>VWZF01002957.1:2215665-2365763 GCA_013396755.1 Sclerurus mexicanus | reverse complement strand
AAAAAAAAAAAAAAAAGCCAGCTAAAATGGCCAGCACAAAATAAACCCAAAAGCCTGTTAGGATTGCATCCAGCCTAATCAGTGCAAAAGTTACTTTGGAATATTTTAGAGTGCTGCTATCAGTGTGTTGCTATGGAAGTATAATCATTTTACTGAAACTCCTATTCCTGTCCCTCATACTTGGGAACCCTTTGCTCTGGGGTTCTGTGAGCACACTTCCATGCTATAAAGTTGTATCAGCAGACAGCTGACACAGACACCATAGGTGGGTATTTCCCAGCAGCAGTCCTAGAGAATATTTGCCACTGTTGCTTTCTCTATTCTAGGCAGCTGTTGCAGCTAGCTTTTGCATTGCTAACAAGCACTGAGATTAAAATAGATCTTCAGAATAGCTTTTTGCTAAGACTTCACAGAAACCTGGCAGCTGGATGCTCTCACAATGACTCACTTCCACAACTCACACTTCCCACAAACATCTGTGACCCACAAAAAGCTTTCATGAATGTGGATAGCTGTGCAAAGAAACTACACATCATCTAAGTATGTATACTTTACTTCTTTTAACTCTGCTCTCAGCTGTTCCCTTTTTTGTGTTTCATTTCATGCCAGGTTTTTATTTTAGATGGTACAGACAAGAGGCTGTATTTTTTTTATGTCTCCACAGACCATGTCTGACACAATTCTGGGGTGGTATAAATAGCAAACCTTCCATTTCAAGAAACTGATTTGCAAGGATTGAGAGCCAAGTCCAAATCTCTTCTTCCTGTGTCAACATTCTGGAACTTACCGTGTTTTGTACTCAAAGGGATTTTCATACAATAAGTAAGAAACAGGTTAATGTAACAGACGACGTGAAAAAAGGAAGATTAGATTGAAATGCGAAAATATGTACTTTCTCAATTTCCTCACTCTAATTAAAGAAATCAAAAGATGTATTTCATTATTTCAGTAGCATTATTTTGGTCTAGCAAAAATTCTTCAATAGATGTTGAAGATAAATTATCCTATATTTATGCTAAAAATTTAATTTTGATTACACTTCATAAAGTCAATACTAAGTCAGCTTGAAGCTTTCTCAAGGTCTAATTTAACTGTTACACAGAAGTTATAAAGGCCAACCTAGCAATCTTACCTGTGGATTAAAGAATCCAGTCATCCAGAACTGGTTTGGACGGCCATCCTGCAGCCAGCTGCTGAACTGCTGGTTTCTTTCAAGAAGCTCAGTAAACCAAAATCCTAAAGTAGCTGACTCCCAGGAAATCCTAAACCACAGTTTTGGAATTCTAGCATCATACATACTATCTAAAGCATCTTGCAATTCTTCTGACATAATTATGGTTCCTGGAAGATAAGTAAAACATTCAGAATGAACTTTCCCTCAGCTTGCAAAGGCAATTAAAACTTCCAAATGACATTCTGAGTCTAATAAAGTCTCTTTTGTTGGGCCTTAATTGCACACCTGTAGCACTGCATTCTTATCAGTTTGCAGTTAATTTGCTCAAAATTATAAGACTTGATTCAAAGTTAAAGGTGATAAGATAAATGATATTTTTTCTGTTGTTTTGATCAGAAATAGAGATGTGTTTCTTAAACAACTCCTTCTCCCTCATACACATTATTTATATTCATTATATTCACAGTGTGTTTGGAATGTGATTAATCATTTAAAACCTTTTTATATATTTTAGTGGTTCCTACATGCACGATCAATGAGAGAGATACACTGTGTAACTCATCTGTATCCTAAGCATGTACTGACGATGATTATATTCATGAAGTTCACTATTATTAATGATAACTTTGTACATTTCCATTATCCAGATTCTCAGTGGGAAAGCAGTAGGTAGAATAAAGCTAGAGGCAAGACTTTTTTCCTTTTGGCAGTGGCAGTGTGTACTCATATATAACATTTCCATGCATAGTACTGTTCACTGTTCTCTCCACTAAAATATTGGCATTTACTAAGACAGTGATTTTTCAGTGACACTCACCATTCCATATGTCAGAAGTTCCTACATCTTATCATTCCATACTCTCAATAGTACTGAAATCTGGCACATGGCCATGCTTCAGGATAAGTTCTCTGTTCCAGAAATTGTTTCTAAGTATTCTATAGGTATGGTCTGGTAGCCCCTATATCTCTGGTCTGGGGTAGCCTCCGCTTCCATTAAATGTTCATGTCATACCAATGGTCAATGTATCACCATACACACAACTGCTGTAATTGGCACCAGGATTACACGAGATACCAAACAGAGTCAGGTGGCTTCCAGCACAGAACATGGAAAGGAAAGGGAAGTGGTCTGGATGACTGCAAACAAGAACTGCAATGAGCCATCCAAACATACCTGTAAGAAAATGGCACCTGTAATAAATAAACGTTTCACATCCCTTCCTCCATTGGAATTAACAGGGCCCCAGTTCAGGGAAAGGAAAAGAATATCCAGAAACCAAATGCCAGTTTTTAATTGGAAGAATACAGTGGCAAACCTAAACTGTTTAACAGTGTGTGAAAAACTTGGTACTTTCTAAATATATCAATCACAAATAGGCTTCGATTTCTTCTAGCAGATAATGAATGATCTGTTCCCATTTATATGCACTTCTTTTTGTGCAACAAATGCTATGAGAAAATCATCAACTTTTACAAAACTTTAAATATTAAAAAATGCTGCCTATCCTTCATTCTCTGTAATTGCTTTGTAGTCAGGCTCAGAATAAGATTTTAGGGTAAAAGTCTTTTATAACACAATTAGTAAACCTTCTCTTTGGGTATCAATCTTCTCTAGTATACAACCAAAAGAACCAACATTTAAGAAAGAACCCACTCTGTGTCTTCTCCACTTTGCTTAGAAAAACCTAATATTACACCACATGCTTTATTCACCATTTGGAGACAGAAAAACTGGAAAAAAAAGTCATGCAGTGCATGTCGGTTTCAACTTCAGAGCAACTGTAGTGAGGGCACAAAACAAGTGAAGAACATCCTGTTTGAGCCCTGGGGATCATTGCCATTGAATTGAGAAAGAAAGAACTCTTTTATCTCTGGTTCTTCCTTGTTTTCAGGCTGATACAGTCAACTTCCTTCTTTCCTTGTCTATTCTTCTGGGCAGGCTGGGGCTTTTCAAATAGGAAGATACAACCAGTCTCTGCCCTGAAGCACTGTGAAATCCCTTAGGATGTCTGCCCGTTATGACTCAGAGCAGCTGCTGAGAACACTAAGCCAGAGTGTTCTTGAGGATGAGGAATGTTCACAGCTCTGGCCATGCCCATATAGCTGCATAAATATTCCTGGTGAGTGGGTGTAATCTCTGGCAGTAGGCATGCAGTGCTTGAATTTCAGCACTAAATGACATCTGTGGGTGTTGGGATGCATTCCTGCAGCTAAAATACTTTGATAAAAATAATTTAAAAAATAAAATAATTGTCAGAAATAAAATCAGTACCACAGGAGGAAAACAATGGCATCTTCCCGGAGAAAGGCAATACAGGTGTTTGAAAACCTGTACTTGATCAATTGAACGAGTAGTACAACACCATAGCCTTCTCACATTTAACTTCTGAGAAGCTCAGAGCACTGGACTATATGAAGAGACTGAATGTACTACAAACGTAACATGACAGGCTTGAATGTTCGATGAATCAGACAGAGCAGCTGTTTATAACTTGGTTATTTGCAGGGTTGCTTTGGGATATTCCCTTTCTTGAATGGAATAAAGACCAACTGAAAATGACTGATGAAGGGGCAGGTCAATTAGAGATATTGGGGCATTTCCATGCTTCAAAAATAATACGTACTGTAACCATACTTCGCACAGTATACACAGGTTGGAAATTAGGATTCCCCTTTTTCATTGACCTATATTTCTACCATCTCCCTTCTAAACCACATCTAAGTCTATCCAATTGCTGAGTTGTGAGAAACTCAAATAAAGCTTCTCAGTTCTGAGGAGAAATCATTTTTATTGATAATTAAAGTAAATAGTCTGTTCTTTTAAACTGAGCTGATTTTAGGGTGATTCGTTCAATAGATATAATGCTTTGCATGGACTACATCAGGAGCTTGTATTATTTCATGGAGTTGCCCCTTTTCATTACCATACCTCCCACAAGCTGAATCTGAAAACTGCAGAATTTGCAAAATTTAGATCTACGTTTTGAATGTCACTTTTCTGATAGCATGTATCTGGACTAGAAAACTTGCATATCTCATTTAAATGAGTAGATAAAGTGAGGAACAAAGGAAGGATCTTAAATTCCAGCACGAACCAAAAAGTGCCTCAGTCCACTGACTGATTCTCTTTCCACAGGCACAGATGTGAATCAAGAATAACCCGAATAATTACGTAGGATATAAATGAGATGAGAAGAAGCTAGCTTCTGCATCAAGTACAGTTTGCCAATAGCTGATATCATTATAACAAGATTGGAGAGTACCCCTGGAGGACAATACTTGCTAGACAATGAGTCTGTTAAGCTACCCTGAACAGTAAATAGAGGAAAAAGCTCAGTGAGAGCATCAGTCCATTATTGACGGTCACAGTTGCAACTACAGAAGCTGATTTTTTCAGCCTTTAATCTCCACTCAAGTTTACGTCTCAAACAACCAGCTTTGTTATTGAAGCAGTCACACCTTGCCTCCACCATGAAGCTGCAACTCGATCTTCTTCGCTGAACATGTTGAAAATAGCAACTTGTTTGTAACTTCCTAAGTTTCCCTCCTTTTTGCCCTATGACAACAGCTAACTTGCCTGTTTTCTCCAAAGCATTACTTATTATTACATTCAAAGGTACAAGGTATACAGAGTACTAGATGAAAAAACTAAAAGCCAATGTATGTTTCCCCATACCTAAAACTTCTTTTATTTTATTTTTTTTAAGCTTTAGTATGGTTCTGCTAGCTCTGTGACGACCACTGCTGTGCCAATGGAAGTCAACTTCTTTGCTTTAGGCAGTTCTTTGAGTTCTTTGGGTATTTCCCTCTTTCTTAACATGCAGTGCTTGGGCACTTCAGCATTTGGGGATGATTCCCAGGAAGGTCTCAGAAACTCATGTAACTCCACCATGCTGTTTTAATTCCAAGGACCTCAACAGTTTATCACCTTCTTTCGCTCCAGGTCTCCAGAACAGGAAGAGTAAATCAGGTAGTCAAACCCCGCAGTGCACAATGCTCTCTCCATTTTTTCACTTGTAGACTGGTATTCTCTCCAGCTGCACCTAACCTTTGCCTCTGTCCTGTTTTCTCTTTCGTTTCCACCTTCCTTTTCTAGTGCAGAATCCTCTGATTTAATTCTTCAAGTCAGAAGAGATGAAAGAAACTGAGAAACTTGAGTAGCATGCGATTTTTCACACAGAAAAGCACACAAATCCTAGATTCTCTTCAACAACTAAATTCTTCAGTCAGTAAAAAGGCAATTTGAAAGTAACCTCGCAAATTGTTCTGAAAACTTACCGGTTCCAGTACTAAATGCTCTTAACCGCACCCACCAAAGGATTGAAAACAAAGATTTTAAAGCAATATTTGAAGATGAAAATCCATGCAAAATACCATAAAAAAGTAATACAAATCACCATTCTGAGCTAGAGTAATACAGCAGGCAGATAAACTATATTCTGCACTTTGTCCTTAGTGTGCAGTACGTGTTTTTAAACAGTTGTCCTGGCTAGCATCACAGCAAGTATATGTAACACCTAGTAAGAAGTTCAGAAATGACACATCACACTGTGAAAGACAACAGGATGCATTGTGGCATTCTTAGCAGGATAAGAATAGTGGATGAGAGCTGCTGAGCCAAAAGTAACCACACCACAAGACATACTAGATTCATCCCCTCCATTCCTCAAATGATTTTGCCATCGTTACATTCCTGTAACAATGTCCTCACTGAGTGCCTTTAATCATTTTCCAACCAAATCCTCATCCAAAACCAATGATCCCTACAAGCCTCACACACTCATCCTCTAAGACTTAGTAAGGTAAAGCCTAAGATCTTTCAGTCCAAAAGCCTATTTCCACTGTCAGCAAGCCAAACTAAAATTGGGTAAGTCTTATAGCATTACAAGACAAAACAGAACTTAGCCAGACAGTGGGAATGAATTCATACTTCTTTCTTTCATGGGAAATTACCTTTCCCAGGCAATATGGCAAGACTCCTTTCTTGAGCTTCAGTTTCTTGCCATGTATGTTAAAATAAAGTACCAGCTGCCTCTTTTGACTCTCTTGGACTACACTTGCATCCTCCTTTAAGGTGCTACATACAATGACCAGAAATTCCTTGAAGCTTTATGATGCAAACACTACTTTCAGGATCATGGTATTCTGAGTTGGAGAAAGATAGCAAATCTTTACCTCTGGCTTAACACACAAGTTTGTGTAGATGACATAAAAATTCTTCATGAGTATTATAATGTATGTAGAACTATACTGCCACAGAACTGCTGTATTCTCAGGAAATACATTAACAGAAAAAGGAGTTCTCTCTCCCAGCTCTGCAACTACTGCTCAAAGTGCAGTGGGAGTTCTGTGATCATATGGCACATATATGACACAAAAGGATAAAATATCCAAGTTTCATGAAGTAGTCAGTTCCAAAGGATTACTTTGAAAACACAAAGTTGTAAGGTACCAGCAACCAAGGCCAAGTGGATGCAGTTTTACTACTAAAGTAGAATCCAGATACAAATAAATGAGTTAAGCATTGGTTTCTTTCACAAGAAGCCCTTAAACAGAATGTTAAGTGGGTTAAAAAGAACCAGGATTAAAACTAAACTATAAACTGTGCTTATTTCCGTTGCCAAGGATTCGATACCCACTTTGCATGCTACTATAAATACGCTCCACTCAATTCATGGAAAACACTCAAAGGGGACGAGGGATAGCTCCCACAGAATCTCTCTTCTCACTTTCATCACCAATAGAAGATACATCAGGGTTTCAGCAAAATTTTTGCCACCTCTTATTCAGTGCATGGAGGAATAAAAAGAGCCCCACAAAAATCTCACACATAAGCCACATTCGAACAAACTCAACTCAAACGAACTCTAAGAGACTAGGAATAACTGAATGGGTGATTAAATTTTACTGTGTTTAGAGACACTATCTTCAGGAGAGGGAGAGGGGGTTGGAAACACCTGCTCTCCAGTGAACAGCTAGAGCATTAGCATTCTGTGCCAGAGGCTTCTACACTTCCACAGGCAGAAGGTAAGTACACAGGAATTCTATAGCTCATATACTGCCCTACAAAGAATACGGTCACCGTCTGCCAGGGGCTCAAGAACTATTGTTCATAACCCACTAGGATGTGGAGTTGTGGCGCAAGCCTCATGTGTTACTGCTCCTTGCCCCTGAAAAGCTTTCTCTGATTTATGGTGAAGTTCTGTATTATGCCAACTGTGAAATAAACTCTGGACAATCAATAAGTAATTAAAACAAAAGTAATGGTCGGGACATAAGTGAGAGTACAAAGTGCAGCTAAAATCTAATTACTACAGTTTGATCCAGAAAAAGTATCACTCCAGGCAGCAAAGTTTATTGGTAGAGATACAGGCTTGTGGGCACGTTTGCCAACAAACATGTCAGACACATGCTGAGCATCCTCACCCCTCCCAAACCAGAACACTGCTTATTTTGCCCTCTGGACAGAGTGACAAAACTGGCTCTGCCAGTTCCCTCTACATCCCTCATGTTCAGCTGCACATGGGCTCTCCCTGAGGAGAACTTTACATTACCTCAAATGTAACTTGGTGAGCAACATCAAAATGACACGGTTCATCAATTCACATCCAAGCTGCAGAATCAAATATTCAGACTTCCTTCCACAAAGCTGCTTGACACAACCTAAAATGCACTATATTCTTAAACACAAAACTGATTTGAAAGTTTAGGTCTGTGAAAGTGGGTGCTCAGGCCTGAACAGGCTCATGAAGCCAAAGCCAAATATGTGAAGGGAAGATGTCAAAAGTCACACGAGCTGTTTGAGCAGACAGATCAGTTTACCTCATTTGAAAAGAAGCACCTCAGATGATCTGAGATTGCAGTTGACTAGTTTTGTGGGAGAAGACAAGAGAGTCTAGGGTCTTAAACATTCTTTCCATCACTTAATTAACCATCTACCATGTTATCCTCATGAATCTGCCAAAAGCCATTAATTATTATTGTTAACTATAAATCCAATTTTGTTTTCAGAGCACTTTTTTACTATATTTAACTTGCCTAAGAAAATTACATTTTAGAGAATTGCACAAGAGTTGCAGCATTAACTTGATTAAACATCTGGCAGATGACTGTGCCCAGTGTGGAACTGAATGTGAAGTGCAAATAAATTATGTTACTCATCCACTCCTTTGCAGAATATTGTACATATTGAGAATTTGAATATATCTGTCATAATCAAGGAAAGATTAATACTTTCTTGGAAAACATTATTTTACTTTACTGGAAAAGGGACTCTAATTCACATATACCACGGAACTTTCAGCTCAGTATTGAAAGAGAGGACAATTGTTTCTTCCAGTTTGATCTCTGCATACATTATTACAGGATATTAAAGCTTATTAGCCTTGGGGTACATTTATGAGCCTCTTTCCTAGATTCAGATTGTAGGTATGATGTTTCTGAAGCATGTGTTGTTGCCTTAGTGTTTCACACAAATGGGCTGGAAAAAAATCCCTTTTGATTCTTACGTAACAAAAGTACAAATTAAAAAAATCTCCCTTCATGAAAGATACTGTCAAAAGACTGGAAAACACTAGTAAGACTGCTCACAGTACTTCCATCAGCTATATCGTAAGGAATTAGTACTGAGGCATTCTGATCCCTGTGGGGACAGTTTCCTGTCTCAGATATTTTCTCACTCTCTGCTAGAGAACAGCAGACTTGGGTGAGATCTTAATCACTGGAACAAAACCATTACTGCATCATTTTAATTTACTTTTAAATTAAGAAACTTGGCTGAGCAACAGTATATTCGCCTTCCTTGATAGTTCAACTCTTGCAGATGAGCAAAATGGGAAGTGAAAACAAAAAGCAGACGGTAACATCATCATCCTCTCTTTTTCCTCACTCCTTTTCTGATCAAATTTTCCATCTGCTTCTAGTTGTCTTACTCTTGATTTTTTTAAACTACATTCACCATTGCTCACTTTCAGCCAAATACTCCTGTTTCTGAGAGACACAGAGTGCTGTTTCCTGCCTCCTGTGATGCTAAAAGAAGAACCCTATCTCTCTCTTTTGACTGGCACTGCCACTCATTTCAGCTTCCATTTAGAGACGTGCTATTTGGTATACCCAGTTTCATGAACATTGAAAATCTCACCTTAAATTAAAGTCTTTACCACCTTGCCTCCTGAGTGCCCTGTCTCTCAATTATTTACCAGTGACACTCTACCTTGTTCTACATCATTATGTCCCAGCTTAATTTCATAAATGACTCTGGTACACGGCCTGTGGACCTAATCATGCAATTCAGCTCCTCTGCACTCTGTAGGGATCCTGGAGAGAACCACAGAAGTGTAGCAGTGCTGGGGGACATGAACTGCAATAGTCAAGCGTATGCATGCAGAATAAATTTAGGTGAAGTGTCCTTAGAGATGCAATCAGGAAGTTTTAAGGGCTAGAATTAGTGGTCGTATGATAAAGAGAGAAAGAGAAAAACTGTGGGAGGGAGAGAACAAAAGAGAAAGGAAGGAAAGGAGTGGAAATATTTATTTAGTCATATAGTATAAACAACTGTTAGTAATAAATATCGCACCTCGATTATGATTTTTGATATCGTAACTTACCATCAATAGCCAGTTTGAGATCAGTCAATGTAGTTCGAACTCTTGATATAACATGTTGCATGAGGTCAATTTCTTGACGGAGAAATATGTTGATGGGTTGAATAGCTCCCATCTTCTGAAGCTGGGCTTTCACCTAAATAAGAATAGTGCAATGATTATAAAATCTAATCTCTTGTTTCCCATGCATTAATTTTTGAAAGCAAAAATATTTTCAGAAAAGAAACTTTTTAGTAACAGATGGCCATTCAAGTCCTGTGCCAACTGTAAGATTTAGCACACTGTGACTCATTAGCTTACCAAAATGAGCTCCCCATCATTGTAAGGAGGGAAAGTTCCCTCTTTTTGAAGGGACACAGCAGTTCCTTCTGTCCTTGTTAGGCTGCAGGGTCTTGGATCTTAAAATAAAAAAACCCCACATGCTATACAAAAGCATGTTTGATGGTGACTTCTACATATTTCCAAATTGTGCTAAGTGAACTTTCTCACCTCTTCTTGCCCTGCTGAGCTGAAATAATGCAACAAATGGAGTTCCACTTAACAAGCACAAGATATGTAAAAGCTGCTACTTCCAGTAGCACGTGACTTGTTCATAAGGCAAGATGCTCATGGATACATTAACTAGAGAGGTAAGATTGCCAGAAATAATACAGATGTCACAGAAATCTGTTACACCATTATGTGCAGCATTTTGCAAGTAGAAGCCTTTGGCCTTCTTAGTGTTTGAGGATAACAGTTTCACTCATCTTCAACAGAAAAAAAATTCAAAATGGAATCAGCTGTCTGTGTTAGTTAAGGACATGTCACAGCAATAGTAGCAATAGCATTCCCTGTCTCACTTTAGTGTATGATTCACATCGAATGTGCTTCACACATACATCGTATATTCTGTGTATATCAAAGACATATAGAACAGTGAATGAGAGAGGATTTAAGGGCACCTGCAAAAATCATGATGCCTATCCCTCATGTAGTACTAGAATTCTTGATTTTTCAGACTTTCAAGCGTTATTCCCCGCTATACTCAGCTTTCAGAAAGCAAATGGCCTACTCTATGTACTTGCTACCACTCAGCCACATGCATCACCTTACATACTGAAGCAGCCTGGACACTGATCTTTACCATCGTCACTCGTTCCCTCTGCAGGTGAAATTCTGCAAAGGGACTCGCCAATCAAAGCAAGATTTCAAACAGCAAAATAAGGTCCCAAGTACAGATACCTATATGGCCATGAATTCATCAGAAAAGAGATGACCCATGCTGAAATAAAAATTTAAGACCTTATTTTGAAGAGAGAGTTTGAAAGTCTTATCTTTCCAAGAGCAGAATGTCATCAAAATTCTACTGCAGCCAAGTAGAAGCAAGAAGATTTGGTATAATGTGTGCTATTTCATCAAGACCAGAAGCCCGCTGGATATTCGTGGCATTTTTCCAGATATATATCTCATTGTATACATTATTACGTATACCATACATTATATACACGTAATAAACATTACTAAAGATCTTATTATTATGCTGAATATCAGATTTCTGCAAGATGACTATCATATAGCAGTTGAGTAGTTATAATCACTAGTGTAACTTTGGAAATGCTTTGACAATTTCCAATTCTTAAGTTTCAACTCCAAGACCAATAAAATACTCTTATTCAACTTTTTGTAGTGTTCTCCTTGGGAGACAGATATCAGCAAGGTTATTCATCATATTTTAATCACAAGGACCCATGAGTTTGTCAGACAGAATGTCCAAGAAATAGGTGCCAGCCAATTATGCTAATGCTTTGCAGTGTGACAGTACATTTTACAGACTGAGTTAATGCGTTCTTCCTGTGAAAGAGAAAAAAGTACTAAAATCAGCTATCACAAGACTAGAGCTGAGATAATAAAACTTTTTGGATAATCCACACAATGAAGTATTCTGATTTTTTTTTTCATACAAAATCAAGGGAAAATTGCTTTCTGAAAAATTCATGGGAATTGGTAATTCTCCCTCTTGTCAAAAAGTAAAAACATTTCTTTATTTAAGAATACTTAGAGGTATAGTACATGCCACTAATAAGAAAGGAATTACACAGACTACAGTCCTTGCATTTTATACTTTAAATAAGAAACACACTTTTTTTTCTAATCTACAAAGCATGTGATCCTTTTGGGGATCATTTAGAGGAAGAATTTCTCCCCTTTGAGGAAAATATTGTATGGAAGATGTTGTTAAAGGTGTTATTTTTCAAAATACTGGTATTTCTGGATCTATAAAGATGAGATGAAATAAATATTCTAAAACATTACTGTACTGATAATTGCACAATTTAACTAGTGAATTCTAAGCGTTTAAGCATTTTACTTTCATGTACCTACAAAATATCTATAATGTTTTGAATAATGGAGTGAACCAATAAGGCAGAAATTTGCTCATCCATCCTAGATATGTTCAGAGCACTCCGTCTGGAGCACCAAGCACAACCAAATATCAAAACCAAAAAAACACCAATTACATATATCCTACCTGATTGTATACAAATCAATCCTGACCTGCGGTGAGATTTACTAGGTGTAGCATACTGCATTTCTTGGAAATCTTGCTGCTAAGATTACTTGAAATACAAACTCTGAGGTATGATTAACTTGTTTTGTATTAGAATTCTTATCAAGCAATCAGATTACTTACTTCCAGTGATGTATTTATTAAGACATAAAGAGACGGATACTGACTCACAGAAAAGAAACCCTCAAAAGGCAAAGCTCACTACCGAGAATAGCCTTTCTGATATTAATGTACTAATTGCATAAAGCCCACTTACAGCTCCTTTTCGTTATGCAAACAGCTGTCATCTAACATAAAACAATGTGATTTAAGAAAAAAGCTACTAAAATCATCATCTTAATAGCTTTGTCTACATGATTTTGCAATGCATGTCTCTACTGTGTCAGATTCCTCTATTCTAGCTGTCCTCAGGTCAGCACATACTTTTAGGGCATTCAACAGAAAAGCTGAACTCTTGCCATGGTCATTGATCATGTTACTCTAGTACTGCCTGCCTATCATTTACAGCAAATGCTATTATTTTCAAATAGACTTAGTTGCTTGCCATATTCTTTGTCAGCAGAAATGGGAAGTCCATTATTCTGTAGATGGACAAGTCAAAGCTCTTTTCAAGTCATGCCAAGGACCCCTTCCCTGTTGTACACACAGAAGTGGACAGTGAAATATATAGAAAATCGCTGAAGCTCTAGAGCTGGATGACTATCATATCTCATTGAGTTGGTAAATAAACCAGAGACACATTACAGAAGCATCTGTGATAGTGTTTCGGTTCAGACTCTGGTTTTTATATTGTTTTTAGTAGCAAAAGCCTGCACTGAAAACTAGACTCCAGGCAAAAAAAGTGGCTTAGCTTCAAATTAAAGTAATCCAAAAGTTATGCTTCAGGGAGTCTAATGGGTGTTCAGCTTGCAGACTAGAGTTAGACCAAGGCAAAGTCCCCAGTAAAACATCTAACAAGGCCTGGGGTCCTCAGAGGAACTCCTCTTTCCATGCAATACTTGCTAATGTCATAGCCTTGGCAGACATTACGGTGAAATCAATACTACAAAAAATATTTAAAGGAAAAAACATTGCTACTTGCTATTCCCTAGAAAGCTATTTGTCAAGCTGCAAGGATCATTTTCATTGTAAACTTCTCTGTGTGACAGGTTGACATTTATTCTTGCATCTGTCTTCACTCACACAGACTGATTGGACCTAATCATTTTACCACTAATCTCTCTGTTACCTGTGAGACGAGACCCAGAAGCAAAAAGGGCCATGAAAGCAGAATTCTTACTCCGAGAAAAATGAGGACAGTTTTAGGTCAGGAGGAAGGTTTATTTTGCTTTTCCATCACCTGTGTCAAACTGCAGTGTGAGAAAGCATGCAAAGGTGACTCATTTTGTTTATAGCCTTTTGGGTAAGTTGCTTGACTGGTGAGGAGCACTACAAGAGCGCAACAAAAGAAGCAACATATATCATGGGGTGAAATGGTTGCCCTGTTTGGAAAGTTGTTGATACCGAAGTCATTGCCAAAGGCTAGTAATTGCGAAATGAAGGCCCCCGTGTGACAGCCTGAATTTTTTGTGGATCCATAATGTATCAAGAGAAAATACAATCCACAGCTCTGAATGTCAGCAAATAATTGGTTTCACTACCATCTGTCCCTAACCTAGTCTGTTGGGGTTTTAGCTCTGAGCAAATTCACTCCATACTTTCTAAAGGGAGCCACAAGAACTGATCAAAGGTAGCAAAGGCACCTGCCACTTTCCCCTAAGAGAATTTGCTTTTAATCACCTTCGTTTGTTTCCTAAATTTTTTGTGCCTTTTCTCTACTGGTAGGATCTCTATATGCGGATTTTCAAAGACTAACACGCCCTGGCATTACTGGAGCACAGTATTCTTCTAAAAACAAACCCAAGCTGCACTGCTAGGACTAATGAATCTTTCTCTTTTTACTGCTGTTATCCAATGAGGCATGCATGGAAACTCTTCTTCTGACACATTCCCTCAGTCTCTTACAATTTAGGATATTAGTTTTACCTGTTTCAGATATGTTAAACTGATTTAGTATGTAATAATATCCCGAATGACCAAATGTTGACTCAAATTGACAAACAACAGAACTCATCTTGTTGCCTTTTTTCCAGACATCACAGGAAGTAATTACATAATCCATTTCTCTCCTTATACTTGCAAGCATAATTTCATTTGCCATATTGTAGCTTCTGCTAAACTCTGTTGCTTCTTCCCTCGGAGAATATCTAAATTCTCCATTATTTTTTGGTCTGATTAATGAAATTCTTGGTTATATCTTAGGGAGCATAGTATTATTTTTTCTTTTGGTGTTTTAGACATTTTTGGGGGTGTTTCAGTTTATGCAAAATTTAATTTACAAATTTAGCTTTCTTTACAGTTTGCTTCAGCCCTCTCCATCCTTTCTAAGAGATTCCAGAATAATGGAGTGACAGTTCAGATGAGAAACACATTTGATATAGATTTTTTTGCTTATTGTGTAGAAGTAGCTGCAGTCCTGGCACATTATCAACAGCAAGGAAGGAGAACTGGGCACTAATGGCAAAAAAGAGAAATTCCCCTTCAACAGTGACAGCATTCGTTAGGACCAAATCAAGTTCTAAGATCTAGGGAATGGCAGAAAGGGTAAATTCATTGGGCAAACTGAAGAAAGAAATATTGAAGAATCAGGAACTGAAAGAAACAATGTCAAATCTCCTAACACTGCAGAAGTAAAATCTGAAGTCGCAATGCAGCTAAGACAGCCAAAGAGATATAGAGCAGAATATATTATTACCAATAATAAACTCTTGGAAAATGACTAGAGGATGTTCTGTAGATAAAGCAAAGGAATGACTACCATATTACAGAAACAAAGCATGATTTTAGGATGTTTCTGTGGAAAGGTACCATGTCATCCATCAGTAATGCGGGCTGAAGAAAAAGTGTGTAAATACATGATTAATCAAAGTATGATTAATCAAAGTGTAATTCACAGATCAAGATGTACAGAGCCTGAGAAAGCAAGATATCATGAAGAAGAGGTGGTTATCTACACTTACTGATAAGAGAATGAACCAAAGTTATATCCTGAGCTCAGAACACATTTACAAGAAATACGGTAGAAAAAGTAGATCCAACAGGACATCCTCTGGATGAACTCAAATCTCCTAAATTGAATCATAATAGAACAGCTGTCACACAAATTGAAGGCAAAAGAAGTTTCCTTCACAGCTCCTAGAAGATGTAAGAGAAGCAGTACAGAAGCAAAGAAATTCTAATTGTGAGCATCATTATAAAGATGATTGCTTATAAGAAAATAAAAACTCTGCATGTATGATTGGCAGGTCATGAGAAAAGATAATAGCCTGTCATACTACTTGATGAGAGCAAAAGAACAATGAAAATAATTGGTGGTGATTTTTTTTTAATACAGTCCCATGGAGAAGTATGTGTTATAACCAAATGCAGCAGTAAAATAGAGACAAGAGTGAAGGGTGGAATGTCCAACATAAATCCTTCAGACTCTTTGCCCTTAACTACAGCCCCTGGCTCCATAACTGGTTGTGTCCAAAGCTAAGACAATTGAGAAAGTGACCATAAAGCAAAGGTCTACTCTGTGCGTGGTTTGTGAGAATAACCTGAGAGATAAACCAAGAAGGAATGAGAGTGAATGAAACTAAGATTAAACAGAAGAGATGCCAGAGAAACAAAGTCTTTGTTTAAACCATTTTCAAGGGAAATTTGGATCAAACAAATGTGTGTGTATTTTACCTGACTAAAAGTCACTACACAAATTTCCCAGGGGTAAAATCTGAGGTTGAGTCTACCTTCTGGTTACAATATAAAGAGCAGTAAGTATTATTGATGTTTTCTATGTATTACAAATTCTTCAAGAGGAAAAAAAGTTGGCAGTTCAACAAGGGAATAAAGAAATAATCTTTTGGAAGACCTTGCAAATATATGGGAAAAAATGAGCTCAATACACATATTACAAATATGGCAAAAGCATATATGGTATGCAGGCATTCAGTATTTTGTTGCTAATGGAAATTTAAAAAAAATATTTTAAGGAGATAAATGAAACTAGAAGAACTTAGCAGCATAAAAAAGCTTTATTCTGATAGGAAGGATAAGTGAAGAGGATTGATAAAAATCCAAGGTGTAAATAATAGATGTAGATCTAAGGTGCGAATCATTACATTTATTAAATTGGTAATTAAGAATTATTAATCATTCCACTTACTGTATTTCATTGTATTTGCTAGTACTAATATTTATTTACTATTAATAATATGAAAACTAGAAAACTGACGCCATTCTTAATCAAATTCTACAAATAAATTATTTATATACTATCACTGAGAATCGCTCAACAAGCA
Source organism: Sclerurus mexicanus (assembly GCA_013396755.1). Lineage (NCBI taxonomy): Eukaryota > Metazoa > Chordata > Aves > Passeriformes > Furnariidae > Sclerurus > Sclerurus mexicanus. Next base: position 2,349,059 of record VWZF01002957.1, on the reverse strand, counting down.
GGTGACAAAAAAGAGAGACAAGCAGGGATGGATGGAAAAATAACAATATGGAGACAGATGTTGTTACAGTTGCAGACTGTAAATAGCTTGCCAACAGGGAAATGAAAAGAGAAGTTCTGAGCTGGATTATGACAGTACATAAGTGGCTATTTATACAGGATATATTAAATCTGAGATGAATGGTAGAACAGAAGACAGGAAATATTGCCAGGGCCCCAAGATTATTACCCACTGTTACCTAAGTGGACATTGTAAATTGGCCAGAGAAGAAAACAAAGCATGCATAACAAATTGCAATGCTGCATACTGAGCGATCTACAAGCTTGAACTGCAACCAGGAGGGAAAAAAAAAGCACTAGCAATGCAAAACAAAATTGTAAAGAATAAAGTCATGTAAATGAGGGGGTTTCAACATCTACTGTTCATGAAACACTTGAAAAGATGGCAGACCCTACTACAAACTCAAGAGTCTTTATGCTGGGTTTTTTTCCATTTAATGAGAATGTTAATTAAAAATGCAAGAAAAGATGGACAAATGCCTCAAACTCCAAAAAATCTGTGACGTGAAAAGGTCAGTGATAAAATCCATTCCTCATTATGGTGGTATCTATTCTATTAGGTGGCATATAGCAGTAGGTATATGGTTATTATATGGTATATAATAGCAGTAGGTCAATGGAATTCTGTAACCACTGTAGGATCACCAGTCCTTCAGAAAGAGGCACCGGGATCCTTCTGTAAGCTCCTAAGGAAGGCAAGAACTTTCTAAACTCTTTAATGGCTCTTCTGAGTTAAGGTGACTAAGTGGACTGTGGCATTTGAAATATGTTTCTTATGTAGGAATATTTTAGATAATAAACCAAGACAGTCTTATAAAACATTATGCATAATTTTAAGAGCTTTTTAAAACACATGCCACATAAATTGAATAAGCACAATAAAACTCATAAAACATTAACATACATACATGCATACATAAAACATCTGCATTATAACAGAGCACATACCTCATGAGGATTATAATCTGGAGGTAACTTCTCTAGCATCTCATCAGCAAGTCGCTGCACCACTGCTTCTCGGGTTTCCCCTCCTCCAGCACTGCTGTCTTTGGGCTGGATGCTCACTATTGTGCTTAATGTCTCATTAGCCAGATTGGTCTGGTAAGTTATATCAGCATTAGGGTGAAGTCCAAATACCTTAAAGCAAGAGGGAAAAAAGTAGGAAACAACCCTGCAATTTTTCTTCCAGAAGTATTTACATGAAAGAATGCAAGAAAATTGATAAACAAGGAGGAAAATTCTCAGCTCTATAAAACAATAGGATATGAAGAGGTCAGTGGAAGTGCATCCATTTAACTGGCCAAGGACCAAATTACACAAAAACATTAACGTAGCCTGCACATACAATAGCATCTTAATTCATACCAGTGGAGAGGTTTTTTTAACTGTTCTTCTGATTATCTTTAGGTGGCTCGTGTGGAGTACTATCAGGGGTACAAATTGATTCCTTTCCACTAGTTCAGACCAGAGGCTGTTTGAAGCGCACCACATGTGGTGTCCTTACCATTTATCCCTTACCACTAGATCTTTGTCTCTGCAGGTCTATTGCTGTTGTACCAGTTCAAGTAGATGTCTCTAATAATCAGACCAGTTAACATTTCTAACATGTTTTATTCAATTCAGTCTCTGAGGTTTATAAGGCATGTAGCATGGTCAGTAGAATATTGCCCATATTCAAAGTACCTAAAGATGGTGACATATTTAGGATATTTTATGGTTTAGCTATTTTTGGTCAGAATTTCCCCCTTCTTACTTCTTTTCCTTCTCAAATTGAATTATTTTATTTAATATACAGCTGCACAGAATTACTGCAAAGCTGCCCTTTGTCTGAATGATAATAGCTTTCTCAGAAACTTCCATTGAAATATCAGTAAGTCTATAATTGTCAGATTGACAATTGCAACTCTTCTCCAAGAGGAATTGTATTTAATGTGACTTAATTCACAAGCCCTCATTTAATTATAGCTATTAACTATCTCTCAGAAACTTTGAACCACCCATCCTACAATGAGGAAGGCTTGTCCTTAAGTGGAACATGAAAGCCAAGCAATCTTCTGTTTCTCATTTTTCATGTTTTTGTATTTCACAATAGAAAATGGTATATTACAAAAAGGCACTTCTGGAAACCAGTATTTACATACTCTGAGGACAGAATTAAAAGGGCCATTTAATCTTGCTACACTTGCAAATCTAGAAACTCAGACATAAGCGATATAAGTGGTTGTCTCTGTGCCAGAGCCAGTAAAGCTCCACTGATTTACACCAGTTGAGGATCTTACCCCTATAACAGCACAAAGAACACAGTACAGACCATGTGAGAGAAGGTGCGACTATAATTAGCATGCAATTAGATAGGATTTAATGTTTTACACATAATGGTTTACTCAAACTGAATATTTAGAGCTGTAAAAAGTGAAAATACCAATGCACGTTATTACACTCATATTCTACATGGAAGGAAATACACATTTGAAGAAACACTCTTTTCTGCTTCTGTTCTTGCAGAATAAGGGCTTATTTGTTTGGTTTTGCTCTAGCAGATTTTGTGGCAATGTTATAACCCAAGTTAGAAACATAAAGAATATCTGCTATTGTGAATGTAAATTGGAGTGCTAGTCCAAGGACTAACAAATATTTGTGTAATATTAACAAAGACAGGACTGCTACATGGCAGATAACTCTGGTTCTATGGTTTTATGCAAGTGATGTATGAAGAAATAAGAACAAAGAAACCAGTGGGTGGATTGGTGTTCTGCACATCCTGTATATTAATCAAGGAGCTAAATCTCTCATCCTTTTTGATCCCAAGCCTCTGGAAATTTTTATTAAAAAAGTGAATGTTGGATTCTGTCTTTCAGAGTTTTTTAGCCTTACAAATCCTCAAAACCAACAGCGAAATCTCTACATTCCTCTGAAATCAAAGTAATTTTCAAGGGGATTGCTGAGTTGAGTTTACCCAGGCTGCATGCCAGGTGCCCACCAAAGCCACTCTATCATCCCCTCGTCAACTGGACAGGGCAGAGAAAATATAACACAAGGCTCATGGTCTGAGATAAGGATTGGGAGAGACAAATCACCAGTAACAGTCACAGGCAAAACAGACTCAACTTGGGCAAATTAATTGAATTTATTACCAATCAAATCCAAGTAGGATTATGAGAAAAAAAACCCAAATCTTAAAAACACCTTCCCCCCACCTCTCCCTTCTTCCCAGGCTTAACTTCACTCCCAAATTCTCTACCTCCTCTCTCTCACAGTGGCACAGGGAGATGAGGAATGAGGAACAGGAACTATAGTCAGTTTATCACACTTTCTCGCTGACTCCTTTCTCCTCAGGGGGACGACTCCTCACACTCTTCCCCTGCTCCATCATGGAGTCCCTTCCACACAAGACAGTCCTCCATGAACTTCTCCAATGTGAGTCCTACCCATGGGCTGCAGTTCTTCATGAACTGCTCCAGTGTAGGTCCCTTCCACAGAGTGCAGTCCTTCAGGAGCAGACTGCTCCAGCATGGGTCACCCTTGGGGTCCCAAGTCCTGCCAGAAAACCTGCTCCAGTACAAACTCCTCCCTCCACAGGACCAATGGTCCTGTCAGGAGCCCATTCCATCCCGGACTTCCCATGGGGTCACCACAGTCTCATTCAGGCATCCACCTGCTCCAGCATGGGGTCTTTCACTTCCTCTGCTCCGTCATGGATGTCCACAGGCTGCAGGGGGACAGCCTGCCTCAGCATGGTCTGCACCAAGGGCTGCAGGGGAATCTCTGCTCCAGCACCTGGAACACCTCCTGCCCCTCCTTCTTTGCCAATCTTGGCTACTGCAGAGCTGTTTCTCTCACATATTCTCACTCCTCTCTGTGGCTGAAGGTTCACGTGCCGGTTTTTATCCTTAAAAACATTATCCCAGAAGCACTACCACCATTGCTCAGCCTTGGCCAGCAGCAGGTCCATCTTGGAGCTGCCTGGCATTGGCACTGTCAGATATGGGGGAAGCTTCTGGCAGCTTCTCACAGAAGCCATCCTTGTAGCTCCCCACTACTGAAATCTGGCCACACAAACCCAATACACTGAGATCCACAGCCCTCTTCAGAAGTCAGTGTTCATTCTGCTCAGAGGATGAAATTTCATCAGAAGAGTAGGGACACAGCAAGCAGACTGAATCAGTGTTTCTTTCTTAAGCAAAACTGGAAAGGGAGGAAAGATACGCCGTTCTCACTAGTACAACAACCTTTGTAATATGAAGAAGACTGGTGGGAGATTGAAAGGCAATTTTGACAGATTTTGAAATGACAGAAGAAAGTCATAGCTTTCTTCCTAAGGAATGAAACTGTGAAGGACAAAAAGATGTTTGCATTCCTGGACTTGCTCCTATTTACATAAAAGCCAAAGGTAAAATTCCCCCACCTCAAACCATACACACAGATTTTTTTACAGGCATCAAAACACTTTAAAAATACATTGCAGCATTGTGAGATAGGTCCCCAAGCACTTAGAAAAGCAGATCCGTGGAAGCAGAACCTGAAATCTGATAGAGCCAAGGTTCACACACTGATAGGAACCACTCCATGAGGTGAGCTCAAATGGATCCCACTGGTGCATTATCATGTCTGCATTCACCCTCACTTGGAAAAGGTGCATCATTGCTGGCACAAATACCTTTACATTCTGCTTTCACTACCTTCAGAGACTCAGAACTTTTCAAGTTTAGTTTATGACCTTGGAAACTTCTCACCCTCTCAGTCAGTATATTATCAGTAACTGAAAACCAGTTTTTTTCTGTCCAGTTCTGTCTGTTTAATTTTAACAGGACTTACTTCCAATGGCATTTATCAGCCTAATAGAAATGAGACGGAAATCCAGAGCATTCATTTCTGTTTCAATTTTAATGAACTTCATCACGTGTGCCTGTACCAGAGGGAGCAGAGAGTCACCATCGTCCATCACTGTGACCATTGCAGTATCCGCACGTTGGGTCATGTAAAAGTGGTTGCAACCAGGAGCTACCCTGCACCCTATCCCATCAAGTCATGGCAACATCCATAACCTTCTGTTGTCAAAATGGAATAATCTCCCAATTATAACTTGCAAAATGAGACCATAAGGCTTTTTCACTTCCATTATTTCTCAGATTGCATGCCTGCTCAATCCTATATGGAATTGTAAAGCCACTAAATAGTTTGGTTTGGAAGGGGCTTCTGAGGGCCATTGAATCCAAACCACCTTTCAAGCAGGGTCAGCAGGTGTCAGCAGGCTGTCCAGTTGGGACTTCAATGTCTACAAGGACTGAGACTCCACAACCTCTCCAGGCAAACTCTTCCAGTGATTGATCACCTTCACTGTAAAACAGCGTGCTCTTGTTCTCAGATGGAATTTCCTGTTGCTTAATTTATGCCCATTGCTTCTTGTCCTTTCACTGGGTATTATTGAAAAGATTCTGGCTCCATCTTTACACCATTGCAACAGGTTTTTAGACACATTGATAAGATCCCACATGAGCATCCTCTTTTCTAAGCTAAAGAGTTCCTGATCTCTCAGCCTTTCCTCATATGACAGATATGTGTCATATGACACTTATCTAATCCACACATTGTCAACTTGTCAATGAAGTTGTTACAGGAGGTAAGGTCAAAGGTCTTACTAAAGCTGAGTTAAAAAATATCCACTGCTCTCCTCTAATCCACTAAGCTGGTCACCTCGTTGTAGAAAGCCGACAGGTTGTTAAGCATAATTTCTCCTTTACAAATCCATGCTGGCTACTCTTAGCCATGTGCTTGTCCTTTGTATATTTGGAAATGCGTTTCAAGAGGATTTTCTCCAGCACCTTCCCAGGGACTGAGGTGAAGCTGGCCTGTCTATAGTTCCCCAGATCTTTCTTCGCTTCTTGAAGATTGGAGTGATATTTGCTATCCTCCATTCTTCAGGAACCTCTTCCAATCACCATCACCACATAAAAGTAATCAGAAAAAACCTGAACATGAGATGAGTCAGCTGCCTCAGTACTCATGGGTGCTACCCATCAGGCACCACGAACTTACTGATGTTCAATTTGTTTCAGTGCTCCCCAACCTGGTCCTCTACCACCAGGGGTAAGTTTCTTGTTCTGGACTTTTCATCTCAGGGGTCTGGGATTCCTGGGGGCCAGTTTTACTGGTAAAGACTAAGCCCAAGAAGGCACTCAGCCTTTTCCATATAATTTCTCAGAAGTTCTCCTGCCCCATTCAGCAATGGTCCCACAGTTTCCCTAGTCATCTTTTCATAGTTTTTGTAAAATCCAGTTATTTGTGCCAAGAAGTCAACATTAATTCGCTCAAGAAATCTCCTGCAGCACTTGAACCCTGCTGTATCACACTTTCAGCAGATAATTAGGGTTGTTAAAAGTCTTCCATGAGGGGACTGGGGACCGTGTATTTCAGACTTCTTCCAATTGTTTTAGGAAGGCTTCATCTACCTGTTCCTGGTCAGCAGATCTACACTGAATACCCACTGCAGTGGTCTGCCTGCTAATCTTGGTTCTGAAAAATATACCAGACTAAGTTATTTATCTGACAAAAGCTCCTTTTAATATATTAAAATATTTTACCTCTGGTGTATCAATCACTGGCAATTGCTCTATGTACTGGAGATAGTCTTCAACAGTTTTCCCTTTTGGAATAACATAGTCTTTGTAGAAACAAAAGTTTTCACTAAACATATGCTCTCCAAACCACACTCTTGCATACGTATTCAGCAGCGCTTTGTCGAGGTCATCGGTGACACGGCCACCATACTGTACTTCTCCAAGCATATAGCGGACACAGCTCCAGTTCACTCCATGTTTAACATCCATATCATTCAAATGATTCTGAACAAATTGCACACTGGCTGTGAAGTCCGCCTGATTAAATTCATAAGGAATATTCCAGCCCAATGGACCAAATTTTCGTCTTTCCTGTAAAATAGATACAACTAAAGGTAAAAGACTCATTGATAGTAATTGTAAAGAAAACTTGAGTGCAGAAAATACATGAAATATGCTAAGAATGCAGTAGTCCAGCTGGGCCTCTATTTCACCAACTTTAAAAAAAATATTTTTAACATACACAGGGCCAAATGCTTGATTACTTATCTAGTAGCTAAATATCTTCTCATGCAAACAAATAATAGGAATATTAACATTTTCACAAAGAAAAAAATCATCTTTTTTAAGTGCAGCAAATAAGTGACTCTAGATTTAAAGCTTTTGAATTTCAAAAATTAAGCTACTGCTTGAGGAAACTGACCCCAAACACATGAGTCATGATAACTGTCTGTGGTCCTCCTATGGACTAGATATATTCATACCACATGCTGCCTCTTCAGGGTGCAGATGCCCAGTAGGAAAGACTGCCTCTTAGTGAATCATTTACAGATTCAGCTGGAAGTATGTAGTTATTACGGCAATATCTGGTAATTAATTTTTTTTAATTTCCATCGAGAAAGAAGTGATGGGACAAATACAACAGGCTTCCATTGGACCACAGTGTGTCAATTAACTAGGCTGCATGTATAAACTAAGGATACTGCAAAATCTATCAGAAATAGAAAGACAAAAAGTTTTGGTTAATCCATTAAGCACTTTCTTTTATGGAAAACCTCAAAGTCAAGACCCAAAATCATCTTCCACTTACATTTCCTCCTACAGATTTCAGAGCAGAAAGGACTTACAGTAACCCTCTTAGACCTTTTCATTATGAATGCAGCAGTTTAAGATCATGGTTTTTCAAACATCTCTAAGTTTCTTTAATGTGCTTTTATGACTTAAAATATTAGTGAAAAACCAGTTAGTTAAAAGACATCACATAATCACATCCCCAAACTTTAACAGAAGAATACTCTAACTGATCACTGGCTGATTGCCCTTTTTTCCCTCTGAAATACCATCTCTGTTGGAGGTACAAGACCAACATGAGCAGAATTGTAAGTTCTAAAACAGTTGTAGTAATAGAGGTGTGTTGTTTCCTTTCTTATTTTATTTGTGTTAATTTACCAACATGGGACTTCCACTTAAACACATTTTTCATTTAATAACAACGTTCTTTAACACATGAAACATGGCTTTATGACAGACGAAAAGAAATATATTTTTAAACCTGAACAGTTGTGTGAAGAAATGCTACAGCATATAGCAATGGTTTCCACTGCGGCATTTTGCTCACTTCCAGCAGATCCTGAGTAATGGCCGAGTATGTTCGTTTTAAGCCAGCTTTCACACCTACAAAATAAGTATAAAAATGGACTACATGAGCAAAAAAATGTATGGAACCCATAAGTCCAACACCTGTTAAGCATAATTCTCTATTCCTATTTACAGCATCATCTTACTTATGCTTTCAAATAATCTCTCAGAATCAATTATATGCTCAGTTGGTCATAGCAGGTGAACTTCAATAACATTTTCGTTTAGTTAGATAACATATGAAATTCAGTTCAGGAGCCTGGAAAGAATTAAAATTAAGCAATCATATTCTAAATGTTCCAAATAACAACTGTAATATAATCACTATTCAGCAACTATATGGCAATCAAAAAGACACCTAACATCATAAGAAATATAGGACTGAATATCCAAAGGTTTGTTTTGATATTTACCTATAAAATGAGATTTTAGTTATACCTAAGATAATTTTATTTAGATGTGATTTCTATTAAAATCTCAAAATTCTGTATGCAGGTTCTCCAACTGGCCTACAGGCACCCAGATGATGAGACGAGAACCTAAATTCATAGTGGAAATGCTGATACCTGGGGAGGTTTGTTTGAGCACTGACATCTCATATGCCAGGAGCAGCTTTAGGCAGTTGATACTGATACAACCTAAGCTTCCGTGGAATACATAAGCCTGACCACTCCCAGATGCTTTCAGGCAGTGCTGCTCAAGCATCATCTGCCTTTGGCAAACAACCTAAGCATGAGTTAACTGACATCAGGTCCCTCTTATAATGTCTTCCACCTAATCAGTTTAACACAAGTCTAAAAAGGCAGGTTTCAAGTGCAGTGAATAGGTTGTCCAAGTCATCAGACTTCCTATGACACAATAAAAGTCCTTTTGCTTCTCTCCTACTTCACAAAGATCCTGTAGAACAATATTCAAACACAGCTTTTCCAAATATAAGGGTATCATAAGAGTGTTCCAAAATCAAACGAAAGTGCCTTATCACATTGTGCTACCAAGGTGGCGGGGTAGTATTAGAAAACTAAAACTGTTTATATTTCGTCCTGACTTACACTTTTACACCGTACATATTTCTGTCTTTAAATGCAAGTTGTAAATTGGCTACAACTTGTCCTCTAAAATAACCTCTTGGAGCTCTAGGTTGCTACCATTAGAATGATAAGGAGGGGGCCATAGTGCAATAAAAAGATGCTAAGCACTGAACTAAAAAAGGGGAGAGGAGAAGAGAAAGAAATTAGAAATTTTTAACAATAGACTGACTAGCTTGAGAATGGAGTATATATGCTGAAACACGATGTCTTTTACAACATCAAACATTTTGTAGACATGCTACTAATGTTCAAAGGAAGATAAATACTGAAATAAGAGGTTTAAATGTCTGAAGCTTTAAATATGACCTTGGATAAAAATTCTCAGTTCCTACTGACAACACCAACTGAAATCAGTGACAAAACATATATATAAATAAAGGGCAAGTTAATGCATTACACAGTTTGTTAACAATCAGTGAGTTAAAAAATGAAGTTGGTGTCAGGCTTGAGGATTCCTTTTTGCTATAGTCCAAAATACAAAGTAACCCTCTCCCATCATACCTAAGGAGTAGATATAAGGAAGGGTTATAAGTTGCTTCTATAAACAAATGAAGAATGTCTGCACGTAGCTGTGTAGTTTGGGTAAGAGAGAGAGATTCAACAGCAGAAGACAGGTTAGACATTATGTAGAAGAGCTGGATGTTTTCATATTACACAGAGTAACACCAAATAGTTGGCACTGGAAGGGACCCCTGGAGGTCACCTTGCACAACACCTCATCTCGAAGCAGGATCAACTGCAGCGGGTTGCTCAGCACCACGTCCATGTGGGTTTTGAGGGTGGAGTCTACAAACTCACTGAACAAGCTGTGCCAATATTTGACCACTTTCACAGTGAGTTAAGTTTTTTCTGATGCTGAAGTGGAATTTCATGGATTTCCATTTGTGTCCATCACCTCTCTTTCTGTCACTTGGAACCACTAAGAAGAGTCTTGTGCTTTTCTTTTCTCATGTCCATCACATATTTATATGCATTGATAAGATACCCCTTCTCTCCTCAAGGCTAAGCAATCCTCTTCGCCTCTCCTCATATGATGTGTTCTCCAATCCCTTCAGCATCTTTGTGGACTCTCACTGGACTCGTTTCATCCATGTTTTTCTTGCACTCCAATTAATACAGAAACATGAGTCCAAACTGCCAATTAAGATGCAGATCATACATTTTTCTTTTGTATATAAACTAGTTAGCTTAGGAAAAGTGGCTTCGAGGCCCAGAAAGCATCCTAGTTTGAAGAAACATTCTGGAAGTGGGGAAAGATCCTGGAGATAGGGAGGTGCATGGAGGCAAACTCCAGGGGATACCCAGGGACCAGTAATGTCCAAGACTGGCAGCTGCAAGTAGCTGTACAGTGAAACCAACGTTACTTTCTGCTTGATCTTCCTGGACCAGTAGCGATCTCTCCTATGAGAAAGGAAGTCAAGATAAATGCAATACAGAAGGCTGGGAGTATGATAAAGTGAGTGTATAAGTTAAGCAAATAGCATAAAAGCCCTAATCCCATCAATTCTTAAGGAAATCCCAGTATTCAAATCCACTGCGAGTTGGTATTAGCTCCCTTGGCAGAGGCTAAGGGGTGATTCAGTAGCAGCTCACAAATACTTAAAGACAAAATAAAAGATGCTGGGATCAGTCTTCAGTCAGCAGTGCCAGATGACATAACAAGAAACAACAGCCACAACCATATACTGCAGCTTTGGATGAGGTTAGGTGTTCAGAGAGTCCTCCATTTTCCTTACTCAGTAGAGAACAGGACTGGTCCTGCTCTGCATCCTTGAGTGGAGTCAACAGGACAGAAAGAAAAGGCCTGACGAAGTGCACTAAACTTAAGAAAGGACCACTGTCCTGGGATTCTCCACAGATTCTACATAAACAACAAAGTCACTATCAATTTCTGTTACAAAACCAAACAATATCCATTTTCTTCCCAAAAGAGTCATGCTTTACACATTGTAGGACTGACTTACACAGTGCTGCATTTAGGTGATGAAAAAACAGAGAATGAAACCCAAAACACTGCACAAAGTATAGCGATACTCAGTAGGTGGGGGTTGAAAAGAAAGACCCAAAACTCAAAAAAAGCTTGGTTACCTACCTTGAGGAGGGTCATTGGTAAATTTTATAGAGGACTGTAAAAGATTAATAGGAAACTCTGGGTGAGCCTCTGTAGTGATCCAAGTTCTGAAATCTTCACTCACAGACTCTCTGGTTGTGATGGTGTCCATTAACTCACTAAGAAACTCCAAGCCAAGGTGGCAGTTCTGTAGAAGGAGCCATCCTCCATCTTGCATGCACTGGTTTAACAGGTGCCTTGCACGGACTTCCTGGCCCTGACCCATTGAAATGGCATGACACGGAATGTTCTGGAATGAAAAAAGAAATGTAGTTCCTTAGAATGATTATATACATGACGTATATTGATTCTGTAGGTCCACATGTAGTGACATTGTGCCACAAAGAAAATCATTGTTATCAATGTATATTGATTATATTAAAACAGAATAAAAGAAAAAAATCAAAATGCTTCAAGTTCCTTTTATCTTCCACGTGTTGAAAGAAAACTACACCTACCAGACGTAGTATTTTTTTTGCTGGTCTAACAAAATCAATGGGATAAGACAACTGAAACATTTTCCCTTCTTTTTCCAAATAAAGCAAGACATAAACACAGCAACACAGCTTCCTGACCATTCTTTTTTCTATGACATGGACTATCTTGAGATGAGCAGATATTAAGGCTTCGGATAATTAATGCACAGAGTAAACCCAACAATTCAGGTGTCTTCTTACTGTCTGAACATATTTGTTTAAGTCAAAAGAGAACTGTCAATGAAGCAGGTAGGACAGGAAACACTGGTTCACATTTCATCATTCCTCGGGAAACATCCTGTATTGTTAAACGGCAGCTGTGGAGCCACTGATTCAGAGGATTCTAGTTTGGTGATCTGATAGCTCTAGCACATTTAGAGCAGATCTAGATTCAGAAAAGACAAAGCTAAGAAATGCAAACACAAGAATTCTGGAATTTTATGGCATCTTTTCTCCAGAAGCTATGGGACAATAAAGCCAGTTGTTTAGAAAACCAGATGACACGAGTTCTCACAAGGGGATCTGAAAAAGACAAGGCTGTGATCAGGATCGTACAAGTCTGTCAGTAACGTGCAGGCAGATCGTCCCATTTTCCTTACTCTTACTACACTTGTCTGCTTCCAAGCAGTCCCCTGGCTTAGGCTGGCTGCCTGACTCCTACAAGGGAAAACGAGAACTACCAAACCCAGTTGAGCATATTGTTCTGTATACACGTTGAGGGCAAAAGAATCAATGAAAAGACTTTGTTTCATGGACAGTTTCATGTTCAAGATCTACAGCTGAGCATCCCTCATGCTGTGAGCAGTAAGATGCACAAAGACTGATCAGTCTGGGCCTGTCTTCAGCTGACTGAGAGCTACAAAGGTTAATCTTGAGCTTTACTGCTACTGAGACTTTCTTACTGTGAAATAAAAGGGAAGGAAGGTATCTACTCCTACACAGTGTGAATGAGGCTACTCTACTTTTGCAGGAGAAGAAAATTAAGCATATGGACACAAGCTGTGCTGGGTCATTTGGCCTTAGGATGAGAAAGTGGGCCCTGACCTCATTTTGCAGAACAGTAAAAATATAGCTGTTGTATATGATCCTTCAAGATTAAAGGAGAAGAGAATGCCAAAGATAAGAAAGCAGGTAAATCCTACTCCCAGGTCAGTAAAAGCTGAAACTGTAGCTATAAGAAGCAAAGCTAAACAGCCTGTGAAGTTGGCTATATGCTGCAGGGGTGAGAAACTTTACCTTTTCTAAGATGCATCTGGGTACGGCCAGCACTCCCATAAGTCAAAGACTATGAGTACTGCATAAGAGTGCATAAATATTCAGCTGACACATTATTCCCCAACAAAGCATCTACTCGTAATTTGCTCTTCTCAGCAATGTTACCTCTCAAATGCGCAATCATTAAAGGTTATAGAAACAATGAAAGAAGGAAAAAATATTTTTCACTACGGATTGTCTTCATTTTACTCCTTCTGAAAGAACCCTATGAAAATGTCTGCATAGACAATGTTTCTTTCAATTGTGAGTCATACCAATATATATGTGTCATCTCAACGCACCGCTATCCAGATGAAAATACATTTTAGTCACCATAGTGGCCCTGACAGTTCTGTTAAAGGTTCTGTGCAGCATTCCCTGAAAGAAGAAACTACCTCTACAATAAAAAAAATTTAAAAATCAGGTTTTAATGGAGTCAAAGTGGTCAAAGTGCTAGGCATAATGAACTTCATTTTAATACAGAAAGTTAAATTTTCACTCCATTTTCAAGCAAAAGTAAAGGGGGCAGAAATGCAACTGGTTTTAAGATAGAGACTGTTTGGTTTATAAACAAGGCTATATTGCTCAGTACTCATAGACACTGTTTACATTATGGGGGAGAAGGCCATCTGGACAACTAAATTTTAGAGTGAAAAATAAATTCTGGACACAAATTCGAACATTTGCAACTGCAGATAATTGATTTATACTGCTAATATTATCCTTAGAGGTACCATCTGTACTGACAATCATCTTTAAGACTGCAAATCATGCCTGTAAAAGGGAAATCCTTGAAAAACTGGCCCAGTGTGTATCTTGGAAGTTTTTGATCATTAAGAAGAAAATAAATCAAACACCACCTCCCCCCTCCTCCACTGGCTAATGAATAGGATACGTTGGAGGTGCAAAATTGCATATGTACCAACATCAGCCCCTTGGTACAGCTAACCTCTGTTAAAGGTTTCGTCTGGAAAAAAGCAAAGAAATCCCAAAGAAAGGCGGGAACCAGGTACAATGTATTGACAAACTAGCAAAGTAAACAAAAAGCCCTCTTGCAAATATTTCTGAAAACTGTAAATGATTTCTAGATACACTTCTCAAAAGCTAGAGAACTACTGAAGCGCTCCTCACGTTCCACAATATTACCATACATTTTTATTTCAAAAAATATCTGTGTCTGTAGTCTGATTTGCTGAATTTGGATGGCTTTAGTAAACTTGAAAGGTTTCTATATGCTGTGGGGTTAGATCTTTACTTCAAGCGATTAGACAGGAACTTTACAGTTAAACATGGTAGTTGACTTTACATTTACGGTTGACATTACAGTTGAACTTCACGTTATGACAACCTTGCTGATGTTGCCTTGTTCATAAACCATGTGTGAATAAACGAGGCTCTTTTGCAAGCTCACTTTCTATTTACTCTATACATGTTTCCTTAAAGCATGGAAACATATTAAGGCTGTCCACTGCAATATGCTCTTGGACTGACAGCAAAAACTTCTGTATTTTAACAGTGAGAATCATAGAGCACCTTCTACCTACCAGCACTTCCCCAGACAGGCTAATGTCTTGCTTAAGATTTGATGGAATGGGAAAGAATTCTGTTCCACTCCTTGCAAGAGTGACTCTAAGTGACTGGATGACTTCAAGTGACTCTGTTAGGAGGTTAGTGTTCCTCATCCCCTTACATGGCTAATGGGATAGAAATATTCAACTTCTTGATGCAAGTCAGAGTTAAGATCCAGCTGTATGCTCTCAATTGCTTTCAACTGAGTCACTGCTTCTCTTTACTGATTACAGAAACGGACTCCTACTGGAGACAACGTGTACCCATCTAGGAGTCCATTTCACAGGATACATATGTCGAAGAGCTGGACAGGTGAATGAAAACATCATCACAAAGGTGACACATTTGTATTCACACCATATACCATGAAAACAGGAATCCAACAACAATCATCTAATGTGTTTACTTGAACTTGAAAAGCACTAGAAAAATTTGCCTATTTCTAGTTTATAAACATTCTTTCACTTAATTTCAAATCCTCTACAAAATCAAAATGATTCTCCTATCTTAGGAAAAGGAAACAGAATTCTTTGTGATGCATTTTTACAATGCGTTGCTCCCAATAAGCCTAAAAATCCTGTTCACACAACTGCTGTTCTTCTCCCTCTCTATATTTGTGTATTTGTGGCTATCTCTCTGCACAGTTTTGGGGGACAAGGATCAGATTAATAACTTCAGACTTAAGATTCCTAAATTTAAACACTTAAGTGAGAGTTAGATGGTAATTTAAGCTGTCTTCAACACAGACAAATAAGAGTCCTGATTTTCAAAGAGAACAAGCATCTACAAATTCTAATTAATAAACTAAAGAGATTTACAGGTGCTCCCCACTTTTGCAAATATGTCTTACTTAGTGTATACCAAAATCCTGCACCATTAAATGAAGATGCTTTCCAGCAAAGAGGAAAATTTATGGAGATCTACTGTAAATTACTTCCTCTTGAGAAAATCTTACATGCATCTACATTATGAACCATAACAGAAAGCACAGAGTGTGCCTTAAAGTGATGCTGTGCTCTAAGAAATGTTAACTGTCTCCATCACGTGAACAGATTGAATGGTAGGGTCTTCAAATTAATTTCTCTTGGCATCATATTTGTGATTTTTTTTTGTGTATCTTCCTGTAATTGTCGTTACTGTCAGCTCCTACACTGAATGCAACACAATATAAACCAAAAATGCTGGTTTTTTTCTCATAGCTCAGTACTTTTCCTAAGTAATGGACTATCATTGACTGCTGGATAAAGACAGAGGGCTCACTGGACTCAAACAATTGCAAAAAGCGAGGCTGTAACATTTCCACTTCCTAGGAAACACATTTTGGCTACTCGTCAAAAATTAACTTCTACTGAACCCTAGTATGAATAAAAATATCATTACTGAACTTCTATAAAATGTGCAAATACCATTTCTAGTGCAAAAGACAGTTAAAATTGTCTTTATCAGCTGCAGACAACTCAGTTTAGAGGATACCTTTGATTTTGCAAGACGTTCTATGCTTTCAGTGGGGTCAGACCCCACTGACAAAAAGCATGTCAAAGGTGTTCGACAGTCACTTTCTGTCCACATCGCTTCCATTTCAAGAATAAATCCTTCTGCATATTTTCCTCCAAGTGATTCTGCAATGTAGTGTCGAGCCTGGGGGGAAAAAAGTAGTTACAGAAATATATATACACCTTTACATTTTTAAATTTAGCTTTAATCATTGATGTGGAATTTACCAATACCTACACTGGAAGGCAATAACTTTCTAAAACTTTATTTTCAACTTCCATGTAACAAAAGTTACAGTCCGCAGGAGGCAACCATTGAAATTCTGAGATAGCAGACTTCAAACAAAGAAAGGAAAGAATTCTACACAGGCAACAGCCATCCTGTGAACATTGTTGCTAGAGGATGCTGAATGTTTGGTGTTTATAAAAGAACTCAAAAAAATCCATGCAGAACAGATCCACTGTCAGCTTTGAGGACAGCCCAGATATTGCCCCTACATTACTGACTGCTAAAACTTGGTGGGTAGCCAAACAAAAGAGTTGCTCTATACCAGTTCCATTCTTAGCTCCTCTAAGCATGTATTGTTGACACTGTCCCTACAGTACAGTGGATTAGACAGATCTCTCATCTGACCCAGTTACAATCTTCTGTATATTTGTTGGAACTTCAAACAAATTCTCCTGTCCAGTGGTTATCCAATTTAAGTCTCTTACACTGAATATCTATTTCTACAAAACATAAACACAGCTCAGACTTTATCCTTAAAGGTCAAACCCTCTCCATGCCCCTATTTTCTTCTTTTATAAGACATTTTCTAAAGAACTTCAAAAGCTAACCTAGTGTAGGAAATACCTTTTTGACTGATGTGATTTCCTAGCTATGCAGTGACTAGCACAGATTCTGAGGTATGTTTGATGAAGAGAAACACCCAGGAACAACGTGGACTAAGGAAGGTGTCATTTGCATAGAAAAGGTAAAAATTAGTCATCCACAACTCAGTGTAACTTCTGCCCTAGTAAAGGCAAGTCAAATTTCTAATACTTGTGAAAACACAGTAGGGAAAGAAAAGATAAAGAAGATAGTAACAAAAAAGATCCCCTCTTTCCTCAACAATTAAAATAATTATATTTTTTTGCAGCCATTGCTCAGAGACAGTCTTTCTCAAAGATTGCTGTGCCAGACAATAAGGGTATTGATAAATAAGCAGTAGCAGCTTTACTGTTCCGCTCTGTTTAAATTGTGGCAGAGGGAGCCCCCATACTTATGTACTACTTCCCAACTGAAGAATAGAAAAGGAAAAAGGATGAAGGGAGTCTTGTTGAAAAAGAGGTCTGTGAAAAAATTGTCCCCTAAATACAACACAGATGGTATCACAGCATGTAACATAAAGTTGAGATATGCAGGAAAGGAGAAGTACTACTTTACAGTATAAAGACCAAATAACCCAAAAAAACCCCAAACCAAAACACAATCCCCCCCCCAAAACAAACAAACAAAAAACAAACAGTGTAAAAAGGATGCTCATAGGCTCATATATGTCTTTTACACCTACACAGAGAAGAAAAGTCCAAACATCACAGGCTGTGGAGAAACTGCTAGTCTATTGCAATTTCTTTTATGATAATTGCCATAAGACAGTCTTAGTTATTACTTCCTCAGTATGGAAGATAAGTAAACAGTTTATCTGCTATTTTAGTGCACCTGTCATAAACGTGAACTGTTCTCTTTCCGCTTCTGTGAAAAAAACCCTAGGCAGGTATGTTTTGATTCACCAGAAGAATGCAACTGCTTTACAGGTTTCATGACTCAAATTTAGAAGTGCCACACAAAAAGAATGGCATTCTTACAGCTCCAGCAAAATTTGTTTCCTGTTCTGCTTTCTAATTCATTGCAATTAAATAAATTAGTGTTTTCGCACATATTTATTACGAGGATTTCAATACTGATTTTTCAAAATAGCTCACTCTGCAACAGATACTATGGTAACAACAAATTCAGAGAACATACGTTTGGAGCTAGCAGTTCTACAGGAGATGCCACATGGCATAAGCATTGAAAGCATATCTTACTTGGGCAACGGTATGATCAGGACACCAGCTACGAACAAGGAGCAGCTTACGGAACTGATCCAGGACATTGTCATACCCATCAGGAATAACAGCTTTTTCAGGTGCTTCTTCATCAAACCAAGCTTTCCAAGACTTCTCATTCTTAACAATTTGCACCAGAAGTTGATTGAAAGGGTACAAGTTAGATAACTGCACAAGATTGAGCCACGTCATGTCAAGGATCCACTTTTTTGGTTTTGGCTCCACAGAATTAATGTCCAAACTGGCACCTCCTGCAAAGTGAAGTATTATAGAGAAAAAAGAAACATTGTTAAACAGAAAAAGTTACAAGAAACAAAAAAAACTTATTTATATAATCTAGGGAGTAAAATCTATGCAAACCAGGATATGGAGACCTAGAACTTGCACGGAAGAATCATTTAACAAAGCCCCATTGGGGAAGTGGTCTCAGTCCCTCCCAAAGCTGATATCCCAGTAATTTCCGAGCCGCTTCTTCTCCATTTGTAGAATTGGAATAAAACTTGACTACCTAAAACAATACTCAAACCCAAGTCTTCAGACCAGATGTAGAAAGGACCTATGGTTAGTAGAGTGTCCTTTCACTGAGACTAAAGAATAAGAAAGCACGTGGTGCATTCATTTCCAGGACTGTGGAATTTCAAGAGCCTTTTAGTTCAACCCCTACTCAGCATCATGCCAATTTACACCTCCAACACAGCTGAGCAGAAAATCAGTGTTTGCCAAACAAACTGAGATATTTGGATGCCAAATACCTGACTGTACTTATCTTTGTACCAGATTGCACTTATTATATCTTGGAGATGGTGGGGTTGATCCCCACCATGTTTTATAAACCTTACTAAAACTTTTCATTTGTCATTGTGTCTGAGAAGTGACATACAGTGGTGGCATAATGCAATGCAATATAACAGTGTTTTACAGCATGTAACAGACTTCCACCTTTTTATACTGATACTTAACTGTGCTACAGAGTCCTCCTGCTTATCAGGCATCAAGAGAGCTTTTGCTTATGGTCTACAATCTCAGGCATAGGTATGTGGCAACTTGGAAAACAGGCAGACAGTAGAGACTGTAGATTCTCTTACAAAGTAATGGACTTTTTTTTTTCTGTTTTGCATGGTAAAACAGTTAAAAAGTCCTCATCTAAGCATTATTTTGATAACAAATAATCTATATTGCTCTTGTTCTGGAAAATCTGTATCAATTCTTTCTTGAGCTATATATGCTTTCATTCATCAGCTGAAAAATAGTAGATCCATGGGATATAACATATTGCTAATGCAAGCACTGCAATTTAACAGACAATGTAAACAGGCACATTCTTAGAGAAATTACCTTTGATCAGTGTCTCAAACTCAGCATGTGAAATTTTCTTGGCCTGCAAGTCAATCTTCAGTGCCAGAAGCAATGTAAACAGGAATCTGTGATTTTCATACAGCCCTCGAACTGTGTACTTGAAGACTTCATATGTGAGATGCTCGATTATGTATACTACCCTTTTTGCTGTGATCTGGGATTTCTGAGATCTTTCCACTGATAGGTCAAAAATGCCAAGGAACTGCGGTAAGGATGTTTGGTACATGACATTAACCAAGCTCATTTCCACAATTAGGAAATAAAGGATGCTGCCACGACCTGCAACAGGACGGTACTCTTCACGTGCAGTATTGATTTTCACCTCTGTCTGCGTTGCTATGCTTAATTTTTCACTGACCTTAAAATTAATGGAAAAGACCGTGAAGATTAAGTTGGGTTACTTGTGGGTTTTACTGCACAAGCAGAAAGAAAAGGTCTTGATTAAGATCACAATAGCATTTTCAGTCGAGCTCCCTCTGTCAGTGTTTCAACAGAGACGTTGTGTCTTCATGTGTTCCAACACCTAGCACAATGGGAATTGATTTGAATTACACCTGCAAAATACGCTGGGAATATAAACCGGTATCCAGGTAACAGTTTAATTTTGCAACAATTTATGTAGAAAAAAATTGTTTCCATTACTTATTTGTTAGGAAGTCAGATGTTATATAGTGTCTCCGAATGGAAATATTAAGCAAAACAAGAACAAAAATCTGCCTACATATAGTCTTTACATTACAATTACAGAATGTATATGCAGCACATTAAAAATTCACCTCTTCTGCAGTTGTTTTAGTGATCCTTAGGACTTCTATCAGAGACTCATCTTCAACCAATGAGCCTTCCATACTGGTTAGGCGGAAGAGTAGATTATCTTCAAGCTCCTGCATTTTCCTCTTGTTAGATGTCACTTGTTCCATCAGTTTGATTCTTTCTGCCTCCAATTCCTGCATTCAGAAAGTGTCCACAGAATATTTAAGATAAATTCAAACAAAGATGTCTTACAAAGACACAGAAAACGTGATTTCATGCATGTCAGATTGGGGTCTTTGTTGCCTTTTCCACAACATACAGAAATACTACTAAATATTTCTGTACTAAAGCAATTTATATGTATACTGAACATATATATACCAAGTTAATTTATATGTACACTCTATTTATTTGATCAATGCAGTGTACTGGGGAATGAAAACATCAGAATTACCTGGAAAAG
Organism: Sclerurus mexicanus; assembly: GCA_013396755.1. Classification (NCBI taxonomy): domain Eukaryota; kingdom Metazoa; phylum Chordata; class Aves; order Passeriformes; family Furnariidae; genus Sclerurus; species Sclerurus mexicanus. The sequence continues at coordinate 2,328,152 of VWZF01002957.1, read as the reverse complement.
CTTCCTCATAGTAAGATGCAAAAAGCACTAAAGCTAGTTTCGAATGGGAAGTGATAAAAGCCACATCATATTAAATACTTAAAATTAAATCAGACTAAGGACTGAAAGATGCATTGTGTGGATGGATTTTACAGCGTGAGTGAAGTCGGCTGGATGACCTTTTCCATTTCTAATTTCTACGATTCTGTGACTTCAAAAGATACAATCCTCTACTGCTTATAAAATAGGAAATGTTACAAATATTATTTATGTCATATGGAATTTCTGTGCCATTTCTACGAGATAGACAATGACAAGGGAACAATGACAGACAAGTCAACACAATGCCAAGTGAAATGAGGCACCTATACTGCACAATCTAACACAGCTCAGGGATACCCTTGCTGGCTACCTTTATTTAATCAATCACGTCAACCTTTCTGTAAGAAAAAGGTAGTTAATAATAGTCTATCTACACCTATAGCCTCAGTTTATTTTCATTCTTGTCAACACATCAAGGTAGAGGAAAAAAAGAGATGCACCGAGTTATACAATACAGGAGAGGTTCACCCATATTTCAAAGAAGTGACAAATTTCTGTAGTTTCACAAACTTCTGATTTGGAAACCTGCTTGAAATATGTTCTAGGGCTATAGAGTGTGAAAGCTACAAGTAACTGCATCCCAAAAGAGGAGAATCAGTCATTCAGCTTCCAGTTTTCTGCATTTACACCTCTTTCCATACCATTAATGTAAAAAAAAAAAAAAAAAGAACTACACACAAAAGAAATAGTTATACAGAATACTCGAACATGTCAAACATGCATGCAAGTACATGCTTAAATTCCATGAAAGGATATGCTTTGTTTACGAACAGACACTTTACTCAATCTATTGGTAATCTTGTAAAAGGTATCTTTCGGAATTATCAAATATACCAGATCCAAGGGGGTTTTTTTTCAAGAGAACTGCACAACCACATTTGTAACATAAAAAAATACCTGTTCTGAACACAAATTCTGGCAGCAGTTTCATTATCAAAGTTCAAAAATATGCTGATAACATTTTTTTTTCATATGGTTACAGGAACCACCTACAAAGCTGAGAAAAAGAAACACTTCTTGGATCATATTTCACTGATCACTATAGATCTTTAAGAATGTCTTGGTTCCTTTAATCTATTGCTTTAGCTCAGCGATCATAAAGTTGTCTCTTTGTAAGAGAACACCTGTTCTTCAGAGTCTCTGTTCGTGTTCTGTATTTTCTTTGAACTAAATTTAACAGAACCCCATTGGCTCTGGCTGTCTACACCATGACGTTCAACTCTTACTGAGACAGAAGAGACAAAACAACCATGATGTCTTCATATCTGTTACAAGGAGGAAGCTTAAGAAATGTTGATGAGCTGCAACCACAGCTCTATGCAGCAAGCAGTGTTGATACTAACCAGGTACCCGCACTGGATGAGTATTTCCCGGTGACTATATTTTGACACAAAATGCAGTCTAGGTGTTGCTACATACATTCCATATGAATTCTCTACCAGTTCTGTTCAGGAAAAGAAAACCAACACAGCACAAGGCTATCTCTGTGTGGGGAAATGAGTTTTATATGTAGGTAATGAGGAACCTATTTAACTTCTATCTTAATTTAGAAGATGAGAGGTAAGTTAGTCAGGATAGTCCCATCTACTCCTCCTGATGCTGTTCAGTTTTGCTTATATAAATGTACATCTACTTTTGCATCCATGGCATTTGTCCCACCCTGTTAATGGACAGCTTCTTCTCCAGCACCTGCTGTTATAGTTTTTCCACTTTTCATGGAACAATTTACAGGAAGTTTGTGCTTAACAATCATTTTCCAGCCTCTGGTTGTGGCTGTCAGATTGAAGGACGAGCACTTAAATTTCAGTCCTTACTTCAGTAAATGCTCATTTGAGCAAAGTGAAAGGAAGGGTGTTGGCTGGAGAAAATGACAGCACCACTAAAGCACAATGGTTAGAATATGCTTTGGGAAGTCAAAGAAGGTGGAATGAATTCCCTTAGGCAGGGAACTGTTCTCATATAAGCAAGCCTACCTGAGCTACTTACTGAAAGCAGCAGCTCTGCTAATCCAAACCTTATTTTTTTTCTCTCACCTGAGAGAGGATTTTCTTCTTTATATTTACTTCCACATGATCAATGCAAATTTTAGTAAGAGCGGAATCAAGTCAGTGTTCAGGGCTCCTTAAGAATCTTTTATCTCTTTGCACACTAAAGGCTTGCTGGCAAAAATAGTTCAAGTTCATAAGCATTTTTTCATGTAATTCAAATTAAGTTTAAAAAGGAATTCAGAAATAAAAGAGATTTCTGACTGAACAAGAAGCCCTTCCTATATATGAAGGAATAAAGATGTTTTATGTATGTCATGTATATGCCTGTGATGTATTTTTAATGAATAACTTTCTTTCTTCTCTTCCCAAGGCCAGATCTTAAAATAAATGTTTAGGTTCCTCCGTTCAATTAAAAAACAGTTTCACGTTGAATTTCAGCAAACGCACAGTCCTTAAACCTTCATTCAAAATTTTGTTCTTGCATTTGATTTCAGCCCTGATGTTGAGTAGATACGTATGCACAGTGCAGATACTGAACAAGCCTTCTCTTTACACAAATACTGCAAGCTACTAGATACCTGTTTTTCTGTGAGGATGACACGGCCAAGGAGCTGATCTTCCAGCCCTTTCATAGTAACAGTAAAGTCAATCACAGTTGCTCTTGCACTGATTTCTGGAGTATAGACAGGATTAGCCAGTTTTGTTGTCATATAGAGGGTAAACCCCTTCATCAGATCTACCTCCTTGTCACATACTTTCACCTGAAAATATAACATATTACTCAATTTTCAAAATCTGAATTAGGAAAAAACAGTTATTTTATCCAATAAAAAATTTATGAACCCTTTTTTTTTTTTCACAATTTATACTTTTTAAACTTTCTGCTTAAAGGGTAAAAAAACCCCTCCAGCAATCCCGTAAGTTCACTATTCATTTCCTAAGTGCTGTGAAGGTATGTATCTCATCGGTATTCAGACTACCTGATACCCAACATCTGTCCTATTGGGTTTTAATTTCACGTTTACAATTCATCTTACTTTGAGTGCTGAACCAGATTTTATGAAATTTTTTTCCAAGATGTTATCTAGAGCAGGATCAAGTTCCTCTCCAACATCTTCAATTAACAAAGGTCGGCCAAGGGACAGGCAGTCTTCTACATGACTTCTGAAGCACTTGTGGTTCATAGCTGTCACCTAGGAAGATTGATTCACAATACAGCATGCATTTGCAAGCACAGAGAAAACAGCATCAAATCTACAGCAACTTAAAAAAATTACACTCATCCTGGGATATCTACACAAACAATTACATTCCAGGGACCAACACTCGCCTCTGCTGAAATGAATGGAAGTTTTGCTTTAAACTCAACAGAATAGGAGGTCACATTTCTTAATTGTTATCTATTTACTTATTTATCTGCATACCTATCTAAGCACTGTAATATCTTAATACCTTTTGAATATTAATAGATTTATGCTTAGAACACTGATGTGAAACAGGGAAATATTTATGGGTTCCAGACAGGGAACCAGTGTTACATAGGAGGCCTGATCTGACATCAGATGTTGAATTTCTAATTCAGTTCCACCAGTCTTAAAATGGCTAAAAATAGCATAGACTCCTTTTCATTTATTTAAATCTAATATACTTAACATAAGTCTTTGAGATGATAACTGAATAGCCTCTGTTAAGCCATGGGTTTTGGGTGGCTTTTTGATCAGAGAAAAAAATTAGGGTAGACATGTTTTTAAAATAAATTCTTGTCTGGCAGGCAATTCTCTTTGAAAAAAGTATATTTAAAATATCTATGGGTACATTAAACAATCTTAAACCAGTATATTATTTAAAAACTACTACTGTGTTTCACCACTTTTTGCTTTGTTATATTGTGGGCATATGTGTACCCACCAAAAGAAGCCTACATTTTTTTTTTTCACATTTTAATTTATACTTTTTAAACTTTCTGCTAAAAGGGTAAAATGTTGCCTACATTTTTACTTCAAAGTAAACTGAGGGATAAAGCTAGTGACCCACAACATAATCCTAACAAGACCACAACAAATTAAAATATCCCAGACGTAAAGCCATAAACTAAACATTTGGGTATTTAGAGTCTTGGCATAACCCTGTTCCTCCTGGACTTTATGAGGGAGAATTCAGACTGCTCTAACACAGCTGACACCTGAGCCAGGATGTCTAAAATCCCATAACTGACTGCAATTTCATCACTAAAAGCTTTCTCTGCATTGAGAAACTGCATCTGTGTGTATTCAAAGCTGTGTAAATTTTGAGAGTCCTCAGTAGGTCAGCAGTTAAACCCCGACAGGATTCACAAATTTCATGTGCTGGATATTCACACATACTGAACACAAGGCAAGCCTGGTAGACATTTTTTCTCTGGCTCATCTCTCAAATGTCACTTACAGTGTTTGAATAGTGGGGAGAGAGGAAGTTGTATTTTAACCCACATCTCCCAGTCCCTGCTTTGGTGAGCATGGGATCTAAGATCCTTATGGAACTACTGGACCAGAGAACAGAAGCTGCTTTTTCACAGTCCCCTTCTGCAGGATGCACCCTGCCAGCACATGGCAAGTGCAGCCCCTTGGAGAGCACCAATACAGACTCAGTGCACCTTAAGGGAGCGAACAGGAAGTTGCAGCTTGAAGAACACTAAAATTACCGTGGAAAAGGCTCTCCAGCGCAACAGAAAGAGTCAGTGCAGGTCCCTAACTGAAGGAGATTCACTGTTGCCACTCCTGAGCTCAGTTTGGCAGCTCTCTGAAATCCTGAGTAGGAGATGCAAGTGGAATATGAGATCTCTCTCTTGTTTCCTGTTGGTTATTCACACTAGCCTTTCTTAATTCAATTTTTGGCAGCCAAAGGTCTGATGTAATTTAGAGGAAGCCATGTTATTACTGAAAACAGTAGATTTCACACTCTAATAAAATGCCTAAATACTTCTGTGAATACCCGTCATACACTTGAGGAGAGCTTTTCATCATATTTTAAATACATCCATTTTTCCAAGATCTTTGAATATTGTACATTACTTTTCTGCTTCTTAGACAATACTTCCTGTTTCTACACCATTTTTTGAGCATATTCAACTAAGCAGAAACTGGATTTAGTGTGGTATTGAATGTTTGACCTTTCTGAACAGTTCTGGGAAAACCAGACTTGGATAAAGCTCTAGAAAGTCAAGGCTTTAGCTAATGACATCATCATGGTGTCATCAGCTCTCTGGATGTCACCATCCTTATATTCATTCTCCGTTTCTTTTTCTCATCCATTACTCTCATTTTGAGTGAAGACAGTCTACCATGGTATTCATATGATAAACTACAGTTGTAGGACAGACTCGATTTATTAACAACTAACTCTTCAGTATCATGCCTGATCTGCTCTGCAAATATATTATGTGTGTTTAGATTTTTATCATAATCCATCTTATCCTTATTGGTGAAAAAAAACGCAGAGAGTAGGCTGATTAGAAGGTGGGAAAAAACCCCACAATTTTGAATTAAATAGAAGACCCAGATCCCAAACAGGATACACTGCTAGACAGAAAGCAAAGAGCGTGGATAAATTAAGCAATAAATATTTTTATCACATGCATTTAATCATCAAGATGCAGTGTAAATTTCGACTTGGTATTTGATACGCCTCAAAGATCATTAGATTTCCATTCTAATTCAGTTCACCATTCTTTTCCAATTCCTCCCTTTTCCTTTTCCCTATTTTCCACTTAAAATGCTTACCTTAAAACGTTATTGCCAAGCAGCACCAACTCCCTGATTCTGTCTGGTCATAATTTTGTAAGTGTTCTACTTCCCTCTTTGTTTCTCTTTGACTACGGCAAGCAAGTAAAAGATTCATCATAAAAAGAGATATGGCATAAAATACCTTTCCAAGCTATTTTGCCCTGATATTGATTACAGATTCTGTCAGTCTTGTTTTAATTTCTGCCTAGCTGTATACTATAAGCATCCATCATATGATGTGAAATGACACACACAGAAAAAAAATGTAAATTAGCTATTTACCTGAAGTCCATTCTTCTTTTCCTTATTTTTAATCCAGATCTTTCCTTGACCTTGTGGATCAATCAGCAATGGGTATCTAGATGCTTTTGTGACAAGAATGCCATTCTGAATTGAAAGGTCATCATTTGGAAGACCCTGGAGGTTCCATTCACCCACTGTAGCATTGTCAACAAGCATACCAGTAAGGTTCAAGTTCTAATAGAAAATATGAAATCAAAAATTTTGTACGAGTTAGAGGAGCTATTCTAAAATATCTGATGGATGTTTTTTTCTTCTTATTCTGATCATAATGCAGATAGAGTGTATGTGGTGGTTATTGCTTAGTGTTTCTTTTCTTTAAAGTTCAGTGGCTCAATCATTGCAGTTGAGCAATAATGAAAGCAAATTCTGTTGAGGCTTTGATGTCCATCAAAGAGCATCTTAAAAACTCTGAAGCCAGTTCAAAACCTAATGACAAACTGATTTTGGTATTAGCAAACTGTTTTCCTGCGAGTTCAAGAGGAAGCATCATTTTGCTCACAAGAGCTTCCGCCTGCTGGAAAGTGCCTTCCAGGTATGTATATGAATATAGGATGGCTTGTGGGATATTAAGAGAAGAAAAAGATACACCATGGATCAATAAACTATCATGGAAGGCTATTTTTGCTAAGTCAGAATCCTTCATAGCTTACATATCCTCCTAAAGTTCGATTTGCACGTCAACTAACCTGCTTTGTTTATTCACTATGAAAAGTGAGTGGTCTCTCAAAAACACATATGTGAAGAAAACAGTACGTAAAATAACAACACGAGCTCTCCAATTTAGAAAAGTACCTTCCTATGGATTGACAGTTTAAAAAAATAAAATGGAAGGGTTTTTTTATTTGGTCCTTACATTTTTCATTCAAGTACTCCTATTTGTAAGTTATCTCTACAAACAACACGATTGAAAGAAAGACATGAAAGAAAGAAAAAGCCTGCAAGTCCTGCAAAAATCACATAATTCAGTATCTGAACACTAAAGCAAAACTTCAAATACTGTGAGACTTGTGATACAATCATGGGACTTACTGATACCAGTGGCTGCAAGACTCCAAAGCCTTTTTACCCCTTTGATTTTTTTACTGCTATAATTTATGAAGACTCTGAATGAAGCAAAACAAGCCATTCTCAGAAGACAGAGAAACTTTAGGACCCAAATTCCATTTCTGCAAAGGACAGTAAAGCATTTAATAGCCAAATTTTTCAGCAATTTGAATCTAAAACCATATTTAGCTCCTTAAGCAGATGAGTAGAATCCAAACACCTTTGAATTTTTTCTTACTGCAGCAAAAAGTATCAGTCACCCTGCAACTCTGAAACGTAGCTAATTTGAGTGCCTAACTACACAGGTAGATAACTAATTTTAAATAGGTCTTTTTAAATTGTTATCCCTAAATGACTCACGTGGTCAGTCAGCCTGTGACAAAGTAAGGCAGATGTCAAGCCTTTTGCTTGAACTGCAAAGCTGCTGTCTTTCCTGTGGTGTGAAGTATCAAGAAAGGCCCATATGCTGCCTTTTGTGAGTACTTAATTCACTGGAAAAAAATTAAAACTCTCTTCCATCCACTATGATTGAAATCATGATTCCGTCTTTAATGGGAACTATCTAAACAGAATGGTAATCACGTTTTGAAACTCGTTAATTATGGCAATCTCCATCTAACCCAGACATATGGGGGTGGAGGGGATAGCAACACAGAAACTATCAGAAAGTATTACTCAAATTTTCAAGGATGCAGCTGAATAGTAATGCGGTCAGAACACCTTCACAGAGGCAGAATTTTAGTTCTTTATGTCTTGCTTTCTAAGGACATTATACATTCAATTTCTTATCCTTAAATGGTTAAGAATCATGACAGATTTTTCACAAGGTAAGCAGCTTTTAAGAACATTTTGTACACTGAATTTGAGGAAGAGCCTCCCTGGGGTGAATGTATGTAGGATAACTCCCATATGACACTGGTAAAGAATCTTGTCTGAAACTGTACTGCTCCCGGTACTTTGTTAATAAATCCATCTTGGCCTTACATATTTCTTCTAACCAAGAGCTTTCAAAGAGCTTTACTGGGCAAGTCAGAATCATTCATCTTTGTAATTCATAGCATAAATTGGGCTGGACTGCTAGGTTCACTCTGTTAGGTCGAGGTTAATCAGCATTACAAGAAGCATTATGTACTACCTAACATAAAAAAGAGATTGACAAGTAACTTCAGTGAGGTGAAGAGACTTCTCATAGCAAAGAGATAGAGGTTTTAAGTGCCAAATCCCCCAAAACCTGAAAAGAAGAGTCAATGGTGATCTCCTTTTAACTGTTTCACAGTGATATAGCCACTGCTGTGCACAGGTTGCTTACTAGCTCACAGCACTTTTCAGCAGCACCTGCTCTGTCAAAAGCTCTGACAGCTGAGAACAGGAGACATTCGAGCCTCAACTCCTGTACTGAGAGTACCCGAACTATTTCTCCAACCTTTACTGCAGAAATAAATGTGCACAGGTATTCACAAAACCCAGTGAAAGACAACATAAATTACTCAGAAAGACAGTTTTGATTATTATGGCCTAAATTCTGCCTTCAGCATGAATATGTCTTTCAGGTGCAGTGAAGAATATTAGACAGACCTCCTAAAAGTCATGGAATAGCAACAAGGCTGCTGCTGGCCATAAGCAAAGCCCATGCACCAGAACAGCTGCCAGGTCTGACACTCCTAAGGAAGATGGGGTAAAGGTCTCCCTTACAAGATTCGTGGAAAGGATCCAGCCCTGTATCACAGTACCAGCATGCTGGTTGCTCACTTTAGTAAGGGTGGTATATGAAGAGGCAGGGCTTGATAGGAGCCTGGCTCCTGCATTTTAGACCACCTCTGTCTGCACAGACACAGGCCAGTTGATGTAATGTCAGACTCACTGGAACAGCCTCACCGGTGACAAGTGCACATGGGATTTACAAGCTTAGACTGGAGCAAGCTGAAGTGGTATAAACCAAGCCTTGGAAAATCCAGGTTTTGTCGAAGTTAACCATTTCCACAAGATACTTCAAATTAAAGTAAAATAAATGATGTGAATACACAGCACAGGGTATGACAGGAGGGTATTTACTGATAATACACAGAGGTGCAGACTTTATCTATCCTTTGATGAAAAAGCAAATGTATTCTAAGCTGATAAATTTTACTTTGTTTCCCCTATTAGGCAATTTCCTCCCAAGGCAGCTGACCTCAGACAGCATCTCTCTCTCAGATTTGCCACAGCAATGGCCTGCATATCAATCTTGAAACAGCTGACAGTATAAAGAAGAACTTCAAACATACTGGCTTACAAGATCAGTTGTCAACTGTTCAGATTTTTTATTTATTAAAAATGTGATGGATTATGACAGCCTACATATAATCTTTCAATTATGTACACTTATGGAAAGAAATGCTCTGCATATTATTTCTCTTGCAAGGCAAAGAGTAAGGTCAGGACAGAGTGTGAACACTTACATTACTGTATGGAATCTTGTTGTTGTCCATCTCTTTCTTCCACAATAGAAGCAGCAAATTCCTGTACTCCTGATTGAAAGGTCCAGAGTAAGAGAGAAATCCAGTGGCCAGAAGAACATTCCCCACCAAATTAGTAATTTGATTTTGAAAGTTTTTGCTGCTTGCTGTCCAGCGAAGCTGTATGTAAAATATTACAGAGAAGTTAGCTTAAGCAGACACAAAACTAACAGGAACAATCTAACTTCAGAATTTATCTCTTTCTGATAAATAATTTCTCTTTGAACCAAGAGTATTTTTAACTTTAAACCATTCTTTTCAGAAGTAAAAGTTTGCTTGGAAGTGACAGCAACCACCTGAACAAGTGAAGAAAAAGCATATTTACCAACAAGTTCCCCAAACTGGTAAGAAGTACTTTAAAGGACAAATGAAATGGGAGGGACAGGATGACCAACAGTCATGTGAAGAAGTGGAGGGGCCTTGTTATCCATAACACAAGGCTAATGGAGGACCACCCTAAGCACATCCACGTAAACAAAGCGGTGCCTACCAGAGAGAATGATGGCGACAGCTTTCCTACTATTTATAGGAGATAAGCACAGCTGTGCACCTCTCTCAAGTGCTTGTACGTGAATGTGCACAGCAAGGAGAACAAAGACTCTGCATATGGTTGCAGAGTCATGACGCTATGGGGATCATGGGGACATGGTGGGAAGACTTCCACATCTGTAGGATGGACAGGCTGGAGAGGTGAGGAATTTTCTTTCACAGGAGAAAGCTGCTGAAATGCATGGAGTTCTGCATCTGAGACTTGAGGATAGACAACATGCCAGTTGAGAGCTTATGGGTTAGAATTAGAGGGCAGACGGCAGACCAATGTGGATGATGCTTGTGTGTCTGTCACAGACGACGTGATTAGCCAGAAGTAGACAAGGTCTTTTTCAGACAATGGGAAGAAACCTTGCATGCAGAGGCCTGGTCTACACAGGGAACTTCAACCACCTGGTATCTTCTGAAGGGACAACAAAGCAAGACACAAGCAATCCTGCAGGTTTTAAGGAGTGCATTAACAAAAATTCTGAACACAGCTAATGGTGGGTCTAGCGAGGGAAAGGCAGTTTGCTGAACCTCAGACTTGCAGACAAGAAAGAACTGGTCAGGGATGTAAAGTTCAGGGGCATCCTCAGCTGAGAGAAGTGAGATTATTTAACCTTGAAAACAGAGAGCAACTAACATTTTTGACTGATATATTTTGAAGCACAGCTATGTAAACAAATCCTGAAGTTCTAACCTCACAGGACACAGTGGTTGAAGTCAAAGCTCTCATCAATTTTGACTTTGTGTAGAATCAACCAAGGAATTAACAAAGCAAATGATCAGAAAGGAAAAAAGTTTCCTGCTTCCTCTGAAAACCTTCAGGCTGAAATCAGAAACACCTGCATAGTAAAGGTAAATTTCAAGCTCAGGGTAGAGGATAACAATTAGCCCATAATTCTGTAAAAGGTTCCAGCAGAAATCTGAACTTCAATTATAATTCAGGAAATTAGTCAAGCTTCAAACTTGTATCCTTGTATACTCGGTGCGAAAAAGAGAGTAATCCTTCTTATAAATATTTTAGGGCAATTATTTAGGTTAAGTCTAATTCCTCTTCTTACTAAAGCTAAAAGGAATTTGGTTCCTTGGCTTTAAATCTGAACTTTATCCTAATATGAGTCATATGATATGACATAAATCTTCATACAGAAGAATTAACACAAGAAAATGTTTTACTCTGTTAGATACATTAACTTCAAGCAAAACAACCATACATATAACTAAAAAAAGTGTCATCTGATATCGAGATGTCACCATGCTTTGACTTTCTTGAGCACTGCTAATGATGATTATGGAATATTCTCAAAACTGCCCACCTACTTTGTGCTGGAAACCTACTCGTATGTGCAAATACCTTTTCTCCACCTAATCCTTCAATCAGAGCTGTGGCATTGTTCATCTTCCTTCTGCACGCCTCAGCATCATCAAGCAAGGCCTGCTTCTCTTTCATAGCAGCATCATACATGGCTTGTACTTCATCCAGTTCCATTTGCTTCTCATCCAGCTGAATTTGTGCACTGTTCAGTTCTGTTTGGGCAGCTGCAAGTCTTCCCTCTTGCAAGGCTAAATTTGCCTACAAACAGTTAAAAGTAAAGAGTAGTTAATTCCTATTATTTGGCAAGGGCAAACTGTTCATTTAATGGCCCATAGTATACTGTATTGGGAACATTTAAAAATCATACATGTTTAAGATGACAATTCTTTTTCTTTTCACTTTTGGAACAGAAGCATGGCATTAAAGTTATTCAAGGTAATCCTAAAATGTTTCAACAATATTTTCAGAATTATCTATATCAGAATGATCAATGACCAATGATTTTAAATCACAATACACTTGAAATAGCAGTATACTAGATATATGAGGCAACCTATACAATGTTTTCTGTAATATATTGTCAGTGCAAAAGAAAATTAAGATTGTCCTCACTGATTATAAAATAATAATAATGACAACAAAAAGTACTCTTCTTTTTCCATCAAATACTTCTACAATAAAAATATAACAAATGCAATTTTTGCTCCTCTGGAAAGTAAACCTCTAGAGACTTTTCTCACATTTCTATATAAATTTGCATGATGAGTTACCAGTCATTTAAATGTGGCCTCTTAACTTTTATATTCCTAACAGCAGGGAAAAAATATTCTGTGAATTCAGAATGCATTTCCATGTATATCCTTGCAAAGGATTAGAGCCTGACAAAGTTCTTACGAAATTCACACTTAGAGATAAAGGTTGTTTTCATTTACTCTGAATATTTAAAAAACTTGTTTAAATATCATGTATCTTATTTCTTTTTTTTTCTTCTGTGAGAATTATGAAGACGGTAACCAAGAATCTGTAAAAACTGTTTTATTACAAATATGAAACTAGACACTCACATTTTATCACACTAGAAGAGTATCAGTATAAGGCATCTCTGGGATGACTCTTATTGAGCAGTATATTCATGGGTTCAGTTTTTACATAAAATCTTAAGTAAAAATATAGATCTAATTCTTGTCAAAATATGTCAAAATCAGCAAATTCTTCTTGTTTTGCATAGGGAAGGAAAAACATTAAAAAGAGAGAGAGAGAGAGAGAGAGAAGCCAAGGCTGTAGTTTGAGATCGAGGCATACCACAAAATGCAGAATGAAGTCTGGTGTATTTCAGAAGACAGGTCTGTGAGCAGGGAATTAGAGAAGCACATATGTACTAACCAGTGAAGCAGTGTACATGTATGTTGTATATATGTGTATTTCAATTTGTATTTCAATTTGTATTTGTTTATATGTGTATTTCAAAAGATAGGTCTGTGAGCAGGGAATTAGAGAAGCACATATGTACTAACCAGTGAAGCAGTGTACATGTATGTTGTATATACGTGTATTGCATACAGGCAAATCACATGTATCTATGTGTATCTATATTAGTAATCTAAGTATATGTAGACAGTATATGTCAGAGAATAGCACTGTCAGCAAAATCTCAATTTACTGTAGCCACCTTGTCTGTTGAGAGATCCTAGAGATAAAAAGATATTTCAGATTCAAGATAAACCAGCAAAATGGCTGTTCACAAAACTTCCATCATGTGAGAATGCCGAAATACTTTCACTTCACTGTTTATCAAAGCACACATTAAACAGCATCTCCTAAATACTGTTAAATCAGTGACTCCTTTTAAAATCCAGCTAAACAGATTTCAGAGCCACTGCTGTTATTTTTCAGTGAGTCTTGGATCATCAGGAAAAGTTTAAACAGCAAGGAGTTTTGAGGAACTGATGTACTGTTACCATGTCCTGCACCAGGGGAGAGATGGGGAGGGTGAGGTAAATGAGAGAGAGACACAGTGCAGGGCTCTTTCTGGATCTTAATAAGAAAGGCCTCACAACAAAAGGCTTAATAAGATAACTGCTTTAAAAGGACTCATGAGAAGAAGGTCAACATAGATAGTGAGTAAACTTTACATCCCTTCAGATGTTGGGCAGCCAGCAGCATCAGACAGAGTCTGGCTAGTTTTTCCCATGGCATACTTTGCAGAGTAGATCCTGTCCATGGAGAGAAAACTCTCTCTTTTGGTCATTCAAACTATTATAAACTCCCCTTATTGTTCTGTCTTATTAAAGCAGTTACCTCACTAAGCCATCTGTTGTCAGGCCTTTCTTAATGAGATCCAGAAAGAGCCCTGCACTAGCCCTGTTCTTCCCCACTGCAGAGCATCCTCTTTCCCTCAGATTCCTGGAGGGCTAAAAGTGGGATTAAAGCAATGTTATGACACATTGTTTCAGCCCCAGCTGACAAATTGTTAGGTTATACATGGGAACAAGATCCTTGGAGGGTCAGGAAGAACAACCTAGGTAGAACAGCTGGAACAACAGAGAACTTACACCTGGCTGTGTGGATTCATATTTTACCTTGACATTTATCACAGCAGGATGTGAACTTCAATGGAAAAAGATGGGCATGTGAATTCCCAATACATATGAGCAATGATGCCTTGTAAATATGAAAAGTAGACCTCTGCGCAGCAATAAACTACCCAGAAATGTGCAAAAGGTTGCTAAAACAGACTTCCCCATTCTTAAAAGCTCTTAAAAGGCTATCAGCTTTGAAGATGTAGGGACAATGAAAAAATATTCCAAATCAATACAAAGAAAAAATATATTGTATTATAACATGAGAAAAGAAAAACCCCAAAATTACTTACCCAAGACTTTACGGGTTCTCTAGAACATGACTCATAATAAGAAAATACTTTACAGACAATTTAAGCAAAGTTCTCAGCTGATTTTATGGTAATCATAACAAAGTATAAGACATTTTAGTAATAGTTTGAGTTGTAGGTTACTTAATCATATGAGATGAATAATGGTTGGTTGCACAAGAATGACAGCTAACATACCAGGAATATATACCTATATCTATATATAGGATATACCTATGTTATTCCCAATGGCAGAAAGACTACTTGTTTCAGATTACCCTTTGAAATCATCACTATTTGCTCTCTCCCTGTCGTTTTTTTTTAAACTCGACTTTTCAAAACTGCATGGGTAAAACACAGTTTTTGTGTTGACATCACTGGCAGGTTGGCTGGCAGCTTCCTGTGTAGGGCTTTGCCATGAGAGCAGGAGGTGAGTTCTGCTGCCAAAGAGAATCTTCTGCCCAAGAAGACTATTACAGATGCAAGCAGCTTCATGCAAAGATTTCCAGCCAATCGAAGGCAGGAAGGAAATGTGTTCCCCAACCACAAAGAACAACTGTAGCCTTTCTAATTTTAGTGGCATTTCTATGTGAACAAGCTTCACACCCTTCATTTCATCCCTCTGAGTCATGCAGCAAAGCAAGGATTCACAATTTGTTCCAATTGGATGCAGTGTGAAAGCCTGAATAAATGGATTTTATGTGAATGAATCATGAGAATTCAAGACATGAGATCCACACTCTTATTTGCTTCCAGAGAGGTGGGACTACACTAGAACATGCTTAGGCTCAGGTGAGAACAGCAGCTTCAGCCTTTTCTTGCCATTGGCATTGTGGGGAACCAGACAGACAATCCTCTCAATGTCTGCTCCAGCCAGTGCCTCTACCTGGTCTCTGGATCTGTCTGCGTGGGACAAGTATGGAAACAGTACCTGTGCCAGCAAGGGCCACAAACTAGATAGTTAAAAAGCTATTTTGCCTTCTTCCAAGCTGTCCTCACAAAGGACTTCATAATAGTTGGTAAGGTGATCCCGTCCCTTTTAACCTTTTTGTATTCCGCATAAAACCAGAACAAATAAACATGTAATTAGAGTCACAGCTATACTCTTACATGAAACATACTGCAGACCTTTCTCTGGCGCTGAGGTTAACTAGCATAAAACATCCCACATTAAGCTCTCCTAGTGTCTAAAACTGTATGACTGCAGGCAAACAGGGTTGTGGAAATGGCCCTTGGACAAGGCTAATTCCTGAAAGGTGCCCAGAGATTGTGGAGAAAATGCTGCTTAGCCAAAACCAGATTCACAGTAGAGATCGTTCCAACAATTTAACAGTGCAGATGATCACTTTCCAATGCCTAGAAGAAAGTCACTAGTACTATTTAATTTATTAGTATTGACATAGCCGTTAAGTTTCTCTCTGATTCACTGCAAACACAATTTTGCAAAGTACTGAGTATATCTGACCCTGATCCAAGATGACAGTTCAATAAAAATGACTTCTCCAACATAAAAAGCCTCACACCATTTAACTCCATACCTGCTCTTAAATGGAGTGTCCAGACCAACCCCAAATCACTCTGAAAAGCAACTCAGTAAATTCAGAAAATGTTACTAGGAGAATCCATTAATTTTTTTTTTTTTAATGTAGCCAAAACTTTAGCGTTCACTAGAGTTAAGGTACATTTGGAGCTTTCCTAGCACTTCTCTTCTTTAAAGAATTTTAGCTTTCCAAGTTCACTGTTCTTACAGTCCATTGAGCACTCACTGCTGCTAGACTGGGCCAGAAGGCTTTTTGCACTTGGACCCTGTCACTCTGCTCCTGAGTCTCAGGGGATGTGCTGAGTGGTCATCTTTGCCTTTTGCTTCGGTCCTGTTCTGAGCACATGGCATCTGACTGAAACTCTTCATGGAAATGCAATCTCAAAACAGCTCCTGTCTCAGATTACTGCAGATTTTTCCCATAGACCCTCAACTGGTTTTGTTTCAACTTTCTCAGAGATTCAATATCATGATATGCTTGTATCCATCATTATTTAGGGAAACATTGTGAAAGAGGCAAACATACGCAGGTTTCGCAGACGTTCCACAAACAGTATTTTCACCTCACCAATACAAAAAGACCCCAAAGAAAACAAAGAAAAAAGCCCCCAAATGTACATATATATACATATATGCATATGTACACAAGCAAACAGATCGATACAGAGTGACATTAATAAAATCTTGGCCTCACTTTCTTTGCTATCACTGACCATTCTTTGGGATTAAAATAACCTTTGAAAGGCACAGAGATCATATCTCATCTGCTATTCACAGTCTCTATAGCTACTGAAGGACTTTCCATATTTTCCATTCAATTACATGTCCTGACTCCATTCTCTTAGGGGATCTAATCCTCCCCTTCACCCCTCCCGAGTATATGCTCTCCTTGTACAGTTATCATGGGCCTTGGATTCAGACTTGAATACTTGTTTTGCTGCCCAGTGGGCATCACCTTGACAAGGACACACATATTTAAACGGACAACAATCAAATTTCAGCACTTCTTGACTATTACCTCTTCCTCAGGAGCAAATTTCCTTTTATTGCCTGCTATGGTTTTTAGTTCAGCATGGAGACAAGCAAAAGCAGAAAAGGCAATAAAGTCTCAAATTCAAAACTGAGTTTGACAGGGAGAATCCTCAATATCAAACAATTTATAAACTGTAGACAAACTTCCCTTGATCATCATAACAGGCCTAAGGAAAAAATTAAAATCACTGGAAACATTTCTAAGAGAAATTATAGTTCTATACACAGTATTTTAATTTGAAGCTAACTGAATCACAGAAAAAGTCAGGGCTTCTCCATTCTGTTGTTATATTCTTCCACTAACAGACAAATACCAGGTGCTGTTTCAAAATTCTCAGGTTAATCCAGCAGGCATTTTCACAAAGCTAGAGAGGAATGGCTCCCCATCATCCTGAAGGAAAGACACGGTGACTGCTGTATGGTAAGCAACCACACAGCATTGTATTTGCAGGCAACCTTTGGTTATACTTTCTGTGTTTGATTCTAGCTAATAATCCTTGGGCTGCAGGCCACATATCTAAACAATGTCAGTATCCATTCCTAGGAATGAGTTGATTTTTGCACACTTTATTTACTAAAATATAAGTCACTGTTAATTATTTTTCACAAGTTGTCTTATTTAAGATAAACAAGGCACTGAGTCTCACTTAAGATGCAATTTAAAAATACAGTGGATCGATTTTGCAGGTGTTGAAGGGGATTTATATCCTAGAACAGCCATTAGGATAAAGCAGCTTGATTAATTCATTCAGTAAACCTGCTTTTAGCCCTGGATGAATTAGCCTGTGCCAGTACTTTATGCAGTTTAATTGCAGATTTATTTTCAATTATTTTCTTAGCATCACCCCACTGCTTCCTGCAGTGTCTCCTGCATGCTTCAAACACTTCCTCGCTCCCTCTGTCATCTTCAGTTTTTAAAATATTTGTGACTGTTGCTATACCTGACAGTAGGCACCACTTGGCCAAGAAACTATGTTTCGGGTTTTATCAGCTGCAGTGTGACAAGAATGCAAATACTTGAACACAAAGTTAAATTTGTACATAATCCTATTTAAATAAAAACAGCAAGAGAATTTTTTCAGCTTTCGGAGTTGCATTTGCATACAAAGCCACTATTTCCCCTAGGTCTTGCTCTCTTTTATAGCCCTCAATCACAACATTTCAAATTCTGTTTTCATTAGTGAACATCCCATTATTTGAAAAGGGAATAGCTACTTAGGTATCACAGAAATATAGCCTTCTCTATCAGTTACTTGAATAAAAAATATACTTTTAACGAATTTGAATCAGATCTGTCTAGGTATACTAAAAGATTATGCCAAGAGTTTTGAATATACCATTGATACAGTGGCTTATTCAATAAGAAACTGAACCTAAGTACAGCAGAAGCATAACTGATTGAATGTATTTCTTCAGAAAAGAGCCATAAAAATCCCTGTAGAAGCAATGATTATAAATCATCGTATAAATATTCAAAGCCTTTTTTTCAATACACTTATAAATGAAACATTTCCAAGACAATAAAGCTATCTGTAGGAATGCAGACAGCAGTAGCTGATCCCCTTTTACTGTAGTTCACTGTTACAACAGAATTCTGTGCCTGGTGGCTACTTACTTTATTATCTATGTACACTTGAATATAGCAGCTTGGAAGTCCAAAACTTTTTTAGAGAGATGAATTCCAGATAAATTCATTAAAAAATACTTCTGTGTCACAAATGGTTTCTCCTCTCCCACATTCCACCCAGATTCACAGTGAATAGGCTCCTTCCCAGACCAGCAGGACTGAGGAGTTCTCTTGAAGCTCTAGTGCTTGGCACCAAGTCTGAGAGCAGAGAGGGTGTTGTTATCTCCCACTTACAGCTAACCAGGCTCTATAAAGTATGCACTGAAAAATGACTGTGCTCACACAGGTAACAAATGTACCACAGGGTAGCTGTGTAAGGGGAAAAATTTGGCTGGACATATTTAAGCTGCGTATGCTTGACTTCACAAATGGATGTGAAGAAACAAGAATCTCTCGTAACTCGTAATCTTTTTTTAGCCAAGATAACACAACATTTTTTCCACTTGACTATATTCATCCCTCAAAAAAATAAAATAAGCAATATGAAATACCTTAAGAGGAAGAACTTCTTTATTAATACCGTAGAAGTAAGCCATTGCTTGTGTCCATGAGCAAAGCCCTGCTACATTTCCACACACTTTTTTAGCAGTCTCAAGATTATAATCCTCCATATCCAAATAAGGCTCTAAAAGCTCCACAGTTTCTCCTGTAATTGAGTCCTAGTCAATGGAAAGGAAAAATTATGTTTAAAATGGATTTTAGAGTAAGTTCTGCTTCACAGAAACATTTTTATTTTCAAAATCGTGGGGCTGTCACTTCTTAACAAAACAGCACTGCTGTCTTTCACTCTTATAAAGGACAGATTAGTAGTTTTCTGTGAACTCGTGAAAGTAACTCCTACTTCCATTGCAACAGATTGATTTGAGCTGGCATTTAATATCCCTATTTGACCCATAAGACTTACAGACATTACTTGTACTCACTGCTCATGACAATTTAAGCTGATTGGAGTTATTGCTGCTACAACACTGTACCTTCTTTCCTTTCCCCCTCAACCAGGTGTTCTTGCCCCATCTTTAATACCATCACCAATGCTCAGTGACTTAGTTTGGAAGCTATCATAATAGCATATCATAATATCATAATGACAGAAACCTAAGTCAGGGAAGTACTGATTAATTTATTGCTAGTCCAGTTCCTAGAACAAGCTCCCCATGGCATCAGACAGGCACCAATGTGAGCACAGCTAAGGGAGTCAGACATGGAGCTTTGGGAAGGAAAAGGGTGAAACTGCAAGGCACTGACTTCACTTCCCTGAAGCTAATCCTTTTCCTTAACCCTAAAAGAGATTTCTTTCAGCTGTTATTCTAATATCACCTTTTTTTCCCCTTTCCCAATCTGTTGAGAACATGAAAAGCCAGATCTTTGATGATGGTGGTTAATCTATAATTATGTAAGTGTCAGAGTGAAATGGAATTCATCTTCTTCAGCAATGTAGAGAGTAGAAGAGCTTATACAGGGTAACAATGGTTGCTTAACAATAGAGGTGTTAAGAATCAATTTTATTTTTTTTTGGCAATGTATTAATGTCTTTCTTTTAATGCATCTAAAAATCAACCACCATTCATACTGTCAAGCAATTTACCCTTTTCCTGTGTTCTGCACAGCAGAAAGGACTGCCTTGTACTTGTCTGATCCCTAGCTAGTCTAATAACGAAGGCATTCACTGTATTATTCCCAAGATTAGCCATGGTGGTGTTTTCACTATGATCATTTGCTGAAATGTAAAATAGTGCTGGACAAACATTTCACCTTTTTTTTTTTCTTCTGCTCAAAGTTACAAGCTAGCAAGCTGACAAAGGTGAAGCAAAGACCAGTCAGCATAAACCTCAGTTCAAAAGCTTGGAAAATGTCACACTTTTCCTTCCAAGTAACGAATTTTAAACCCAAGGAACTACTACATTCACTAATTTTCACTGCCTAAAAAAATCAGGAAAGAACAAAAATCTCATACAAATAAGAAAGCAGTGTAGTCTACTCAGGATTCCAAACATAACAAAATTTCTTGTCATATATGCTCAGAAAAGAGAAATGAGGCAGGAGGACAGCATGTGAGGTACCTCATCAGGCACAGAAGTAGTCTAGTATTCTACACCACATTCATCAGTATCACTTCCTGCAAGAACTCAGTCCCACAGAAGTTGTTCTGACTCCTCTGAGTAAAGTTAAATGTGTTGCAAACTACCAGCAGGAATACATACACTATTAATAAGTGCCAAAACTGGAAGCCTCATTAGAGAGAGGCTTGGGTACGGAGTGCATAATTAGTCCCTGCTATCTTTAAACTCATTTCCTCTTTCTGTTTAGCGAAGATAGCACTTGGAAAAGTGGCCAGATTGACAGCCCCGGGAAGAAGCTGTCTACAGAGGCAGTGCAAGTTTCCACACGGTGCCTCGACAATAGGGCTCCCTGGGAGAAATGGTTCCTGGGGATAGTGAGAATGAACTTTACAACAAAAACGGTCCAACAGCTTAGACAAGGCATTGGCAAAACTCACAGCTGAAACAGATTCTAAAAATCAGTGTACAAATGAAAGAGTATTTTCTGCAACATTGCCAAAAAAAACCTCCAACAAAACACATTTTGCTGAAACCTGGTTGGTTTTCTGGATTTAAAAGCTGCACCATGATTCTGCTATTTCATATTCCAGCCTAGGTCTTTTTCTGGTCCAGCTACCAGTGACATCTTTCTTCTCCTCATTATAGAGAATTTTCCCTTGTCTCACAGTTCAGAGAATCCTGCTATAAAAAGGACAATGTTATGTTCTGACAGAAATAAATACCTGTGTTTGCTTTTATTTTTCTTACAGTTGGCATTAAGATTCTCAGATCATTCTTCATTTTGCTACTTTTCTAGTGAGAGAACCCAAAAAGTCCCCAAGCATGTCAGTAATTCTCCTGACAGGATGCTCATTTTCTTCTGTGTTTCGTGATAACTCCCTACAAAAGTGGAGGCAGAGCTCTAGAGTGCCTTGTAGGAAAACAGGCCTGGTAACACTGGAGAAGGTGAGCCATTTGAAAGAGCAAGAGTGGACCCTTCCAAGGCAAATTCCTACTTAGAAGCAGGAACTGTCTGAATAAGGATAACACTAAGCTTTTCAAGATTTGGTCTAATGTTTGGGATACTTCTGTCTCCCATCAAAACTGTGTGGCCCAGAAGAAAAACTACGGAAATAATGAACCATAAAAATTAATAGAGTCACAAAGGTACCTACAACTATAGATACATGAAAGCCTCATCTGTTTCAAACTACTTTGGATGGTAGAAGACACTTTCATGTGACCTCTGAAGACAGTTGTAGGAGCAGTAGTGCCCCTATTAACTTCTTACCTTCTGAAAAGTAAGCAACATGCTAAGAAATCCTGAATTATTCATTAGCTTCTGAGCCTCAGTCCATGATGGCTTCACACCTGGGCGTTCTTGATCTACTGCTACGGCATCTACTTTTCTTTGGAATAAAAGTAGCACACAATCCATAATCCGCATTATCAAGTGAGGAGGTTTACCCAGTTTACGAACAGTTGCAATGTCAGAAGGTTTTATTGTCTGAAAAATTATAAAAGAAAATAGTCCATTTATCTAAGCAGTCAGTTGCAAAGAACAGTGTTTTTTTGGAGGACTGCAAAGGCAATGCAATTATGACAGGTTTGCAGGTCAGTCAAATGCACTTCCACAGAAAGTCCTTAAAGGTAGTAACTCTCAGCAACTACTTTATTACCTGACAATAGAGTACTGCAATAGAGTTTTTGAAAAACAATAGAGTTTTTCAACAAGGATTTACAGGCCAGTGCTAGTTCTTTCAATCTTTCCTGCCCGCCCCACAGCCCTCCCTCCAAGTCAGAAGCGTAAGCCATGTTATTACCAATGATGATCATTAACTACAGGCATGTTCAGAAAATACTGGATCCTGACCTGCAGGGCTGCCTTGGCTTCTTCCAATGCTGGTCTTGCAGCTTCAAGTTTCTCTTCTGCTGCTGCTTTATCAATGGCAATGTCATCCACAATAGCCTGAGCCTTGTCTTTTACTTTTTGCACCTGCATTTTCACTTTTTCAGCAGCATGGGCTTTCAGAGTTACTTCCAATAAAACTTCATCAGCTTTTTTTGAAGCTACAGCCAAATCTTTCTCCTTCATAGCCAACTCTTCAGAGAGCTGATTTACTGAAACCTCAGCTTCCATCAGTTTTGCAAGACCTGTGGTGGACAAATTCCATTTTAGCAACAGGAAGATCTACTAAGAGAGAAACCTCAGTGAAGCAATGTGGATATTTAATACAAGTCACTCAGATTCATGTTTAGGAATATCAGTGAGTGATACCTTCTGTTGAACATCAAAATTAAGCAGGGGTAATATTTTATTTTTCTTTTCTTCAAAAGATTCTTCAGAGAGACTGAATACGAACATTTACTTACCTTCTATCAGATTTACTTTTAGCATGCTTCAATGTGAAAACTAGGATCTCAGCAGTTCCTTGGCATGCATACATGTCAAAGCAGGAGTTTCAAGTATTTTAACTGCTAACTAATAATCTGAACATTCATAAAGTTCATTGAAACAAAACCTCTGTATATTTTTTAATCACACACATCACAGCTGAAACATGAGTCTGCTTCCAAATGAAAGTGAGCTCACAATTTAAGCCCATAATTTTAGGTTCTTTTATTCAGATTTTTCTCACCCTTTTAAAAAGCAACAAAGAAACAAAAATCAAATGTATTTTACAGTACCTGTTCTCATGCGTTCAGACAAACATCCAACACTGGCAAACTTTTCTTTGTAAATAGCTTTGTAGCCTCCAATGAAGTACAGGTAGGATTTTGGAGTCACAAATGTTCGTCGCCTATATCGTTCAAAGTATTCAACACATTTTTCAGCTACAATATCTTGAATTGTCCCCATGGTATTAACAACACTCTGTTTCACTTCATCTGTACACTCAATATGGTAGGAAGCTAAGAAATGCCGTGCAACTGCTACAAGAGCATCTTTAGGCCAGCGCTGGAACCAGTCCATGGTACAGCCTGAAATCAGACCTGGAAATTTGAGTGCACGAGTTCTGAATTTTTCCCCAACGGGAGAGAAACAAAGAACCACATGCAGGTTATTCCGAACTCGAGCAAGGAAGTAATTATAAAGATTTTCACCGGTGGGAGTACGCCTTGGGTACTCCTTCTTCATTGCTGGTATCAGGTCTTGTGTGATTTCATCTATTTCATCTCGTGCAAAAAGGTTTGAGACTTCACCTGAAGCCAAAACATTGTTCAAGTACTCAAGAAAAGATTCGTCTCTGACTTCGTTGTCCGTGAATATAAAGACAACGCCCTTTCCTTTTTGCCCAGCAGTGCGGTACAAGACTTTCAGATCATCCAAAAGATTGTTGATGGAGTATGTTCTGGAATAGAAAAGGATTAAAGAAAAAGAAAACAAGAATTACAGACCATTTTAGGAGATATTTATCAACAGGATCAGCTTCCTTAAGGCAAGAAAATAATCTAGAAAAGAAATTAATACCATATCTCCCAGTTACATTTTTTAGGTTTTTTCTTAAACATTTTCCCAAAGTGAGTGCTCGGTAACATAAAACATGTGAAAGCAGGTTAAATCAACAAAATAATGTGCAGGAAAAAATGACGGTGAGAGCAACACTATGTCTAAGGTAATACTAATGCTGTTTGCATCCCCACGGTTGCAGATGTAAATTCTTCATTAGAAATGTAGGTTAATACAGCTGGATTAAATTGTCAAGTAGGTTTTGATACCTGTAAACCATTACGTAAATACAGCTGGATTATCTATAGAAGATACTGAGTGCAGGTTAAGGAAATCCTTAAGAGACAAGAGAAAACAAAACTGAGGGGGTTATCCTGTTATATGGTTTGACTAAAATCAAGCCCCAGAAACGATGTTTGAACATTATCACTTGGGCTGATCAACTCTGCTGCAAATGAAGACCATGACTTGTTCTGTCATTATGCTTCTTACAGCTGGTGCACACAGGTAAGATTCAGATGAAATCCACGCAAATTCAACTACAGATTTCAGAATGTACAATATAAAATGGAGTAAAGGAAGGTGAATAAAATGTCAAGTTTTGTCTTTAGCTAATTAAAGATGAAATTAGGACCTTCTTTTCTTTGAAACCAGTCTCTTATTTACAAGAATCTCTTCAAAGTCATAAATAATTCTTGCAATACATTCATGACCCATTCTTCACTATTTGAGAGCCTCTATTTTTTATATAAATATGGTATACAGAAAGTGTCCCAGTTCTCTTCCAGCTCCATCTTACCTCTGCTCCACAAACACCCCTAATGTGAGCACTGCAGAGCTTGTGAGACAATCTGGCTCTTCAGTTTGCATGGCTCAGCTGCAGTTTTTACTGTGATTTGTGGTATTCTGATAAGAACAGAAGAATTTCTCTACTCAGTCAGAATAGCAGTCTATCTAATTCAATAATCTTATCACCAGCAATGGGAAATGATACTTAGAAAGAAAACATGAGCCAGCATCCACTTTTCACTGCTCATTCTCTTCTTCCCCCCTCCATATTCAGTGCTATTGTAGGAATGCTAAAAGGTATGTCCACCTTGTCCTCTCAGTGTCCAATTATGAATCAGCTGATATTGGGTTCACAGCCTCCTGTGGCAAGTTACAAAAGCTGACTGTCTGCTTGGTAAATACACACTTTTAGCCACCTGCTTTCAGCCTGCCTCCAGTTAGCTTCAGCAAATGAACTTTTCCTAAGTGACTGAAATATGTATCTTAGCCTTATTCATGCATTTTGAATCTCACAAGTCTAGGGGCTCTGTTCTGTTACTCTTCATTTTTTTTCTTTCCCTCTTTTTTTTTTTTTGTTTGTTTGTTCCCACTGTTCCTTCCTTCTGCTTCTGAAACACAGGAAAAGATTGTGATATCTCTTTCTTTCGCTTTTCTTTCACCAGAAACCTCATAACATTATTCAAAGACCTGATATATGTCTCTAAGGAATATTTCTCAGCACATTAAATAGTTTGCAAAGTGAAATACACTTTGCTGATCCTCACTGCTCACCCCAGTAAACCCTATGTCAAAACAGATACAGAAGGAAGACAGTAGTTACTTCCCAACCCTTCAAATTTCTATAAATTACTGAACTCCAGCTCTACAAACTATTAAGTCATTCATAACAGTTCTAAGAATATAGTCTGGCTACATAAGGACCTATAGAAAAAGTTACTATTTCCCCTGACCCATCAGCATTTGCCTACTATGAAGGAAACACCAGCAGACTATTCCATGTTATTTTTTGTGCAAAATTGTATTTTAGTGGGATATCACAAAGATGCATTGCAGACTCAAATGCTGAAGGAAAGACATATTTCTAGTCAATAGCATAAAGTCAGAAAAACAAAGACCCAGGAACTGTCCATTACAGACTGTGCATTTGCACAGATACTTTTGATCAAAAATATAGTTTACCATGAGTGATACAGTGTTTGAGAGGTTTGCATTTCTCTAAGTTGATTGTGAGACATTCATTTCTGTGGCAAATTAAGGAGCTAATTTCTATGTACACTGCATTGTGTTACCTTGTTAAAGTAATCTGAAAGCTCTCATATCCAGCAATATATGATGCTAGTCTGGTCAGACTCTGTTTTCCAGATCCACCCACACCCACCAACAGTGCATTTCCTTGTGGAGTACGAATAATCCGTGATATTTTAATCAAATGGATGATTGCATCCTGTGTATTGAGAGAAAAGGGGATGAAGAGATGTAAAAATAATGCAATATATAATCAGCTAGAAGCATGTCATCAAGTAACTGCCTCTCAACAGCTAGATGACTTCTCTGAAGCCTATGCCAAAGACTCAGTCCTGTGCTTATCAAAATCAACAGGAGATTTTGATACTGACTTCAGTGGGCAGAAGGGCTAGCCTAAGAGAAATGTCCTTATATGAAGTAAAGTAATATGCACTGTTTGTAGTCAGCAGAGCAGAGGACATGCTCCATAGGGGCATGTAGGACTCCCCCAGCCTTTTAGCTGAGCTATTTGCAGGCTCTCTCAAGAGCCTGACAGAAGTAAAATACAAATATGCTATAAACATTTCTTATTCAACTGTTGTATTTATCTTAGAGCAACAATTAATCTGAAATGCCCTAAAATCTTACCAAACCATGCAGTCTAAGGCTGAAGAAAGCGTTGCGCATCAAGATCTTTGAGAAGGAGGTAATTTTCAGGAAAGCAAGATGAGATTCACAATGCGCACAGTATAAACAAGTTAGTTGTGCTTTGCATTATGCAAAGAAGGAGAAAGAGAAGATGAGGAACTGCAAAGAGATGGAATCATTTGTAGGCAGACGGAGATGGCTGCATGGCTTTATAGAGTTCATTTGCAAGGCTCTTTGGATACAGAACTAGCCATCCTGAGCTATCTCCAAAATAGTGTGATAGAAACATACACGATCTATGTATCACTAAGTATAAGACCAGGCAATTTCTGTACTAATATAATTATAAGCAAGCAATACCTTGAAAAATACTAAATCCATCTTTGATCCTCTGACAGTTTCATTGTACTGTTGCATGAACATCTGCAATCTTTCAGCCAAATAATTCAAAGATGGCACAGGCTCATAAATTTTTGGAGCCTTCAACTCTGCGTCATCGGGTTCATCTCCAGTAGCCTCTGGGACATCACGCAAGAAATCCACAAAATAAAATTCTGTGGATTTATCTTCAAATAGATTTTGACCATGTTCTGCAGAAACAATCTACAACAACACATTGCGGACTGCTTTAGTAATGAAATACTTCATTGGCCTATTTCTGTGGCAAATACTACAACACTATTTGCTTACCCTTTTCATCATATCTTCAAACCAGTCTTTATCACTTTGGCTGATGAACCTGTCTGCAATAACACGTCTGCATTCATGTTGGAACAAGGCTACCAAAACACTGATGTTCTGGCAGACATCAGAAGTAACTGTAAGTATTCCTTGCCAAATACGACTGAGGTCTCGTAAATTGAAGATGTAATGAAATTTAGCTGGAGTTGGCAACATCTACAAAATAAGTCATAAACTGCACTCAAATAACTGCTAAAGAAAATTATTTTCTACTTAGTATTAAATGAATACGTAAATTTTCACAAATTTCAGTCTTACATTAAAGCAAAAATACATGCTTGGCATTTAAGAGGCAATGGTAAAAGTTAAGAAATTACATTAGCAATGACCAGCTCTTTCATTTCACATAGATTTCATCTGAGTTCCTTTGAATCTTTCAATTCCCATGAACATGCACTGAAGGGTAGCCAAGACAGGTTAGTTAATGATGGCATTGAAGACCACACTAAAAATATCAGCATTGCTTAATCTGTGGTGTTGCTCCTGCCCTTTCCTCCAGACCATTTCTGTTACTCTCTTTTGTCCTTTCCAAGAACATGTGAGGAAAGGTTCATGAGGAAAAGGGAAAGTAGATGAGGAAGAGAAAACAAAATAAAAGAGACCACAAAAATAAGAAAATAATTAGCAGTAATAAGCATCATTTCTGTTGAATAGAGTGATCAATATAGACAAGTCAAGAATTTCACTAGAAGTCTCTCTATTTCTCTATGTAAGACAAGTTTATGTCTATAGTGAGTTGTTTGTGAAATTCTGACCAATGTCTTCTGGACTAGAAAATATCATTTAACAAATTCCTATCTTTCCACCACTCTCCTTCACTTTTCTTATTAGAAGAACAAATTTGACACACATTTCTATGCTGCAATTTTACTCTTTTCAAATTTCACTCTATACATAAATTTTTTAGTCCATTTCAAAGCAAAATTTGCTTAGGAATTACAGTTAAATGTTTTTAACATTCTGTTTGAAATGGAAAAAGTCAATATTTAGACTTCTTTCTTTTAATTCAGACCTTTAAAATTTTTCAGAATCCCAAACATCTTTACAGAAGATTCCTATCTAATTTTTAATTTCTGGTTCCTTGTGCTCTTGACATTTTCTCAGCCAGAAAATCTCTCAATCATATTATACATATATGTTCTTATATATACATATATTCTTGCATTACCTATAGAAGACACTACATGTGATTATGTTTTTAGTCAGCTAACTAGGTCCTGAGAGCAACCAATTCAGAACAGAGGCATCAACAGGTAGTTACACACATGGGTCACAGCTTCACAATATGAAGTATGAACACACACAACAGCACAAAAGGCCAGGGTCAGATATTTCAAGAGCTTAATATATAGCAATAGTAGGCAATAATAGGCAATTTTACCTTTCCTTTTGTCATTTGCCAAATCTTTCGACTTGTAGATACTAATGCTGAAGCCAGTTTACATATTTCTGCAGGAAAATGCCGTTGTTCACAG
Organism: Sclerurus mexicanus; assembly: GCA_013396755.1. Lineage (NCBI taxonomy): Eukaryota > Metazoa > Chordata > Aves > Passeriformes > Furnariidae > Sclerurus > Sclerurus mexicanus. The sequence goes on along the minus strand of VWZF01002957.1, from coordinate 2,299,196 downwards.
AAATAACCTTCAGCTATTGTTTGAAATATTTTATCAATAGAGGAATTAGAAGGCAGTGTGCAGTTGTAGATGGTGAACTGGCGTTTCAGGCGCTGTGGGATGTCATTCCGCCCTCCCCCAGGGTGAATCATAGCAGCTACAAACTGGATGTCAATCACATTCGTGAACTCTCCTGGCTTCTCCAAACTGTAGAAACCTTTCTGCTCCATCAGCTGTCTTACAATCTCATTGGTGATCTAGACACCACAAAAAAAAAAAAGTTAAGTGGCATGGCAATCAAGCACTCAGATGCAGTGGATTGGCCACATGTAAGCTTCCCGTGATAAGCAGTTGTGGACAGGAAGTCAGATATACAGCTAGATTTGCAACATTTCAATTGAAGAAAATTCAGCGCTTTAAATTCTCAGTCCAGACTATACATTCTGATTGATACAGGCACCTAAATACTGACTAGGCCGTGTCATTAAGTGCCACATCCACATGTCTTTTAAATACCTCCAGGGATGGTGACTCCACCACTTCCCTGGACAGCCAGTTCCGATGCTTGACAACCCTTTTGATGAAGAAATTTTTTCCCTAATATCAACTTCCCTTGGTGCAACTTGAGCTCATTTCCCCTTGTCCTAATGCTTGTTACCTGGGAGAAGAGATCAACATCCATCTGGCTACAACCTCCTTTCAGGCATTTGTAGAGATCAATAACATCTTCCTTGAGCCTTCTTTACTCAAGGCTCAACAACCCCAGTTCCCTCAGCCACTCCTCGTAAGTCTTGTTCTCTCATCACCTCACATAATAGTAACTGCAATTTAAAATCCAGAGCCGATCAAAAAAGGAAAGAATCTCCGAGTGCTCCTTGTATTGGCATGCCTCCTTTCCCAGACTGGTTCTGAGAATTGCTAGTTCGGAAATTCTACTAGCTCTGCATGTATCCACACCGAAATACTTAAAAGCTACAACAACTTAAATTAACAACTTAAATTGCAAGAAGCAGCTAGAAACTGTTCCTGATCTTTTAGGAATGACAGTTTATTAGTCCCATCAAAAATTGGCTCAGGGAAATTGTTTTTAGTAAACATACTTGGTCTAGTGTGTATTATGATATAATTTTTCTGAACAGTCCCGTTTTCATAACCCACAGATCAGTTTTCCATCCTCAACAATGGTAAGACCATCAACTCTCAAATGTTAATATTTTTGTTTTACCTGATCACCCCACTCATTAATCACAGGCATGTTGATGTCATCAATAAAGACAGTCATTTTCTTCCCTGCTGGAGGACCGTATGTGGTGCCCATTCTTTTATCTATGTAACTTTCTATGCTCCTTTGGAACATATTTGGCAGAGTTGCAGAAGAAAAGTTTAGGCATTTGGTCAAGTGAACATCAGGATCATACTTGCTTGTATAATTCTGCAAGACAAACCAATTTTAAGTAAAGTGCACTGGTAATTTCAGATCAATACAGCCAAAAGGAGACGCAGATGCTCAGCAGCCCTACAAAAATTGCAGTCTGGCTATTAACTTTAAAATCTCAAACCCCAGTTTATTTAAGATAAATATATCATCTGCAACTTGAAATTCAAACAAACTGTCAGTTATTGCTTTGCATAAAATTTCTCAGTATTAAAATTTATAAGCTTTTAATAGACTTCACTAAGTGTTACAATAAGTAGATACGTGCCAGCTCAAGATGCAAATAAACTTTGCATTAGCAACTGTCAGGGTTTTTTTCTAAATTCAAGCCATTAATGATGATCTATCACAGCAGACTGCAAGGAATAGGTGAAAATCCAAATCCTTTTTTAAGTTTACATTACAGCACCATATCCTACAACAAAAGCAGTGTAAAGGAAAACTAGTTTAAAATCAAACCCACTTACACTGCATTTACTAATAGCCATCTTAATGAAAAAAGGAGTCCTTGAATTTCACGAATACCTACAATTCCCACAGCTGCTGAGGATGCCCTAAAGCAACAAAGTCCCACGCTTCATATTTAGTGAGGCTTCATAATAAAGATACGTAACCCTGGAGTCACACCAAGGGACATATATATATATATATGAAATACATGAAATATTTTGTTTAGGAAAAGTCCTGGGCCATAAAAATACTATTAAAAATTCCATTTTTCCAACATAGTTTCTTTTTAAAGATTCAGTTCTTCTGCAAGGATGACGAAGTTGAAAATCACTTAAATTCTTACCTATACAAGAGGGTTGGCTAGAAACGTTCCCATTTTGATACCTCAGGAAAATAAATCTATACCATTGCTGATATAGTGCTCTAAGAACAACTCCAGTGAGACACACACATTTCATGTGACAACAGAAAGGAAGATACAGCTAAACACCCTCAAAATACTTTGATGAATATTGTTAAACTGTTAATTTTGTTGATATAGCAATCAGAGCTTAAGAAAAGGTGCCCTTCAGAAGCAATGTTTTACTCAGACCTCATACAAACAACAGTCTGCACATGCAATGTATATGCAACAGTGCCATATTTGGTGTATTGACTGTGCTGGTGCAGGTCACTGCTCAGACCTCTCCTCAGCACTCCAACAACTTGTGCAAAGCTGATGTACCAGGTGTTGGCAGTGGGGGCTGTGGGGCAGCCCCTTGGGAGAAGAGGATGGGTCTTCCCCATCCCAGACACAATTGGTTCCAGCCACCTCCAGCAGACACATGGAGACACTCAGCCTGTGTAACAAAGGGCAAAACGCTGCCTGTAAGCTGAGAGAGAGAGAGAAGTGGGGAAAAATGTACGAGAAACAGCCTTGCAGACACCAAGGTGAGAATAGAAAGAAGGGCAGGATGTGCTCCAGCACAGATACCCGGGCAGCCCATGGTGCAGATCAGGGGGAGGCAGACTATTCCCCTGCAGCCCATGGAGGTCCACATGGGAGCAGATATTCACCTACAGCCCATGAAGGACCCTATGCTGGAGCAGGTGAATGCCCAAAGGAGGCTGTGACCCCGTGGGAAGCCTGCACTGGAACTCCTAGAAGGACCTGCAGAACCATGGAGAGAGAAGCCCAAGCTGGAACAGGTTTGCTGCCAGGATGTGTGACCCTGTGAGGGACCCTCAACCATTCAAAAAACATGCTTTTGTTTTAATCATTATGCCATTTCAAAATGTTTACATGGTAACTGTAATATTGCACAATACATAAATGAGAACTATTTTTGAAAAGTAAGAGATTGTTGAATGGGATTATTTTTCTAAATTAAACTGTCAGAAAATTTTCAACTGACTTTGACTGAGGTTTCAACTGACTTAGGTTCATGTTAAATTTTTGTTTGTTGCAGTTTGTGAATTAATAGTACAAAGGTCACAAATTAACATTCAGTTATAAGTTCTTTTTATTTTAATTTATACTACAATTTATCTATTGCTTTACTTAACACTGAAGATTACTCAGATTAATTTAGATTACTACCTGAAGTATTATATATGAAAACCTTTTTACTTTCTCATAAAACCAATTGTTTAGCCTGAAAATTTCTTTTCCACAAGGTGTAGTAAAGCAAAATTCTACAGAAGGTGAAAGCAGAAGAGGAACAGTTGTGAAGGCAGATAAAACTCACTCCTAACCTTAAATGAGATCAAATGTCTACTGGCATTATGCCCTCTTGTGTAAGGAACATACTCTGCTCTATAGCATAGACTCAGGGTAAGCAACTCCCAGGAATCAGCTCCAATTATTTTTAGGGACAGGAATGGCAGCTGAAGGCTGGAGGTTGCCAGTAACTGGACAAAATCCAATATGTGGAATATCAAGACCAGCACCCAGACCCCGCCTCTGCACTCTGCTAAAATAGTTCTCCAGCTGGTGCCAGGAACAGAAGTTGACATTACACCGGCACGCATGTTGGCATCGACAGCCAAGTTGAAAAAGCAGTATTAATGGCTGCTGGCATGGGTACAACTCACTTTATATCAGGGCTCAGAAAGCACATGGCTGGAGGGCACAAAATGGCTCCAGAATTTAAGAAAGCCAAAGGTCAGTTTAGGCCAGTGTTTTTCAGGTATTTCAATTTCAAGACCTCTGCAAATCCTTCAGTGGAGGTACAAATACCCGTATGGCAAATCCAGCTGTCCCAACAGCAGATCAGTTTTATTTAGCTACCTCTCTTTGATCAAAGAGTCTACAGACTCTGCTGGAAAACACAGACATCATGCTGAAAACCATTACACTTACATTTTTTCAAGTAAGGGGTGCCAAGCTTGGTATAACATCTAAGGTTGTTCAGCTTTTTGAATCTTGACTTTTTTGTAGTAAGTCACTAATATTTGTAAGTGACGTATGTTTAATCTGCACCATTTAAAATACAGAAAACACGTACTTCTTTATTTAATAGCAATCCTGTTGGTTACTTTCTTCTCAAGAAATAACAATATGTCATTTCCAGTGAAGAAATTGAGAGAGCAGACAATAGGCAATAAATTTACCCTCTGAAAACCACTCTGAGTAAAGAAGGAAGCTTTTCTTCAGTTTGGCTTGTGAAGAAAGGCTATGCAACAAGGGTGTACAAAAGATTGGTTCACACGTGGCACCACTGACAAAGCACAGGAAAATAAAAAAATCTCCAAGGATCAATATTTTCTTAGCAAAAGCTACAGTTTGACTTCTCAAAAGAAAAGAAAGCATATAAAAGGGCATTTATCACATGACCTTGTGGCCACAGTTAGCAAAGTTTAAAAGAAACCTTTATAATAAAATGTAGATATTTGGAGGTTTTTTGCTTGTAGTGCATGTGAGTACCAGCAGAAGCCCTCAGTAAGAACGCTAGCATGTAATCTGAAGGAAAATCAAACTACTGTTACATTTCAATTTAACATTTGTGCCGATGTCAACTATTGCAATGTTATCATACTAATACATTACATATGTTTTTCCATTCCACCTACCTTAATCATAACTGTTTTGGCTGTTCCCTGTTCCCCAATTAGCAGAACAGCTTTTCCTTGCCTCATGATACTGTGCATTAGAAAGTCTGTTCGGACACTGTCTACATTTGGAACTAGAATGGAAGTATATTCTGGTACTGAATCTTTAGGATAAATATATTCGGGGACCTGCATAAGGAAGACATGCATAAAGCTTGAGAATTTTTATCTGCCCACACAATCACTTTGCATCAGAACACAAAATCAAATGTACTTTTTAAAATGTACATTAGCAAAACTTTTCTTCCTGAAAGCTAAGCATCCATTTATAATCAATCAGTACCCTGCCAAGCTTTTCTAAAGGGGTGTTAAGACTACATTTTCATTCCACTATTCTCTAGTACATGATAAAACCTTTTCCTTGCTGGGAGTTCTTAAACAGCAGGGCGATAGACAGTAGACAAAGATCACCCCTGTTCCACTTCCAATGCTTTTTCAAATACATGTTTCTATTCTCTGCCAAAGATATTTATGGAGAAAAAGAAAAACACCTTTCAAAAAAGAAACCCTTGAGCATTTGGTTCTTCCTAACCAAATTTTATAGGGTTTGCAATAATAAAAAAATGTGGCTCTTACCAAATATTTCTTGTATACTCATTAGGAAAGCTTAACGTGTTGCAGCATACAAACCCTCTTTGACCAGTGCTCCCACTGGCCACAGGAATCGATACCAAATTCAAACATGGTTTCTTCTCCCTTCACAGTTGGTAGTCCTTTCACTGCAGAGTGCTTCCGTAGGAACAGCTCCATTTTCAGCTTGTCATCTGGTTCCAAAAGAGCTCCAGCTGACCACATCACAGCGAAAATGAACAAGCGAGCAAGATGTTCCTCACTGAGCTGCTTCTCATCTCGGTCAGAAAGTAAACCCTGCAAAGCAGATGCAATATATAACTACGGCCCTCCTAGAACAATGTCCCAGCACAAATAACAGAATCAGAGAGAGAAAAATGGAATACCGCATCTACCTGTAGGAGGTCAATAGCTTGTTTGATGTACATGCATTCTAAAATTGACATTTTTGGTGTCACAGCAGAGAAAACAAAATCCATCACATCCTGGGGGGGAAAAAAAGTAATTTAAAGATTCTGTTTACCAGCTTCAATGGTATGATTTATTCTTGGATTAGACCAATTTCTTAATTTAAAATATATTCTAAACTTAATCCCAAACACTATTTTTCTCCATTTCTGGGATGATATTCAGACTTAGATCATGATTTTTTTTATAACGACAACATATTAGAAAAGCAACTTTGATGTACCACAGCTGGCAGAACTATTCATATGAGCTCCATACAGTAATTTCCTGAAGAGCAATTTGAAGTCTGCTTTTCAGTTGCATCAGGGATCTGCCATTTGTGCTCTTCACTGGAGATTTTAATCTACCATTGCCATTTTTAAACTAGGAAGATAAAAGTACTAGAATTGCTGCAATGATACATATATAAATATATATACAATCAGAGAATCACAGAAGATGCCAAGTTGGAAGGGACCTACAAGGATCATTGAGTCCAATGCATAACCTCACCACTATAAATTCCTATCTATCTGATCTGTTCTGACTGCACCATAACATCCTCTTTGAAACCAATACTCTCATTTTCCTGTAGAATCTTGACAGGATCCAAAGGGAATTTTGGAATGGATTTTAATGGAACTTAGACTTTCCTCAGGTTTCGTCATAGTGATGGCTACCATGCCTGCCTTTGTCAAATGCTCTGCAATATCTTGAGCAAAGTTTCAAACTGATGTTTCAAATGGATTTTCAAATCTGAGATTTGCAGTGCAAAATTGTTTTAAAATATCAGCTGCCACCCATAGTACAGACTGATGTAAGTTACAGCCTGTTTCCACCTCCCTTTAACAATCTTTAATATAATTCCCTCACTATGCATTCCATTTGCCTTTGTAATCTTGGGAAATCAATACTGCCCCCTCATTCTGAGAAGTGAAAGTGCAACAGGGACACTATGGGAGACTAGTTTTGGAGCAATTCCACTTTTACCTGTCATATCCTGTCAGAGAGAAAGCAAAGTTAATGAAGACATTCAATCACCCAAAGCTGTAAACAATCACCCAGGTATTTTTTAAAAATCACTGAGCTGTTCACCCACATTCTCACCAGGTTTGTTTCTGTAAAGTTCTCCAAGTATCCTATGCGGGTATTTATTGGCACAGAGACTGAATCAAAATTTTTACCCATCCTCCTGAGTTCCATCTCACTAGAATACCAGGTAACACACACAACAAAAATACATATTGCAATAAAAAAATTCACTTAGGCGACTTAACTTAGAATAGGGCTCATGGATAAGTGGTCTAAAAACACAATCTGAATATAGGCATACATAGAATCATAGAATGGGTTGGGTCGTAAGGGACCTGAAAGCTCATTATGTTTCATCACCCCACCATGGGCAGGGATGCCACTATCAGCTTGCTTTTTTTGGTATTTCTCCTTGTGTAGCAAAAATGTTTCCACCTCTGTGTTCTGCGTTCTGTGGCTTTCTCTCCAAAATGCCTGCTTTGCCCCAAACAGTACATAGGGCGCTCAGTTAAGTAACTGGGGGGTTGTGGGTGCCACGAGAGAGTGCCCAAAAGCAGTGTGGGAAATTGAAGTCTAAAGACTTTTAGAATTTGGACCTAAATATCAGTGAGATTCAGCTTCTTCATCTGTAAAATAGACTAGATGTCTCATAAGGCACCGTAAATTGTTTAATAATTGATTTGACACACAGAGAATAAAGATATTTCATGCGTCAAAGTATTCTGTGCTGTCAAGAGCCCAGTTTTCACCAGAACTAGTTTTATGGTGCTTATGATTCCAGTGAGGTTTCTGTAATTCTTATTCTTTGAGTTTATGGGAAAAAAAATCAGTTTCACATATGCTAGTATTTTATTACTACTATGATTTTTAAAACAATAGATGGCTGGAAAAAGGATGCAATATCAAGATAAAAAATTGCATGAATGAACTTGCATGAATTGTCGGGACAGGGGGACTGGAAAAATTAGTTGGGTTGTAACAAATACACATAGACTGTGAAGAATTTGAATCAGGAATTTGCTATCCCTTACAAGGAGACTGAAAAAGGAAGCCAGATGCTAAAAAAAGACCCTTTTGCATAATCACTATGGAACTCACTGGACTCTTCAGGACAGGATGTTAGTAATATATTCAAAGGGTTTAGACAAGCACAAGAGCAACTCAATAACATAAAGTTATTAATATTTGTAATATTAACACCAGCATTTAAATAATAAATTTAAGAAACTATTTGGATTATATATTCACCTCTATGCTGCAGGGGCAATACCAGCCTTTACACAAATTGGATTACTTTGAGATTTAATGCGGAGGAAGGAATTAGTCACATCTGAAGCTGAAGTTCCTACTAGATTTTTTTTCATTTAAACAATACATAGACATATTAAAACTTGTGTTACTCACATAGCATCCATCACTGGTTCAAGCTTCACTCTTTGCAGGCAAACTTAATAACACCACTCAGGTAATTATTTTAATTATTTCAGTTCTTTGAAACTGTCTCAGAGAATTACTTCCATTAGCTAAGCAATTCTATTGCTTACAGGTAGCAGTACCATTCACAGACAAGGAATTGGCAGTGGAGCTTCTAAATTTAAGAGCACAGTCTTTTTATAGGGATGGGAGTTTACTTGAAATTACTGCTAAGCAGGAAATTTTGCTTACAAGAAAGGGAGGGTGAAAGTCCAACCCCTCAGACACTGTTTTAAAAACATCCTGTGGAGATAGAAAGGACTATAAGATAATCTTAAATGAAAATGAGGTGGGTTTTGGGGGGTTGTTTGGGGTGGCACTTTTTGTCTTTTGTCTAATTTTTTTTTAATTTATCCTTGTCTTTGGACTATCTCCTGACCCTTTTATATATATATATATATATAAACTGATGACTTACAGTGTAATTTATAATATACATTAAGAGAATAAATACGTTCTTTCCACTGATTCACAACTATTATTCTCTGCTGTTTCCTCCCCCATTACTGCTACTTGCTCTACCTTTATTAACAATGATTTTATCCAATGTGACGACCCTCAGTGACAAATGCTATTTTGATTAGCATAAATAATGAGAGCCTTTCGTAAGCAATTTGGAATTACTATAAAGTTGTCTTACATTTATTTTGGTTGAATTTAAATTGATTTCAAAAAGTCTCTATATGTCTACTTGAAAGACTGAGTCTCCTTAATTACTGTATTTCCATCTATAGCCTAATCTTCATTTTCTTTGAAAAATCAGATATTTGTAATATGTTTATATCCATTCTTTTATTAATACTAGCATTAAATTCACCAAGATCTGTATTTGGGGTTTGACTACCACTGCTGATGCATCTTGTTTCAAAAATTTTCTTTTTGAATTTTATCCTTTTTTTTTTCTAATGTGCGAGAAAATAGTAACTCTAAAAGAGACATGTGAATACAAAAGTAGTGTTACTCTCATCTGTAAAATCACTTTTATTGCTTCTATTATTTGAGAAGCAAAGACAGCACATTAAAAGTGAAAGAAAACTGCCAGCATGACAGCTTTCATTTACATTTTGATAGTTCTAAATGCAGCCTTCAGCACTGAACTAACTTCATATTTCACTGCATTTTCATCTCTCAATCTAATAAAATATATATTTTTCTGGACTTTATTGCTATTGCTTCAGGCTTGGGAATTTTAAATGTTGTTATTATGTTTTCAGAGCTAGTTGTAGCATAAAACATAAATAGAATTGTGGCAAAGAAGCAGTAAATTGACCCACATATACATTACTTTGGAAGCATATTTTAAAATTCATTATCAGAATTGTTTTCCTTGCTGCTGCAGTAAATGCTATGTCGTCTCATTATGTTTTGGAGGTAGAACAAAATGAATAGCTTGTTAAACATTGGTTTTAAAGTAAATGGGCACTGAAATGAAAAATATTTGTAAGAAGATATTTGTTAATGTTCAGCGCATTCCAAACCTGTATCAATCATTGCCTTTATCATGATTTATAAAAAAAAAAAGCCTTCAATGTCACTCAAAGTTCATTAAAAACTGCATTTTTAAAATGCAACAGCAATGAAAAATATGACAGAAGAAACCCCTGTGAAATCCAACACCAATTACACAAGCAAACAGGCAGGAGCAAGCTGATAGGAAGCCAAGGTATGTGGGCAGTTGCATTTACTTCACTGGTGCTGAGGAAATCAGAAGATAACAACAGTGAAAGAATTGCAAAGACATACCTATTTCTTAAAAAAGGTTCCAAAGCAAAAATAAATATTTTGATGTAATGGAGAAAGTATCCTACAGAGATTATGCTTTTATACCCACTGTTGAGTATAACCATCTATAATATTACTGAGAACTTTCTAATCATTCGGTAAGCTAAGGCCAAATGGAGGTGGAAAAACATTCAGCGTTCTTGCTTTGGATCTAGTGATTAAAAACAATTTAGTCAGACAATGTATGAAAAAGACACCATTTCAAAAATCTCCTTTGGAAGACAAACATGGATAATAAAATCAGAAGAGAAAACTATAGTCACCTACCCTGAGCTTTCCAACAGCACAGAGCACAGAACTACCCTGGGTTAATTCAGATTTGTCTTTTAAAAATAACTAATGGACCAAATGCATTCCTGTTTTACCAGAGTAAAACTAGCTTAATTTCTTTCTGAATTTACTTCTTTATATTTAAAACAAACAAGTTTACACACTTCCTTTGTGTATCCTAACAAGAATTTAAATTGCAGCAGCAATTACAAGCAAAAACAGGATCTGTTTTGCCAACTGAAGTATGCAAACAAAACATCCAAATTATTCATCTGTTTTAGTTGCAGTCATTCATTAACGTTAGAGATAATTTTCTCTCTTTTTATTTTTTTACATAAACAAAGAGATGCAAATAATGGAAAAAGCGCTTAGGAAGAAAGAATGATTCATTAAATAAAGAATAAGAGGTGGTTAATTCAATACCTGAAATACAACATTAAAGCAATTCCATAGGACATCAGAATATGCAACAGGTAGTGTTTGCAGCCAAGCCTTCAAAATGGGCTTCCAGTCCAACACTGAGGAACTCATGAAGACCATCCCATTACGAGAAACTGTTGCAGGGGAAGCATTGTCGATGTTGTGAGGTTCAAAAATAATTTTGCAGTTGGGGGACATTGGAATACGATCTCCATTGGCCAAAGTAAGGGTCTTATTATCATCCAGAACAGAGTTCAGATTTTCAATCCATATTGCATCAACAGGTCCATCCAAAACTATCCAGATATGCTCACCCTAAAAAAACCAGGGAAGACACAGACATGCAGCTTTAATTACATTGACCAAAAATATACATTTACTGAATATCAGACAATGTATGCTTAAATATAAATAAGGAGTCATAATTTGGTGCTCAGCAAGAAATGCAATTTTTATCATTTGCTCAGTGATTTTAATCCTTCTTTTGCTATCTTGTGTCACACAAACAAGGATATTAAGGATAGTAACAAAAATTAATTTGTCCTGTACTGAGCATAAAGCTTATCTTTATAAAAGTACATAATTCAGCCCAGCATCCATCAAGATGGATGAAAACATCTCCCATTAAATGCAGTCACAGAAAAAGCCACAAGGTGAATCCATGTGGGATGTTACCCAAGTAAGGCTTCCCATTTTCCAAGTGAGAACTGAGTGACTTTCCAGAAGATCTGAGTGCAATTATGATTCCATAAAACATGATCTGCAGGTTTGATAGAATTGGGAAATGCTGATATCAATTTCTTACCAAAGCCCCTTACATTCTGATAAAACTAGAGAAATACAATGACATAAAATCAGACAGGAGGAAATTAACTTTTCTGTCCTCACATCAAAATATGAAGAGACCTTGCTTTTGTGTTTGAATGGTAGGACTACCTGTTAACAGAAGGAAGCAAACCCCTTGAAAGCTTTTGCCAATCAGTTCTGGAACCTCAAATGCTTGGGAAGCCTAGTGTTATCTGGCATGTATAAATAATTCTGACTCTTGCATACATTGAGCTCATCAGACACGAATCAGAACTAACACTGCAGATTCCTTTTGATTTTATAAGGGAAGAGCTTACAGATAAATGACAGGTAATGAGACCTTCCAGAAACGGTATTAAATGTCTTTATTAACTATCATGATACAATATCCATTACCTTCTTTGCTTTTAAAGTTTTTCTCCATAATGTAGAGAAAATACCATCTGTCCAGTCATTTGTAGCAACATCAAGGGTACCAAACATCTGGGAAGCTGTGATTGCCTTTGGGTTCATTCTCATCTCTTTATGAGGAGCACCACAATCTGTCATTGCTTTCATCAAAATATTAATGCATTTTGTCTTTCCTGCACCAGTTGGACCTAGAGTCATCATACCTAAAACAATACAAACATGGTTTAAAATGAAAGGCCAATATGTCATGCTACCATTTAATGGTTCATTGCATCAACGATCCTTGTTTTATTTTTATCAAAAGCCAATACAAAAAAGATGTTTCTCACTCCAGTTAATGTTGATTGAAACAGAATTTGAAAATATTATTAAAAGGCCTCTACAAATGTCTGTTCTATTACGATAGACAAGCCTATGTGGGTCTGTATCCTCCCTCAGGCAGTTCTTTTCTTTTTTCTAATGGGAAAACACAACTGCCTTTTGATGTTTGCATGCAATGACACTGACATGACAGGTGGCAAACAAACCAAGTAATTTCTAAATACGTTTAATGAGAATGGAGTAACTCCCAATGATATACAAAATTGAGTGTATCTTTCTGAAGCAAAAGTAGCAAAAATATATACCTGCATCCATCCGTGCTGACATTTTATACATCTTACACAAAACCAGTTAACAGCAACCACACTTAATTTCATCAGTGTATACATATGTTGCCTAAGGAAAATGAATCATGTCTTCAACAATAAATTGAGCCTACAGGTGATCTTTTTTAGTTATGTCTTCTAAATCACCTATTCAAGAGGTCCAGAATCTGTCTAGAATCAGATGGGACTTTCAAACTGACACTTCCAAAGTCATTTAAGGGAGCTAGATAACCCCTCTTAACCCTAAAAGCAGCTGGACAACATAATCCTTAGTTGGCTTTGAAAAAGAAAACATCTTCAACAAAGGTATCAAAGGAACAATAAAAAATCAAGTTACAAACCTAATCCAGTACAATCCAGATTGCTTGATGTTTTCTTTAAAACTAAAGGGAGCTGGATGTTCCCCAAAACAATCTGAGGACCCAGAAAATCACTTATTTGTGCTACATGTTACATATGGGGAATTCTAAACAAGCCCTTCAGTGTTAACAAAATGGCCTTTCTGCTGGTTTCAATGGCATTTTAATCAAAATTGTTATGCCAGACAGATTTCAGGATCCCTGCACTGAATATCCATGCATACATGCATGTATGTGTGTACAAGCACTTTGTGTGTACATACTGCCTTTATTTCAACTGTGAGAAGTCATACATTTTACAGATATTTTCTTGATTATTTGAAACCCCATGGTGACCTCTCCATAAATCCATGTATCATGAATAGGACAAATGGAAGTCACGAAAAAATATTTTTTTCCCTCCGTGCAATAACTTCTGTCATAGAAAGGTCTGAGCATCCAACTGTTTGGCCTATTGGAACTGCAAGACCTGGGAATAGTAGGGATGTGTAGAGAGAAGAGGCATCTCAGCATAATGTCACAGTGGATCCTGAAGATTTTCAAGGAAGGGTGGATCTGTGGTGTCTCACAGATCAAACAGCTTCTTCTAACAAGACACGCATTTAATAATGGCTGAAATCATTAAAACTTCCATGGTTCCTATATAGAAATAGCTGTCATGGTTTGATATGGAACACCGAATGCAGCTATCTGGATGTAAATTACTAACTCTGCACACCACTAATCAGTTCTTTGGTCTAATCGATAATCTGAATTAAAAGTGTGAGGCACTAAGAGCTCAGACTGTGCTACTGAATGAGTAGTTCCTTTTATTTGTTTCATTAGTTTAAGCTTACTGTTCTTTCACATGACATGATAAGGGAGAATAAGAAGGATGACATCTTCACAAATCTTTGTTCCTTTAGTTACATTTCCTTTATATTTTCCCTTTATCATACTAAAAAAATCATTAATTGTTAGAGCTTAGGGGCACAGGGGACATTTCAAAGCAGGTTTTTGGGGTTTTTTTCCACTCAGCTCTGAATTGTAAACCCGTATTTACTGCTGTCTTTGATACCCTTCCTAGGATAGGATAAACTTTACTCGATAGCTTTTTGTTCTCTGTAAAAATGCATTTTCATAGGTTTGAGGTTGGAAGGGATCTCCGGAGCCTGTCTTGTCCAATTCCCCTGGTCCAGCAGGAGGCAGGGTTATTTCTCCTCAGTATAAATGGCAAGAATCACTCACAAAGAGAACACTTGAATTTATATAGCTCTCACATCTTAATCACAGAGCATTGTGATTTGGAAGGGACCCACAAGGATCATTGAGTCCAACTCTTAAGTTAATGGCCCATACAGGGATCAAACCCACAACCAGAGCGTCATTACATCGCATGCATGGTAGAATCTATCAGAGTAAAGGTTTGAAAGGTTATTTTTGGCAATCTTCTCAGCATTATAATCGCACAGTAACATTAAACTTGAGCTTCATGACTGAACTCTGTCTGAGGGCAACAATTGTTTTCAGAACACTAAACAAAATCACTGTTTCTGAATTCTAATGTATACATTTCAACTTGTTCTATAGAAATTTCAGTCACTGAAGGCCACACTCATATTTCCCATGAAAATATAACACAACAAAGCTAAAATCTTACTATGTGTGCATTGCACACTAAAAGAAAGTCATAACTGCTTCCTCACAAAATATCCACAGACTTTAAAAATGACATCTGTTCAATTTAAAAATACATCCTTCACAAAAATAATCTGCATTCTGTAGCAGATTATATATCAAAAATATTGCTTTTATGCAGTCTCAAAACCTCATCTAGCATGCTAACCATGTCGGACTCGCTGAGTTTCATACAGCTGAATAAGTTTAAGCATCCATGGTGGATGATGAATAAGCCCTGCTTTCTCCGTCTGTTTTTGGATGGCTGACTGTAGCTCAGGGTACCCAGCTTTATCCAGAGTAATTCCAGGGAAGAGGTCATTAATGAGACTCATAAATAAAGGTTCATCTTCATCCACCTGTCAAGGATAAAGTAGGGGGAAGAATATTATTTATTTATCAAAATTATTATAGCTGTAAACAATCTGCAAGAACATGCCATTTAAAAGAGGGAAGTAGAAAATACTATCTTTTCCAAAGCAAATATAATTATCCATCAGTTTTATGGAGGGAATTTCATACAAGGCAATCACAAGTAGTAATTTCTAAATTAAATACTTATAAGCTTATAAAAATGTTAACAACTTAATACAGTTTTCTTCAATATATGCACACACGTTTCTTAATTTGTTACATAAGCCAGTAACATTCCAATTGTATTTTGCCTTAGAATTTTTATAATTTTTTCCTTCTGTAAATCACTGAAGCATTGCTATAGGTTTGAACACATGTACCACTGCACTGAAAAGATTAATATCAGAAAAAGAGTAATTGTCTCCATCACCCACTGGCTCCCAAGGTAAATACACAGAGTCTAGACATGCTATAACCTTTTAATTACAGCAATAAAAAGAAAGATGAATACTTTGAATAGTATTATTGAAAGACATTAGGCTATACAAGTAGGTGTTAGCTGCTCCCAATTACCTCACTTACTGCAGTTCTTACAAGGTTCTGAAAAGGCAACAGAATCCCAAGAAATGTATAAATTGAAATTCTGGATTAAGAAAGATCTTTGATGACATTATTGAAAGTTAATATAATGTATTCTTCCTTTCTCTCCTTAGGGCAGAAAGAATTAAAAACAAGAACCAATTAGAGGAGCAGGTAGGACCCCTAGGATCTGATGGTATTTCCAATGATTTTTTCAGCTAAAGCTTCTGACGTGTTCTCCTCTCTTTAAAAGACAAATAGTGCTCACACAGTAACTGTATTTTGATTCTCCACTCACTGATAGATCACATTAAAAACTGCAAAATAATGTGTTCAACTGCTAAAGAAAAACAGCTTTTCAAAGTACATAATAAATGCCTTTACAAATGCAAACAAAACAGTCTTTTGGGGAAAGTCACCAGTGTTACAGTACCAGTTTGGAAAGGTTCATGTCCCGTAGAACTCTCATCACAACAGTTTTCTCTGGCTCTTGAGGATTAGATCTTTTCACTGCTCCAAGTGTTCTTAAAACAGACAGGATATTTCTAAGCCCAAAGTCATAGTGAACCTTGAAATAATGCATAAACACAGTTGGTACTATAAAGATCAAACACCTGAAAATCAAGAGAGGGCTGAAAACTAAATTCATTAAATAAATGAATGTTATTGAACTTTTAACTATGATGAAATTCACAGCTCCTCATCTTTTCAACTAGATTTCCAGTTCTGTTGTTATCAAATCCTGCAGATATTTTCTAGTGCTGGATGTCCATACCCACCACGTGTCCTTTTTGGTGGCAGATCACAATTTTCACAAGTCATCTGTAACAGAGCTGCATCTTCCAGCATTTTGCTAAATTCCTAATTTGCCAGATACACAAACATGTGTCTCCGGACTACCCTCTGTTTTCTGCTTGCACAAGGACATCTTGACGTCACTACTGGGATTCATGACTAAAAGGGCCAATGTGTTGCTGATATTAAAAAACATACTGAAACTATTCAGACACAATTTGCTAGATGCAAATCTATCCCATCCTGTATGCAATGACTTCCTGCTTTGTTTACCCCTTCACAAGAACTTGGTTGAGAATAGAAGGATTTACTTCCAAAAGTCATGTGCATCCTAGAGGTGCGTCTAAGTAGCTTTGGACTTCGACAGGTAAGGTCTGGAATATCTTCCCTTTCCTTACTGCACAGCTGAATATTTGTAGAGTCATACAAACATACTCAACTAATTTTAGCACTTGTACCTGAACATATAAATCTTATTTAATATAGACTTGATAACATATAAAAATCTTCTGCAATGTATTTCCTCTTTGACCATTGATGCAAATCCTGGAAGCAAAGCTGTCAGGGTTTTAAATCAGGAAGTCTCCACTCCTGCCAGCTGCTCAGAAAACTGACTGGTAAAGACAGACATGGAAGGAGATGATCAAGATATTGTTGTATTTGGAGAGCATCTGCTCCCTGCAATGGAACAGAAATGTATTTGAGGCCAAGTGTATAGACACTTTTATACACTATCTATTGTGTGTTGACCTTGTCCAGCTTCCACATGCCCACACAGCTACTCTTTCCCTTCCTCTGCTCAACAGAACAGAGGGAGGAAAGATAAAAAGAAAGCTCTTGGGTTGATATAAAGACAGAAACATCATGTACCTGTTGCCATCACAGCCAAAACAGACTTGGGGAAAAATATTTTAATTTACGGTCAATTAGAATATATTTGGGCAGTGAGAAACAAAGACTAACTAAAACAGCACCTTTTGCACTACCCCCATCCCTATTTTTCAGACTGACAAATTGGAACAATACATTGAGTAAACCCCAGAATTTTCAGAAAGAAATAGCTTATTGATTAAGTTTGCAGATGATATGTATCTGGTCAACTAGAGCATAACTGGATTTCAAAATTACCAAGAGAAATTCAGTACATTATCTCTGTGTGATGCAATTAAATAAAGGTAAGTGCAAAATACTAAAGATGGAAACAACCAACTGCGCAAATAAAGAGAAACAACTCTTGTTCACTGAGTCAAGAAACAAATCAGGTGCAGAAAGCTATCTATCTGACAGAAAAATATCTTTGCAGAAAAATATCTGACATTGGACTGAAGACACAAGCTCCCCAATGAGAAACTCCACAATTATAGTAGGCTATAAAAATATGAGTGTCCTCTTTAGGTCAGTTGAAAAGATATTTCTGTTGTAGTCAGCACTTCTATACTGTGCCCAAAAGTTGGATTCCACATTTGAAGATGAACCCTACTGAAGAGAAATTAGAAAAGAAAGTTTTCAGTTGACTGACATAGAAAACATGAGGAAGAAGTAATACAGAAACTACTGTATAAGTAGGAAGAGTGAAAATGTAGGATGAGTTACAATAAAAGCCTTCAGCATACACAAGCTAACCTGCAAAGAGGAAGACCTAAGACAAAAAGATAACATCGTGTGATGTTAGGAAATCAGATTTTATGTTGATAATGAAGTCAGGTATCGTTTGGTAAATGGTATATCCTAGTGAAATGTCCAGAATCATGACAAGGGCTGATACATTTCTTTTTTTCCATGCTAGATGACCATCATTAACATAGCAGAATGAGTCCAGCAAAGGCTGACTAAGTGAGAGGAAAAGAGGCAACGGCCAAAATTTTCAATGTGGAAAATTGCAATGGATTGCATAATTAAAAGATTCTTTATTGTAAGAGTGGTCAAGCACAGAAAAAATACCCAGAGAGACTGAGTATCACCATGCTTGGAGATATTCAAAACTCAACAAGTGCTTTAGCAACCATCTCTAGATTGATCCATGCTGAGCTAGAAGTTGGACATTGTGACCTCTAGAGGTCCCTTCCAACTTACTGCAGTCCCTGATTCTATAGAAGCAACGACTGTGTTAAATTTGAAGAAATATTTTCACAGCTATTAAAAAACTTAAAATAAGCTAAAATTACTTTTAATAACAGGTTTTCTGGTGCATTCCAACTGACCTACGTGATGCGACCATCATTTATTTACCTTAATCAGTCTGGTAGTTTTACAACTGCTTTGCCTTTCAGAAATGGCACAGAACAGCTAGAATTTACTGGCAAATGTGGATTATGAGTTATTTCCTTGCTACATCTTTTAACAGCAGGGAAAAGATTTCACTTGAGCTAAATGCAGTGGTATAGTCGATGCTCTTGTAAGGCAGAATTAAAAAATCCAAAAATGAAAATCTTAGTACTAGAAGCATAGTTTGCCCTGAGGAAAAGAAAAAAAGGGTATCAGTGGTTTTCTCCAAATGAAAGCACCTTAAACAGATGATCCTCAAAAGGGGATTATTGCCTCATTTGCTTTCAAGCTTTTTTAGGTTTTTCTTTTCAGTTTCTATGGTTTTCCCTAAGCTGGGTGAAGCTTTGTGGAAGGAGGCAGTAGGGAAGAAGTCCTGTAACAGAGCCAAATAATTCAGCTTTGGGGGCTCTGCCAGAATAACTCTTTTACAGGCTTGCAGACATTGTGGACTTCCTATATTTGTTAAGGACTATTCTTTTATTTTACTGTTTATTGTTTTTCTTTACTGAAGGAGATGACAGTCAATCAGGATGCCTTTGGCTACTTGTGAGTCAGAGTTCCTCTTTCTACAGTCTGCATTTGTGTGTGTAAAATGCCTAGACGACTTCATGTATTCCTTGCAGTAAATTCCTTTTAGATTTTCTGGGACCTAAGTTCAGCTGGTGAAAGCTTGTTTGTTTTATTTTCTTCTATTGATATATTGCATTTGCTGAAAACAGGCAGTATTCTGCCATTTCCTATTGCATTGGTTCTTTATAAGACTCCAATCTTTCCAGTCAACTGCCTGAATACCCAGCATTACTTAATTTCAAATTTCAAATTTACCATTAAAGTTAGATAAATAAGTTCCATAAGGAACAACAGATCACTATGAATCATAGAATCACAGAGTGGTTTGGGTTGGATGTGACCTTAAAGTTCATCTAGTTCCAACCCCACTATAACGGGCAGGGAACCTTCCACTAGACGAGGTTACTCAGAGCCCCATCTGACCTGCCTTGAACACTTTCAGGGATGGGGAATCCAGAACCTCACTGACCAACCTGTTCCACTGCCACACTATCCTTACAGTAAAGAATTTCTTCCTAATATCTAATCTAATAAGCCTGTAATAAAGGCTGTCTGTACTTGATAATTTTAGTTTCTGACTGGACAGAAGTGATTTGTATCCCACTGTCCTCCCAGAAACATCTGTATAATTGCATCAGATGTATTCCCCAACCTACAACAAACTTCACAAGGAATTTTAGCAAGTGTTTCAAATAATTCCATTACTACTACAACTATGAATAATAGGGGTGGGAGGTAAGAACACACATTCAAGTGAGGAAGTGGTGGACCCAACTAAGAAGCAAAAAATCCAGTCTATAGTAGACAAGAAGGATATCAAGAACAACAAGTGTAGAAAGTGGCTCAGCTCAAGTGTATGTGTGCAGACAAGGAAGGGTGAAGACAACAGCATTGTGGCAGAAGTTATCCCAGCTGAAGAAGGTACCAGTTTGAAGTGCCTGTTCACTAAGGCACGCAGCATGAAAACAAACCAGGAAAAAATAGAGCTCTGTGTGCAGTTACAGGGCTACAATCTAACTAGGAAGTGTGGTGGGACAGCTGCAATGGATGGATACAGGCTCTTTACGAAGGACAAGCCAGAATGGCTGGATGGGCAGTTGCCCTTTAAAGTGAAAGAGCATGGCAATACCTTGCCTTAGGATGGCTAATGAGCCAGTTGAGAGCATTTCCCTTAGAATTAAAGGGATGAAGAACATTGGGGCAGATGTCTGCTGCAAACGTCCTGATGAGGAAGAAGCTGGTGAATCTTTCCTCCAACAACTGGAATTAGCCTCATCTTTGCAAGTCCTGATCCTCACTAGGGGCTTGACACATCCCACTATGTTCTGGAAGGGCAACACAGCAGAGCAGAAGCATTCCAGGAGATTTCAACACTGTGTCCAATAACATCCTTACAGAGAAAATGGTGAGTAGACAAGGTGGTCAGACACTTCAATAGTTTGACCAAAGAGGCTGTGCAGTCCTTGGAGATATTCAAAGCTCATCCAGAGAAGGTGCTGAGCCACCTGCTCTCTTCGACTTCACTTTGAACAGTGTAGGACCTGTCAGTCTCCAGAGGTCCCTTCTAAACTCAGTTTTTCTCTGATTTTACAGTTGTATGTAACAGATTTGGACAAGAGCAGGACTGTCCAAAGGGTGGCTGACAGGCACAGGCAGGACAAAGGGTCTGCAGAAGGTTGTACTTCCTGGCTCATATTACTGAGTACAGAACGATCCACAATACGATACATGATGTACACTACTAGAAGCAAAGATCAGTATAGCAGCCTTCTCTGATGGATGCTGTACCAATGTTAGATGGTCCCGAATAAATGATAAACACACATGGAAAACTATTCCCTGCAGGCATCATAGCTTGTATAGTAAGAACCAGGAAAATTAAGTTATCACGGAGATATAAGATGCCAGTATATAATTGTGATATACCTGGGTGTAAGGGCTGTGCCCATGTGCACACCCAGAGCACTTGGTCACTGATTTTCATCACTATCAAGGAACTCCCTTGCTAGCACCAGCATATAGGAAGCAAGGGACTGACTTAAGACAAGGTGATTGAGCTACGTATGCCTTCGCAACAAAGCATTTGACTAATGACACAGGAGTTTTCCAGGTGAGAATTTCAGACAGCTTCATAGAGTCCTCCAGGCAGTTCCTACAATCCCTAGGACAACTGATAAGCCTTACTTATATGCTTCAGTATGTTAATTAACACAATGACTGGAGAACCTTGCTATCTCAGAGGCTCCAGGGCAGTTTCTGCTGCAGAAATGACCAAACTACACATAGAAACTCTTTGTGTGGATGCAGCAATGGTCATGTATAAAACACTGTACACCATTAAGATAAGTTTTATACACAGTTAAGTTTCGTTTGGGTGTGTGCCTCAAATTTTTAAGTAATCTGTCCAGGACTGAACCACTTCTGTGACAGAAGAAAACAAGCAAAGTACTTTTCCAGAGGTAGAAGGCCAAATTTCTGATGCCTGCTTACATGCCTTTTTCACACTGAAGGAAAAAATCATGTCCAGAACAAAAAGTGACCACATAAACTGAAGCAATAAGAAAACTTAGTCCTATGGAGGCAAAGCCTGAGGAAAAAAGAAAAGAGATGCGTATTCAATACTCTAGAAACAAGCTGTGCTGTTGACTGCTAAAACTGTGCATACACAAATTTTCCTAAAAGTTGTCCACAGATTCCATTTAAGAGAGAAATCTGAAAATGCAGCCTATAAGCCTGGTAACTATAAAACACATGCAGATGACAGGACTGAGAGAGTAGGTTGAACAGTAACAAATGGACTAACACTAGTGATGCCTTGTCAATATAAGGTGATTCAGATTGTCTAAAAACTAATATGAAGGCTAAAGTAGATGTCTGGGCAATATTACAGGAAAGCCAGTAGCAAATCTAACCTGTCAAAACCAGTCTACAACATAAAGATGGTGAGTAAAAATAAATGTGAGAGAAAGGAAAATTTGAATCCAGTTTGGTTATAGATATACTGAGAGTGAATTTACAGAGGAGTGAAGAAAGAAAATACAAATCAAAATCTGTACTGGTTTTGTTTTAACTCAGAAGTAATGAGGGCAATACAATGCACCATTATCTTATTCTGTTGTAGTCCAAGGTTCTACATGGAAATCAATACGGTGACGTGGTATAGAACTGAAATTACATAATGGAGAATGTAGTCAATATGCCCGGGTTCATCAGGATCCAATGGGTGTTTGAGCCGCAATCTATTTACCATTCATATGATTTCTCATTGAGACCCTCTAGTGGACAGCCAGCACAGGGCATTCAAAAGGTAAGAACTATTTTTCTTTCTACTTAAATACCCCATACCAAACAGAACAGCACTTTTCTGTTTCCAGTAGCACTCAGCAAGACAGTGCCTTAGAGGCGCTCTTCAGTTGTTTACAATTCTTACACTGCCTCTTCAACAGATCTAGCCTTCATAAGCGGAGACATTGAAAAATGTGTCCTCTCCAAAGTTCAGCAGAGCAATATGCACTGTTCCTCATAACTTCTCCAGTAACTGCACTCTGTTTAAGAATCACAAATCAAACTCAAATTACTCAAATTACTGTGAAAAATAAAAAGAATGTGACCATTTCAGACTTTTTTCCTGGAGCTTGAAACTGAAACCCCTAAAAAATGAATAGGCTCATAAGTGTAAAAATAATGAAACATTCTATGAAAGTATATTATCTACATATCCTTCCAGTGACAGCTTACAGTAGGAAAAAATATTTATTTTACCTGTTTAGATAATTGCTCTTCACAGAGTTTGTAGAGTGTATAGAATTTTTGACTAAGGACTTGGTTGTCTCGGAAACCAGCACTTGCCAGCTTGACTCGCATAATAATGCTACGGTCAGGCACCATCATAGCAACCGTGCGAAACTGAATCTTCAGATTTTCAGGAAGCTCCTGTCGTCCTGCATAGCCAGGGTTCTAAAAAATGTAATATATAAACCAAAACATTGTATAATGAAAGTGGAATAGGAAGGTTTATCTTCTATGATCGTTATCTGGCAAACACAGAAGCACATGTGAGATTACAAGGGTAACTTGTGCCTGTCACAATTACACATCACTACACAGTTGCCTCAATATTGCAGTTCATAAAGTATGGGGTATCACATGTGTTATTTGGAGATGTGCAAGACACACAGGTGTAGGCAGATAACCACTTACAGATCTTGTTGGAGCTGGTTTAAGTGGTTACTTCCTCAGGGTCTTAATAGTGTTCCAGTGCTGCAAGTTACTGTCCCCTGTGGGCATTCCCAGACCATTCCAGTGCAAAGTCAGTCAAGCAGTGCAAGCCATTACTGAATATAATATAAACTAATGGATCTGACCTCTCACTGAAGATGTCTAAGTCATTCATATGACTACTGCACAGCTCACTTGTGACTACAGTAGTCGCTAGCTGTGCAGTGATAACTTCTTAAACTCTTCCAGCTCTTTACAAACTATCTTCCCGCTGGCCTTTGCATGCCACTACTTTGGCCCCTTTTGCAAATTACAGTGATGACATTAACTTCTTTCCAAAGGTAGTACACCCTAATATAAAGACAAATGCTTTTATTTGGAGCTATGGTTATGTAGGTAGCTAAGGAGAGGAAGATATAAGGATGCTTTTAAGGTGATCTTATACTGCTTTGCCTCTTGCAGTGCTAGAAGCAGTCCATAGGCATCAAAGATAAATCTTCAGCAGGCCAGTGAACCAGAGTGAGGGTGGTTTCCTTCATGTTGTCTTGTAGGATTGTTGTCAAAAGTTCTTCACAGGCAGTAAAATACTGACCAGACCAACAACAGTAGTCCTTGCAGTGATCAAAAATTACTTCTGGTTTACTTTGACAGACTTTGACTAAAATTATGGGAGGGTCAAGTTTAACCTCAATCTGTCACATATTCAACTAAAAATCTCCTTAAAATATGTAGTTAATGATAATGGTGCACCTCAAGTCTTAAGTTCCAGTTTAAAAATAAGAGCAAGAGAAAATAACACCATTATTATTTTACCAAATCATTGTTCAAATTACATTCACTATTTTCTAAAAGACAGTCCCAATGACTTCAACTGGGAAATTTCAATGAAATGAAATAGGAAAGATTTTTCACAATTATCTCATTTACACATATTTACAGACATACCATAGTCAGAAATATACCAAATTCTCTGTCCATGTCAACAACGTCACCATCAGTGAAAGTGAACTGAGATTTCTTTTTTTTCTTACACTGAAGTACAATGTATATCTGCTGAGCAGCTACTGATAAAACTGGAAGATCAATGCGGTTAAATTCATCAAAGCAACCCCATGAACCTGACTGAGCTAAACCTAAAAAAAAAACAAAAAGGAAAATATTTTGTTAAAATACAGATCAAAGAAGAGCAACTTGTATATAAAATAGAGCATATTCTAGACAACTTAATATAACATGAGAAGAACAGAGAACATGAACACAGAGTAAATTGAGAAGTAAATTTGGCTTAGCATTTAATGACACCACAAAAAGAAACACCCTTGAAAGAAAGATATGCAAACTTTTTTATGAAGAATGCTACACTTCTATAGCAACCATAAAGCCGAAAGTGTTCAATAATGTAGTACCTAGTAGCATAAACATTCATATAGCATAGAAACTCATCTATGCAGGGGATAAAACTGTCAAAGATGAGCTTGAGAGATACCTACCTAAATTAAAAGCACAAAATCAAATCGAGATCACTATGTTTCTGACAGAAGCATTGCAGCATTTTATAACAATTAATTAATATGTAAAATGTTGTTGGAGATTAGCATCCTGCTGATCAAGAGAGAAGAATGTGATGTTACACTTAGAACTGTTATTTGAAGCAAGTCATGGAGTTCTAGACAGACAGTATTACACATAAACACGAAATGAATGGCTTTTGGGAGGTTCAAGTACTCCTTCTTCTGCGTCATGTTAGCAGGATTGAAACAGGAGAGTCTACAGTGGCAGCTTTCCAGAGCAGTAGTGGGAAAGGTATGTAATCCTCTGCTGTTCCACATCCATATCACAAAAGACAAAGGCCAGTAAGTCTAGGTAGGAGCTTCATGGATGCCATCCCTCCCTTCCCAGAGCCCACACTGGACTAGTATTTCCTATTGCCTGGGGTCAGCAAGGATCTGGGTCAGCACCTGCAAATGTTCAGAGGTGTTTAATTCACTCCACTGGACTGGTGGAGCTCAGCTTGGCTTAAGCTGTTTGAAGGCAGTGCTAAATGCAGAAAAAAGTACATGCCCAAGAAAAGGCATGTTTGCAATGTTGAATAACTCTGCCCAGAGCTCCCCTACATTCCCATACTTTGTATATCAAAGCCTATAGCACTGGTAAAATAAATCAATGGGTGGTTTATTTGTAAAATTAATTCCTCAAGACACTTAAGCTAATTGAAGAGAAAGTACCTAAAAAAATCAATACTAATATGATGAAGACATACTTTTTCACTTTGTCTTGTTTTCTCTTTCGTGTTTTTTCTTCTCTTGTCTTTGCTCAGTCTGTTCTGCTCATATTATTCTACTTCCCTTCCCTCTACTTTTCCTTATCTGTTCTCTTATCCTTTAAGGCATTCCTCTAGGAACTCTCATCTTACTCCAAATACCCTTGAGGCCACTTTTATTTTCTTACATAATTTTTTATTTTTTTTCATGACCATTAACAAATTCTTTTAACATTCTTGCATCAATTGGTCTTTTTTACCCATGTAATTTTGGAAGAACCCTTCAACAAAATTAGAGGCATCAAATGAGATCAAAACCAGTACAGCCAAAACTGGCTCCTTAGGATTTGATTCAGTCAGGGCAATACTGCAGATCTTCCTTGAAATTCATCTCAATTCCACATGTAATCTTTTCCTAAACTGCTTCTAATTAATTTCTGTGATACTATAAGGAAAAAGTTACTCCAAAGGAAAAGAGTTTGAAGAGAATGAAAAGTTTCATGGAATTAATTAAAGAATTTAAGAGCAAGTGGAATACATACAAATACCACAAGGTCATAACGACACAAAGATTAAAGTAATTCTATAGACAGTTACTAAATTTAAAACATGAAAGACCGAATCCTACTATCTTTAAAAACAAATGCAGAATGTTCCTTGACTTCACTGGTACGGCAGCAAGTCCTTTAACTGCTGTTCTCCCTCTTGTATGTGGAATATCAGGGCCCTGGATGCAACAAGAGGCCTTAATTCCCCCAACTAGCCTTAGCTGGGGCTTCTACCCACACTCTGTTCCACAGTTCAGGAGCTCCACTTCAGCTCAGGCACGTCTGAACTGTGTTGTGTGCAGGGCTGTGCACAGTCCTACCCCCTCTTATGCTGAACTCCTGACTGAGCTTCCTGGAGGACCCTAGAACTCCACAGTCTTACCTCCAGTCCTGCCTACTGCTGTTTCTGGCTGAACTTCCTAGATGGATCCTGGATCCAGCTGGTTATTTCACATTGCCTGATGGTCACTGTACAGCTGATGGACAAGCTGTTGACAATCTGTCCTGTTTGGGCACCGTGGGACTGCACCCTGGTGAGTGAACTCCCTGCCCCTGCCTTTATGGTGGGCACCCTGGCTTGCCCTCCCTCATGGAGCTGCCCCATTCTTGCTGTTCCCTGATAAAAAAACTGTTGCAAAGATTTTTCAAATGCATTTGTCCCCTTTTGTTATATGTGCTGTATGACTACTAGGACTCATTCTAAAAAGAAACACAAGCAAAGTGGGCTTTTTTACTTTGTTTATTAAACATAAATATCTACTCTTTGGGGTGCAACCATGAAAAGCTCTAAAACTGAATATTTTTTAACTAGGAAACTTAGTTGCATATAATACTGTCTCTTACACTTCTTGTCTGTATCTTAAAGGGTTTTGAAATCAATTTTGTTATAGAATGGTGAAGTTCAGTTCTAACCAACTAATTTTTCCTTTGGAAAGGAAAAAACATTCACTTGTTCTGTAATGCCACCTGCTGCATGGAGTTAGGAAACCTGACTCTTGGGCAAGGCCTCAATCCGACATGGGAAAGGATAAGTTACCAAAGTGGCCAGGATAAGAAGGCAGAAACAAAGCAAGGATACAGAGGCTAGATGTCTGAATTGATACGAGTCACAAACAGTTTAACAGAAAGAAGTGAAATCACCAAGGAGTCAGGAGAAAAGGTGGTAACAAAATCCTACAAACATTCTCACAGAAGGAATAGAAAGGAAGATGAAAACAGCTTGGTGAGATCAAAGACAAACCCACACCAATGAGAAACAAAGGCTGACACCTCCCCATGAGCTGATGACTACAGGTACGGCAGAGACCAGCAAATGACTTCACTTGGTGTTATGAGCATATACCAGAGTCAGACAGCAAGCTGATACCAGCCCTCTTCTGCTTATTACCCATGAATAAAATTAACCTGCGACACTAAAGGTCTGCACGCACAATAAAAGTTGTGCAACTAGAAGTTGACCCAAAACTCTGGGGATTACAAGAGATGCTTTGAGAAACTTGTGACCTTAACTGAAGATATTCACATGCACAGTTAGTTCAGTTTCTAGCTTAGAAATATTCTTCTGTTTCAAAAATTTTGGTCAGCTTTGCTGGCTTCTTAATTAAACGAAGAAATTTTCTCCAGGCTATATTTAAAGTCAGGTTATATTTCAGCCTTCACTTCACAACAGCGAAAATGATGTTTGTGATAACCTGTGTTCCACCACTCACAGAAAATGGTGTTGCTCTGTGATCTGCCAGTCCACTTAAACAATAGTAGCTATATACAAGAAAGTTATCAGAGTTTGACTGCTATCTCATTTTCCTAGTTTCAAAACAATTCTAGAGTTTGAAATAAGACACTGGACCACTTTGCCCATTTCCCTGCCTTGCACAACATCATTGAGGTTCATATACGATTGTCTTGTTTGACACAAAAATGCCAAAGGAGGGGTAAATATCCGCCCACCTTGGGATAAGTGTGATAGAAGCATTAAAAAGACCCCAAACATCAGAAATTATTAAAATGGAAAAGAAAAAGAAGACATAGATTGGAAAAAATCCTACTAAGAATATAAAACAAATAAACAAACAACGAACAAACCAAAACAAACAAATAATAAAAAAACCCAAAAGAACCAAAAAAACCTGGAAAGCATGCAGGAAGAAAAAGGAAACAAAAACCATAATAATCAAATATCAGGTAAAGTTGATGAGTGCCTGGAAATATGAGCAAACAGAGATGAAAATATCCTATGAATCATTGCTAACTCACTACTGCAAAGGCAAAAACTCACAACTCCATGATGAACAAACCAGGTATTTTCTTACCTTTATAGATACGACCAAGTCCTCTATAGTCCATTTGGTCTGAACAATTGAAAACAACAACATACTTTCCCAGACATTTGCCCATGTCTTTAGTTGTCTCTGTTTTCCCTGTCCCTGCAGGTCCTGCTGGTGCACCACCCATACTCATGCCCAGGGCCTGTGCCAGAGTGATGTAACACCTAAGGACAGAATAAAGAGATCTATGAATCTTTTTCCACTATCAATTACTTGAAGTCCACTAATGCAACCACAACAGTTGTACTACACAGAGCTGGGGAAGGGCGCAGAAACGGCTGTGCTCCCATGTGGTAAGTCCTCAGCTGCTGCCTTGCACAAAGACAGATACACCTGCTCTTTCTTGTTGTTATTATTATAGTTTAAACTCATTCAAAAGATTCATTGTCTTCAGTGATGTCACGCTGTGCTAGTTTGCAATCTCCTGTGACAAAGCACTTTGTAGAATCATAGAATATCCTGATTTGGAAGAGACCTACAAGGATCTTTGACTTCAGTTCCTGGTTCTGCACAGGGCAAATCCTGAAACCACACCACATGCCTGAGAGCATTGTCCAAACACCTTTTGTACTCTGGCAGGCTTGGTGCTGTGACCACTTCCCTGGCTGCATTTTAATTCTGTGAACAAATTTTGAATCACAACACTTCTTGATACTGGCTCTCCTGATAGGCAAAACTATTGTCAGTATGGTAGTGCTGCCATACCCACTAATCCACTGCATGTTTACTGCTGCAAACTGACCTCTATCTAGCACAGGAACAGCAGGGTGCATAACACAGAATTTGGCAGATATGTGTTACATATTAAAAGCCAGGTATCCAAGTATAGGGTTTTCACTTTCTTAAACAGCTCACTGGGAATAATTTTGGTTTGGAAATCGGCAAAAAATCTGAATTTTCACTAGTAGATAAAATCTAGTAGCACAGAGAGTGCAAAGACAATTCCAACATTAATTAGATATGGGGCTATAAGCAATGTGATCTAGTGGAAAATGTCCCAGCCAATGACAAGGCAGGTGGAATTAGATGAACTTTAAGGTCCCTTCCAGTCCAAACCATTCTATGACCCTATAAATGACTGAATATGCACAGTATTTTGACATTCCCATCCACACCTAAAAGAACAAGGTCTGGCACAGCAAATACTTCTGCCTCTTGCCTAGCTGAAGCACTAAGTACTTTAGGAAACTAGGCATCTAATGGAGTTTGAACTGTGCTGTATAACTTAACACTCCAGCAATAAAAAATTCTCCTTATGTTTGTCCTCAGAGCTTTTTCTGCATTTGCAGCCCTATAATTCTCTATAGGCCTTGTTTAAAACCATACTGGAACTAGTTATTCAATGCTATGCCCAGACTTACTGTTTTTTCCTCCAGGGTGACTTCAAATGAATCACTTGCCATAATGCCAAATTCTCATGCAACTCCTACCTTACTGAAAGCAACAGTATATTGGGTTTTAGAAATGCTCTGTTTAGGCTGGTGAAGTGTATGGAGTTCAGCTATATTTATCTTCAGCACAAGTAAGTTTTTCAATGCCTATCGCACCTCATATAGCTCAAGGGGAATTCAACCCGCTTTCGGTAGCTGTACACATGAGCACTGGCCTCTGCTGTTCACCAGCGATATTGCAGCATTGTAGTGCAACCTAAGTAATTCTGACACAGACGAAAGTTAAAGGAATTAAGTCAAAGGAATTAAATTTTAGATCCACTACTATCCACTGCATTCTTTAATAACTACCTGTCAGTTAAGGGAGTTATAACAAGCCTGTCTGTACACCCTAGGTATTCATTGCAGTAGGTGAACTCCACATCAGTGATTCTGATAATGCATTTATCCAAGTCCTCAAGAAAATAAAATCGAGACTGTTTTTGCCATTCAAAATCAGATGGAGATTTAATGTTCATACGGACCTATAATGGAAAAGGAAAATCATTAATACAGAAATAAACTGTATAACAAGTATCTTAAATTCCATACATTAAAAAGAAGAACAAAAAACAAACCAGCCTACTTCATACAAATTCCTGTCCTGGAAGAACAAGCATGGAATCTGTCAGGAGTCAAGACACACAGAATTACCTTTACAAACCTGTGTATGAATGGTCTGAACCTCCTGATCTTTGATTCTCTTCTGAATTGTGCACAGAAATTATGAATTGTCTTACACAGATACTGAAGAACAGTGACAGAAAATTTCACAAAACCGGAAGTAACAATACTGGTTACACAGTACAGTATCTGTGCCATTACTCTCAGAGATATCAAATTGAGGACAACATTTGAATTCGTCACACACATGTCTATGTGCTTGTTTATTTGGGATATATTTTCAGTATGAACTTGCCACACACATATTTAAATTTGTGGTAGATTAGTAGATCTTGATTCATTATTTCTGACACAATCTCAAAATCACTGGCCTTTTACAGACTATGTAGTCCTAGTTATTGGCCTTGCAAATACAGTGTAATGTGAAGAGGAGGTTCTGGAATCTCAGCCACTTCCCGGTTCTTTATCTCAACACAAAACGATATGCTTAGCAGAGAACAGAATGTTTTGAGAGAGAAGGGTAGCATTACATGTACCAATTAAGAACCCTTTCTCCAGATTTGGACTTGTCCCTGACTTTTTATTTCACATAGAGGTCTTGTAAATTTAACCAGTTTTCTGTGATTTCATTTTAATATAATATGACATTGAACTAATTGATGAGATGTCCAATTCATAAAATAATTATCAAAATAAATTAAAAATTACAAGCAGAGGATAAAACCCCATGCCTATACTAGAAGCCAGCAGTTTTCTTTCTAGCTTTCAGTAATTTTTTTATCATTTTCTATCTTTCTTTACACATGCACTTAATTTCTCTTCCTAACATATGCATAAATTAAGCAATAGAGTACTGAATTATTGATCTTTGTATCATTCAAGCTTTTTGAAAGTTATTTTACTTCAATTTTCATAGTTATACTTTCATTAATTCAATATACTTATCTAAGGGAGCCTGTTGTTATTCAGTTATTAAAAAAACCTATCTGTTCTGCTTATTGTTGCTACCCTTTTCAAATATATGGAGCCTCGCTGCTTTTACCTTTGAATAACTATTACCTTAAATCAATACATAGGTTGGCCTGGAAATTACACGATTGCTAGCAGCAGTAAAAGGGCCTTGTTTTATGCTTACATTTCAATCAAATAATGCATTACATCTTCAAACTGAGAGAATAGTTTAACTTTAAAAGTTAAATTCTTTTGCTCACAGTGAATTTGGGTATATGCATGATGGGTACAACCAACCATCTAAAAACCCGAAGTTTGAACTTATGAACATACCTATATATAATTCACCCTTATCTCTGCATGACATCTACATGAAATCAAACTAAATCTGGTATCTCTATCATAGCACTAATGTCAGAGCTATTTAAAGGGAAGAGATTGCAATATTTGTTTTACGTTTTTTGATATGTGCTAAACCTTCTACAGAAAGTCCCCTAAACGTTTTCCAAAACTTACCAAATCATCAAAGATATCCTTTTGGTGTACATGAATGGTGATTAAAGTTTCATATTTTGTGCGCTCCATTCTTGACAGATTGTGTGTCGTCATGTCAATCAAATAATTTAGGAGTTCCAAAAACTTCTGGTTTGTTGTGTGCATTACCTTTTCCACACAGCAGGAACATACATATTAATACAAACACCATTTGTTCTTCCAATGTTTAGAATAAAAAGTAAAAACATTTGCAAACATATAAACATAACTGCTTTGTATTTATTAGGCTCGGAATCCTAAATTTGGGGTTGCAGTTTGTCCTCCATGCATGCATTCTTACCCAACAGAGTACAATAAAGTTGTATCTAGGGGAACAGGTCACAATGTAAGATTTTATTGCAAGACTGTTGCCCCTTTTACTACATATTACATCTTCAGCTGACCGCATCCCGACATATATTCAGAACCACCAGTTTCTGCATTTAGGTATTATATATCAGCCCAAGCAGTATCTATCTTTAGGGGAAACAGAAACCTGGAGATCTATCACATCCTCTAAGCAGATGAACGGGGAAATGTAGTGCAATTTTAGATGCCAACGTTAAAATAATGATTTATTTTGTGGTACCAGACATGTTACAAAATTCCACAAAATACAATACTGGCTGTACAATACTGACTTACGTAAACAGCATCAGCCTCTGTCAGTGATGCACCTGATATACAATAAATTATGAAGCACTGAGGTTTCATAAAGAGCAGCTCATTTATACTCTTATTTCAAATGTGTGAGAACAACCACGCTAGCTTTCTGTAAATATATGCTCAATCTAAAATTCACACTGTTTGCTGAGCAAAAAACAACCACTAAAAGCACTGTTAAAACTAACAGAGAATTAAATAACCTCCCTGCCCCCCAAACATGTACACGCAGAGTTCAGCCAAAAAAAAAAACAAAACCCAAAAAAAACCCACCAAAAGCTCTTCTCTAGTTAATGCAAAAGAATCTTTACATCTAGTTATTCCATGAACTGGAGTGCATTAAAACCAGGTCTATGCCCTTTTAAAACTTTGTACAATGCAGAAAATGTAGCACTACATGGTCTTCTCCATAGTCTAGAGTCCTTATTTTCATTATCAAAGGAAAGCATAGTACCATTGCCCTGCATTTACTTTCATGGTAGAATGGTGTTACTAGTTCTTCGTTCAATCTGACTATATATTCTTAATTAATGGTGAATTGCAACTGTTTATTTTACACCCTCTCCTTCCTCCTACATAGATTCAGTGTTAGTAGTAACACCTTGGTTGTTAACAACATCCTCTCAAGGTGTTTGAGATTAAACAAACACCTCCTCAAATGGTTGCTGTTATTTTCCTTCCCTAATAAAAGAGCTCATCAACTGAGGAATCTAATACATTCAGTTAGAATAGACCAATGTGCACAAGCAGCTATTTGCCCAAAGTTTGGAAACTCTTATTTCTCTCCTAATTTGATTTTGGGAAAGCAATAGGATAAGACTCCCTGTATTCCCCAAATGAGAAACTGTCACTTCCCAAGATGACTGCAGTAACAGAACAATAGAGAAAATCACAGGATTAGCAACAATTCTAAAGCACATGCTGGGGGATAATGAGGAGGTGTGACTTCTCAACACTTCTTTTATCATCCTGTTTTTCTGCAAGTTTATTTGTTATTCTGGTTAATTAACTAGTACTTTGTGCTTTTTCCTACATGTTACTTTTAACTTTTCACAATATGTACTGTTACAAATGATGCTTTTAATAAATCCCCAAAGATTCATTAAAAACTACCTTTTTGTCAGTTTTGGCACTGTTCAGTGCCTTCTCTGCATCTCTGGTCCAGATCATTTGAATTCCCAGAAGTCCTATTTGTGCAGGAAACATTGCCTGAAAGTCATACAGCTCAAATTCTGAATCGTTAATAGCCATTGATGCCTGTCTAATGATGGTGTGGATTGTTTTCCTAATCCCATTCAGCAGCTGACCTAACCAGAATTCCACATTGCCCTGAAATAAACAAGAAAGTACTTTTGAAGAATTAGTTTATGAATAATTCACAAAGAGCAAAAGCTCTACGTGACTTTTTTGCGCATCCCTCAGTCCCTCCATATTCCCATTTTCCTCTTTGTTATTCTCTAGTCTTTAAAAGATTCCTTTCCTCTTTCTGCTCCACTGCCTTTCTAGACATATGTGATGGATTTGGCACTTCACAGCAGTACTGCTGAGAAAACAGGTAAAGCAATCGTTACAAAATGACACAAATGTCCCGTCCTTTCTAGTCTTTGCCCTTCCTGTTCGCACTGGAAGGTTTTCATTCAGCTAGTCAAATAATAGCATGAAGCGATACTGGTGGTCTCTAAAACATAAATCTACTTTAAATCAAGTTATGAAAAACCGCAATATATACTTTCATTACCTGAGCTAAAACTGGTTCAATAATATTGACCCGTTCTCCTTCTTGAGATTCAAAGAATAAAATCTGGTCATAGTTTTTTTCATGAAATCCCACTCGGTTAACATTGTCAAACAAACTTAATAAATGCGCCTGCAATAGGATCAGAAACAAAAACCTCCATAAACTGATCAGATATGGCATTCTTGCTTTGCCTTTAAATGCTGTATTAGAAGATTCTGTTAATTTTTCTGTAAGTGAAAGAAATTCTCTCAAATAAATAACTAAATTCTCCATGGTCCTCACTTAGTAATATAGAGCATAAAAACATTATTGCTTTATTACTTGTACCTGAATAGTGTGGGAATCAGATGCTTGACCAAGGATTTCCAGAAGAGCAGGGTCAGACACAAAAAAAAATCTTGGAAATATTAACCGTTTTTTTTCCAAATAGCCAGTCAGTGATTTCTGACAGACTTCCAACTGTTCCAGCAAATGTGGCAATAGCTGTGCCAAAGTCTCATCTCCAACACAGCACTGCACAACGTTTGATGTTTCATGGGCTCTCTGCATAATTCTCTGCCATGATTTATCAATGTTCTGAAATCTTCTGGCTTCCTGAAGTATATGATAAATACATTAGCTTTTCCTCATATTTGTCATATTCTAAAAATTAAATAATCCCATGAGACAAGGTAACAGCTCAATATTTCCCTTGTTGTTGAGGTATTATTTCCAGGACTAATGAATATTTATAGCCACGCTTACGATGATCTGTGTTTATAGTGACCAGAGTTCAAATTGCAAGAGAAAGATTACAATGGAACAGCTCTGGAAATGTCTTTTACTTCATGCTGGGCACCAAAATTGTTCACATAAAAGGATTCCAACACACACAAAAAAACTCCAACAACAGCCTTCTCAGAAATTACAGCCTTCCTAACAGCAATACACAATGTCATCTAAGTTGTTAGTAGTAATCCTTGACAAACAAAACCAGTATAAACAATCTGAAGCTGCCACACTTGTAAGGTGTTGTAGGTGAAGAGAGACAAGTTCTCAAACTGGGAGCTGAAGAATAAATATTTTTACACACTGGATATATTGACGTTTAAAACTCTTTCTTCACCTACAACAAATGAAACGGTAATGGAGTCATGAATTATCTGAGAGCTAGAATAGATCTCAAAATACCATCCAGAGCAACTTGTCTGTCACAAGGTAGGATCATACCCAAAATATCTCCCTGTCAGGTGTTTAGTAATGCTCAGTGATGGAGATTTAGAAGCCTCTCCAGGCAATCTTTGCTACTGATGACTGTTTTAATATCTAAACTTAATCAGATACAGAGAACACATTTTTTCTTCCTATTGAGAACCCTTATATTTTAAAAAACTTATCACATCTCTTCCATTTTTTCCTCTCCTTCAAACGAAACAAGCCTAATTCGTTGAAACTTTTCTTGTGCATCATCCTTTCTGGGTAGTTCCTCATTCTTACCACCCTCTATGCTGTCTCAAATTTGTCTGTGTGTTTCTTTGGCCAAAATCAGGTACAATATTCTAGTTATCACCTATTGCTGTTTATGCATTCCTCTCTTCTGCCTTCATTTTAGACACCAGCAAGCCAAAACTCACTTTCTGGTAGTACTATCAGACAAAATGTCAAAAGCCTAACAAGAAACCTGGCAACTACTGTTTTTCCTCTATCCACAAAGCTCTTCGCCCACCCTAAAAATAAATCAGATTTGTTTGGCATGTTTTGCCCCTAACAAATCCACACTAACTGTTACTCATCTCCTTGTTAACTTCCAGACGTTAACAGTTGCTTGTTGCAGTATTCATCCAGAAATTGCAATTAAGCCCACTCATCTATCATTACTACTCCACCAAGCTGTTTTTCCAGAATACTGGTTCATGTCACCACACTTGCTTTTTTCCAGAATATTGATTGATGTATCTATCATCCTTGGAAGAAATCACTTTAGCAGTTATCAAATCCCTCAGCTGCACTGCAGCATTTGTTCATCTGCAAAAACTGCTCAGTGATTCTCTGACAAGCATTAACAACATAAATATATCTCATGAACTAAAAGAAAGTATTGTTATCTTAACAGTTATGAAAGCTTTCTTTAACTTACAAAAATTAATGTTAATTTGGGGAAATGTAATCCTTTAATTATATGTTACCTAAAATAAATTAATATTTAATATTTCCAATAATCATGGTTCTGTTAAGTTACAGAACTAGTGTTAAAACTATATGAAAACCTCTCATTAGGAGACACAACAAAAAGGATGACTTTTTCTGCTATTTCCCTACTGCAGAAAGTCAGATCATTCCTTAACTGATCATTCCTTAACCAGTTCCAGATCATGGAAGGTCCTAATTGCCTTTTGAAGAGTTTGAAATAGTTCACACAGATTAGCACACATGCATCTCCCAAGCCTTGTAGCATCTCTCTGTGGGACTTCGTTAAACTGAGTACAGAATTCATACAGAAAATCTGTCATTCTATTATTATATAACTTTCAGCCTATAAATATATGCACACAGGGAGAAAGGGACGTTCATACATTTGGCAAAAGTGATAAATCCCTTTTGTGCCATTAAGTAGTTTGGAGCCCTGTACTATAATATGATTCACTGATATTGCAAGCCAATGGGAACATTTGAGCTTGAATTACAAACAATCCTGTTCATGTGGGTTTGGCCAAGTTCTAAGCAGTTAAACCAGGCCAGATCTCAGTTTGGCAAAGCTTCTTCTGAACTGCTATGCACAGCCCACCAAGCTGCGTACGTATTATTTGTACTGGCACGTAAACTGTGAGATGTGGCAGTCCCTTGGTACAACATATTGTTATCATAAAGCAGTGTACCTGAGGTAGTTGTTTTGCAATGTCTCCACCAACAAACACAGCTTCAAGGTAAATCCAGAGGTTTTGTACAGTGAGCCAGTTTTCAATTATCTCCGCAGTGTTTGTCAACTTCTGAACCCACTGTTGTATAGTGGACTTAAATGGTGCATTATACCTGTATGAACATGAGTTAAAGGGAAAAAAATAGCCTAAGATGATCACTGTTTATTTTGAAGGTTGATTAGATTTACAGAATACGTGCATTTATTACATTTTGTACCTGTTGCTCATGAGTGACCCCAGTATCATTAGGCTATCTTCCACCAGAGCTATTTTCTCTGATATATCTGATCCTTTCAGAAGGAGTTCTCCTCGAGATTTGAACTGGCCAAAACTGAAAGAATGAGTACCCCACTCACTGATGATGTGTTTCAATTTTGCTTCAATATCCTTTTCTTTAACAGCACTGATGCAGATATCCTGTGTGAAATTAAAATAGTAAATTACATTCCTGTGAGGCTAATATAGAGCAGAGTTACAAAGACTATTAAAATGTATTGGCTAGATCCTGATTTCAGTGAAAGTTCTAGCTAATGAAAATATACATCTAAACACCTCAAAGTCATTAAATTACAAACAAGATTATATTCTAATACTGCTTGTAACACGTACATTTTATGGGCTATACTCCATCTTCACTAGTACTAGCACCTCACACACACAAAATTCACTGTCAGTGAATCTGCAGGTAGAATTTGCCTCTCTGCATGTATTAAAATTTGAAATCAAATCAACCAACTGAGGGACTTAAGGAAATTACATATTACACAAAACCAATAAACACTCCAAGAAGAGAGTGTAGATGGATAATATGACTGTCTGCTACTTCTTGAAGGCAGTGAGGACAGGACTGTCATAAAATTGGTTATTGCATCAGAGAGAAAAGGACCAGCTACTCAGACTGGACCTCAGATGTAAGATTCAGGAGTATACTGGATTCCGTCACAAGTTTAAAGTGTTTCCTGAAGCGTAAAGCTGGAACTCTGAACCTTTCACAAGGCTTAAATTCTTGTCTGGAAATTGGGTACAGCAGAGGCTTTATTTCATGTTTTTGTCTTAAAAATGTTCCTTTGTGTAACAAGTCAAAACAGATCACTAGTCTGGAGGGACCACAGATTTAGCTAGCTGGAAACAGAACTGAAGTTACAAACTGTTGGAGTGTTACTTATTTTTAGCAACGCTTTGTTCTGGTAAAAGGTAACAAGCATGAAGCTAATGGACTTGCCAGATAACCACTGCCCCTAAAATGAAGGAGACAGTAGCTTTGAGCTTGTCCACACTACATAAGCCTTCTCATCTCTCTGTGTTCTTTTGAAGAGTCACTTTTGAAATACAAAAGAAGTTCATTCTGTTTTAATCCTATATCTTCACTTCTCCTGCGTTCCAAGGATTTTCAGCACTTAACAGGATCAGTCTTACATCAACTATTTTTTCTCTCTGATAAGACATTTAAAGGGAAGAAAAAAATATATAAGTAGGCAGATCCTAAATCAGAAGCATGACAGAATCACACTCCACTTAAAACAACAGAATTCCTTCTAAGGAAGGATTAGTATAATACCATCCATCTATTTAATCCTGCTCCAGAATAAAAAGGAAATAAACTAACCATCAGTGCTACTATCAACTACCAGGCTCCATTTTTTCCAAAGGAATTCTTCAACTAAACCGATTTTTTTTTTTTAATGTTACAAAGCTAACTGGAAGCAGGATTTCAAAAGCACGGACACTCAGATCACAAGTTATTAATTAAAAAAACCCCAAACAACAAACAAAAAACCCCAACGCAAAACAAAACAAAAAACCAAAATAAACCAAACCAGAAGAGTGCATGTACCTCAATATCTTCTTTATATTTTAATAAAGGGGCATCCATTATGCTTTTCAAAGAGAAACTTTCAGAGTCAACGTCAAAGTGATGCCCAGTTACTTGTGCAATTCTTCCCCAGTGTCGTGACAACATTGCCTAGAAAGTCCATAGGGATGGTATTTTAAAAACTGTATTATTTTTAGGACTAGAATGATCACATACTTTCACACTGCATCTGTTAAACAAACAGAAGAGTCTTGATTTCTATTCCACTGAAAGCAGTAATAGTTCTTGTAATGACATTATGAAGTCTTTTGTCTTACTTTTCTGTAACTAAGCCTAACTAGATTTTTGTCATAAATATAGCTGGTTTTATCTATAAAAAAGAATTATGGAAAGCATCTTATGGTCATCGAACATAGCCCTCAACAGAGTTTTTCACGTAGATCTTATCTCCAAATTATTATGCTGAACATACTTTGTTTGTCATCATTTCAAGCAAAGGACAGCTCTCTGTGAAGTCATCAATTATTTTTTTTAGGTCTTGAAAAGCTTGCCATTCCTTCAATGCTTTCGGTAACTTTCGGATTCTTTAAAAAGCACAAAAAGGAAGAAGAAATATTTTATTATTAATAAGCACAATCCACCTTTTAATAATACAATATATTGTCATTTTTCAACCAGTGGACCAGCAGACTGTGAATAAAAATCCAGTTGCAAGCTGGCAACATCATATACACCTGATTGTGACTGCTAAAGACAGTACAGATTACACTGGAATAGTTTGGGTTCTATTTCAGTTTGTACTAAAGGAAGTTGATTTCATGTGCAACCCATGTCTGAACTGAAGTTTTTGCACTGTCATTGTTTTATTAAAAATTTGAAAATGCACTTGACTTTGTAAAGAGGTAAAAGGATTAAACAAAATATATTTTTTAAGCAAAATAAAGTACGCCCTAAACTAAAACGAGTATGCTTGCAAACAGAAAAATAGTTATGTTTCAATCAAACAAGTCCTATTTTTTATCCAGCTGGTATGAAAGAGAGTTAAAAAAAACTTTTTCTTTATGCACAATTTAAGAAGAAAAGAAATTGAAAATGAAGAACTCTTGTACTGCGAATTTTCACAGCTCCTCTTGCTTCTAACGAGTCATGCCAATTTTCATCTGCTAAAGCTACAGACCAAAGACTGGCAGCAGTACTCTTACAGCTCAATTGCAGAAACCAAAAGCTGCATAAAACCAGCTCATAATGAGAACATCCTTCAAAGAAATTCTCCAGTTTTCACAGTTCAAAATCAGGCAGATCTGTCACACAATGCTGGAGCCTGTGTAAGTTCCTCACTGCTTGCTAGAAAGAGGTAGATGAACATATGCATACTGTCATGGCACTACAGTAATTGCTACAGTTCTTCATCCTGAATCCAACAATAAATAGTATTAAATATGCTAAAGAAAAGTGTTGCAGAATGGGAAATTGTACGCTGCCTTGTACCCATGAGGGTTTGAGAGGCAGTTCCTGGCTACTTCTATCCTGAGGCACAGCAAGTAACATTCTAACAAACTTTATCTTGGGATGGCTCTTGGAGTGGGATCTCTTAGCTTGGTAATGAAAACAGCAATTTTTTAAATACATATAACTTTTTCCTTTGTCTTAGTCTCAGTAATATTTTTGAACAGCAAATTCTATGACCTGCATATTATGTAAAAAACCTACTCCACTGATCAGGTTCAAATTTCCTTCTTAAATTCACTGGACATTCTCTTTATATCATATTACAGTAAAATATAAATGGAAACTTCTCTCTAGCTGTTATTATAAACTTCTATAATGCTCTATACCACAGTTTTTTCTCTAAATATTTCTCCTTTTTATCACTTTCTAATTGAATTTATTTTCATCTACAGTTTTTTTTTCCCCCATGATTCTAGGTTTTCAACTATATTAGTATTTTTTAAAGGAGTAGGAAAAAACACAGTAAAGAACTACATGTATCTTTACAATTAGGCTAAAACACTAATTGCATTTTGAGTATTCCTGCTTCTTTCATAACACAGCACACCATCCTAGCTGTTTCTGTGTGTGCTACTTGTATACTTTAAATTTTTCTAGGTTTAAAGATAACAGCTTGATGCAATAATGCTAGCAAGCTGCCAAAGGAAGGATAGTACTGGGTTAGACTTTTTTTACAAAAAAAAGCATTTACTGCCTATTGGTAGTCACCTTGCTCCAAATATTGCTCGGAGCAATTTTCACAAGATAATTAACACACAGAGCTGAGAAATAAAAACTGCATGCACTTCAACAACAACAACAACAATAAACGAAAAAACACCTTACTTGTTTTGAAAATCCAGAAGTTCACTGCTAATTTTTTCAACATTTATATCACTCCAAAGCATTTCATTGTATCCATCAATACTAGCAGTAACTGTATTATAAAGACTGTAAAGTTTCTGAAGTAATGAAAGTTCACGTTTAATTTTGTGCAGTTCAGGATACTCTGTTTCAAATTTTAAAATCAGAAAGTTGTGAGTGTTAATGTATTCATGAACATAAAAATTAATGTATTTCTAAAAGTGGTATTTAATAAATCCAACTTGCAATATTTTAATGTCTAGAAAAAAAAGCTTTTCCAGTTACATTATGTAAGAACATCCACTTTTGATTTGCAGTAATTATTTAGATTGCTGATTTTTTAATAAATACGTGAGATGCTGCACCCAGCTCTGTGAGGGAGACAATGTTGAAAACGTAGATGAAATGGCAAAGGCACACAATATAGTTTTAGACAAGAACTGAAATATCCCCTATCTCAATTATACTATTTACTTAAGAGGCAGAGGCTGGGGATGGCGATTTATTTCAAAATAAAAATCTAGAATATATCAGACAATTAAAGTATTTAAAATGAGCATCCTCTAACGGAAATGTTTTGTTTAGTTTCTCCCATATCTTTAGGAATTCCTAGTTAAATATATTGTGATTATTTCATATGTGCTCAGGAAAATACAGTTAATTCAGTATGCACAAATTAAAGTGCGTATCACACATTCTGCTGTAACTTCAGTTCACACCACAGTCTTCCAAACGAACTGTGCCTGACTAGTAGACATAAGGATATTACAGATCAGTTGCAGAGCCCAAGGGAATTCATTATGTAACTGGAGCAGGGACAATTTGAGTACTTTGGCAACATGTTTCCCAAATTTGTACAGGGCAGAACACTGACAGGAGATGTGCTTAGCTCTGAACAGAAAAGGCAAGAGATCAAAGTACCTGGACACTGAGGTCACTGGAACTGTGCAATATTTTTCCACCTGATGTTTATGTATGTGCAGACACACAGCTGCTTTCCATAGGAAAGACAATGATAATTTACTGCAAGGAGTTTTTCTACAATGAATCCAGCACTGAATGCATTTAGCAGGAACCACAAGAAAAATTTAATGGCCTAGTAATAGGTATCCTTATCCCCTGAGA
This sequence comes from Sclerurus mexicanus, assembly GCA_013396755.1. Lineage (NCBI taxonomy): Eukaryota > Metazoa > Chordata > Aves > Passeriformes > Furnariidae > Sclerurus > Sclerurus mexicanus. The sequence continues at coordinate 2,256,328 of VWZF01002957.1, read as the reverse complement.
ACCTACCTGTGAGAGGAAGACCAAATAATTCTTCCCCAGCAGAGAGTGATATATACTTCCTCCATAGTTCATCAAATTTGGCTTGAAAGATTTGTAATCTCTCACTTGCTTCACGGGGAGGAATATTTTCCTTGCTGGGGCCCCTGTAAAACCCAAAACAAAATCAGTACAAGTAGCAACCATATGGGTTTCACAACACAGAACATACTTACTGAACAGTATTTAATATTTTCTATTTTTTTCTAGAAATTTTTAAAGAGGACACTACGAGAGAAAATGCCACATATATTCAGTACACCAAAATTACATACTGAGTAGTCCCTGAAAGAAAGCCCAATTTGTTTTCTAATAATAAAATTCATCTTGGTCACCATACATATTGCAAACAGCTAAAATAATTTACAGATGTTTCATTTTTATTTTCTGTTTATTCTATAAAATACATTTTAATAATTACTTTAATTTATATTTTAAAAAGGTAAAGATAGCAGATATATAATTCAGGAGTGAAAACTGGGGTATGTGGTACTAGAACCATAATTACAAGGAAAATACTATTTTCCCTAATGAGCATATCTGTAGGACTGGGTGCAAACCCTGTCTCACTCCTGGGACCTCTTCTTGGCTGCATAATAATATTTTGGGATGGGAACTCTAACTATTTCATCTTCTGTTGTGCCATAGTTATTTCTAGAAAGAAATTCAGGCAGATGGGCATTACAAAGCAGAGCAGGTAAGGAAAATGGAACGAGGAGATAAAAGCAGTAACACAGTCAGCAGAGGCAGCCAAGCCCTGACCCCATAGGACCTCAGCAGGAAGACCAGGGCAGGCTGGGGGATGGGAGTCAGGTTTAAATGACAGTCCAGATCTTTAGACAAGTCCACAACAATTACACAGGACAAAGATCAAGCAAGGAAGGTGAGTCAGTAGATGAGGGCAGGAGTGAGTAGGTCCCGTCAAGGTAAAAAGGATGAGACACAGTCCCGTGGGTTCCAGGCTGTTCTGAGTTCAGCCTGAGAAGTGAGTCTGTGTGTTGGGATCCACATTCAGTTCAGTAGGGTCCATGGCCAGGCACAGGCATAGCTGTGGCAGAGCTGGAGCTGTAGGTCTGGGGCCAAGCAGTGAAGTATCAACTTAGAAGCAGATCCCCCAGGATGTGGTGTCAGCCCTGCTGAGGCCTCCCAGCTGAGCTGCATAGTAGTCCTCTGTTCCCAAAGGAAGAGGGAAGCCCTATGACGCATGAGCTCTCAGTTGGCCCTGAGCCCAGGCAACTGAACCTTAAGGTTTAGGGAGTGTTCTCAGGGTCCTTACAACTGGTTTCAGCCACAGGGTATTGGCTTAATTCCTCCAGACAACTCTGAGAGCAGACCTCCAAGCAGCAGTATGTATGCATGTATCCATATTACCAACTTGGGGCTCTAACATGTTCCTTTCAGGTGTAAATTTCACCTTATTTCTTTAGCTGGAACCTTGAAGCTTGTGCTCAAATGCACTGCTAATGTGTCTACAAGAACTTTCACTCCTGGTGAACTGAAGATTCAAGCCAAGCACCTGGTTAACCTTTTGAACCACCAGTGCAAAAGCACCTGCCCCAGGAGAAGAGTACGTACGAAGAGCCATCCAGGAGTGTGTGCTCTATGTGTGAACTGAGTTCTCCTTATAACACTGAGGCAGCCTGCAGAGGCTCTACATAAAGCTGCTTCACACTGCCCACAGGCCATCAGTGTGCAGTCAGTGCCCAGGGTCAGTTGTTAGCATAAACTTCATTGCCAAAAACCATCTACTGTGCAGATACTGTTCTAGAACCATAACAGATCACAGCAAACCAAATCTTGTCTTTCCTTCTTTGTTGCTACTGTAGGAGTGTACAATGAACCACAAATATCCCACAATTTAAATTTTCAAAAGAGCCCAAGTAAGTTTAAATTAAGACTAAGACTCAGTGAATTTAGAAGTACCCAAAACTGGACTCTCCAGTCACATTAAAGGCACCACTTAAAAACTTCACATTAAATATCTGCTGAAGTGCTTTATTGAGCTTAGACTCCTGAAAACCTTTAAATTTGGATCTGGACTGGGGATTTGATTTTTCTTCTTAACCCAGCCTTTTAACTCGTACAAAATATTACTGATTACAGCACTGAAATTATGGTAACGAATCTGTGACAGTAAGGCTGTGTGCCCATCGTATATTAATCTGAAATTAGGCCTTTTTTTCAGGTGTCATATATGTAGTGAGGCTGTGCTATGTTTATTTTCTGAAGTCCTTTAGATACACCATTTTCAAACAATCCCTAAAGAAGTACAATTGCATTGCACCACAGGGTACCTACTTTTCATTATAGTCTTTATAAAATCGTGCAGTATCAATCTGGAAATTTTGCACAGTGCTCAGTAAATCTGTTTTCATGGCCGGTTGTACCTTCAGCAGCAAGCCCTCAACCTGTCGTGCCTATATGCAGACAAAGAGAAAAATCAGGCACAAAAGATGCAGAAAACAAATTAAGTAGGAAAATAGGTTTGTTCTAGCATTTCAACTTTAAGAGAGCCAACAACAAAATTTGAGAAATAATACAATACCTGTGTGTTTAGGTTCTTCCAGGCATAGGCCAATCCATCAACTCTTTCTGTATTTCCATCTTGAAAGAGCAGATTGTGTTTATGAAGCACAGAATAAGATTCTTCTATAGGTCCAACTGTCGTATCAATTTTAATCTCATTCTCTCGAATTTCCTTTAGTGTTTCCATTGCTCCCCGTACATCGTCAAGGTCATGGATAGGTCTGCTTAACCTCTTACTAACATTTTCAATGAATGAATAAATTTCATCCATGTCTGCGGCAGACTTTTTATTCAAAGCTAATCCAAATGTTCTTTGTCTTGAGCGACATTCCTGAATTAAAGCTATTTTCAGTGATTCTGTTGCAATATCCACTGATTGCAGTGCACAGTGATTGGGCAGTTCTCTAATTTGCATTTCTAATTGCTAAGACAAACAAAAGTGTTCAGCTTTTAATTTCACTAAAATTAATCTGAAGAAGAGTTCATTTTTATTAAAGATAACATACTTACAGAAAAGTATCTGATTTGAGTTTGGAATTCAGCCATTGTTGGTTTAGTCTCTATAAATTCCTTCACTTTTTCCTCTGGATCCTACATAAGAGAAGTTTATTTTATTACAACAATTTTATTTTATTACAACAACCTACACAGCTGCCTGATGTACTGTGCAAAACCAAATGTTCCCTCTGTAAAAGAACTTGAGATATAAGTATTAATCATTATAAACACAAATTATTTTACTTGAACTGCTTTTTCTTACTCTTACTCTTCGTACAGTACTCCTTTAAAGAACTTGAAATCTGTCTGTAACTCAAAACTAACATGTATCAGGATATCCTTTATTCATCCAAATATTACTACAAAATTTACAGTGTAGCTGCTAAAACTTTGCTGGAAATATTTCCTTCCCAGTCTCCCTTCCATCTGCAATCTTCCCAAAAGCAGCTCACATCCTCTAACAGGCGTTTAAATGGGAGCAGTTGTACTCAGCCATCTTTACTCTTCTTAAATCAACATATTTAACTGCAGTTTCAAGCTACACATGGCGTGGCCATTTGAAGACATCACAGTTTGGCTGAGAAGGATGGATCTAAGGGAAGAGAGAGCATTTAGCTTCTTGAAGTTTGTTTAAAGGCAATACAGCACTGATCATCCTTCCCTTTCATAAGGTAGGCCAGTCTCTGCACAGGTGAGAACATCCGTGTCACCAGCTCAAGAAATATGTCATATTCTCAGTTCAGTTGCAGAAAAATTATCTTTGCCCAGCTCACTGACATTCCTCTACACTTTGCACCGTGAGGTCCATGAGAAACTGTTTACAATTCTCTGGCCAACCATGAGTTACCAGTGAAAGTTCCCAGTGGTCCCACAGAGATTAAAAAGATGGGGGGAAGAGTGACAACACACGAATTTCAACTTTAAGCAGAAGATTGACTATTTTAGAAGATTTTAGTAAAAAGGAAACACCATGCTACTGCATCATCCAGTCTGATTGTGTCTGGCCTGGGTGAAATGACACATGATCAACATATGGTTAGCTCAAACAGTATCCCAAAAAACTGAGCTAACTGAGCACCAAGATTTGGAACCTCAGAAGCCATGGAGAGGTGACAATGCCCTATGTCAGCCTGGACAAAAGAGTCAGGTGTGGGAATCTTGTCACTTACGAGTTGATTTAGGAAGGAGAAGTTAAAAATAGTGAGCAGTTACAAAGACAAGGTTGCTACTGTTTTGATTGCTTGTTTCTTGGCCTGACTACAGCACCTCTGATAGGTAAGACCTGTACTTGTTGATCCACACACAGAGTTGAATTTCACTAGCCAGAATGTACACAAGGTTTTACTTCATGAAGTATCTCCTGCCAGAATACGCCTCAGGAGTTTTACCATTTATGTGACTGGACCCATTTCCTAATGAAGATACTCCACCAGCCCAAATTCACTTTGGCTTTGGAATTCTTATTTCCTGGATTTTTTTTTTTTTTGTGAAGAAATAGAGAAGTATCTTTCAGCAGCAGTTACTTGAGAAGAACTAGTCAGTTTAGTATTCAGGAATAGCCTTGTAGTCTTAGAGATTCTGCTAATTTATTCTTTTTTATAATATATGCAGACAAGATGCTGTGAGAAAGATGCATAAGCATATAACCACATAAGTTTCTTTATGCTCCAACATTCTTTTGTGCTCTGCTTTCTTTCTTAGATGGTTTAATTGGTAAAGATTTGAAAGTTCTGGTCAACATGAGCAGAGGAAGAATTATGGGTATAAGGATTCTATCATGAAACCAATGCTTCCTACTGAGCACAAACTCCTTTCACAATCAATACTATTCTTAAAAATTTATTTAGAGTTCAAAACACAGCAACATGTTATATTAAATATGTGTTTAACCTTGTTCCAGATGCCTGAAAATTCAGAGAAGCTGTTCAGAAGATCGAGTGCTTCAGTTTTAAGAGATAAAATAATTGTACTTAGTTGGATCACCACTTTGTTTACATCCTTATGTTCGATGATCTGCTTGTCTAAAGGTTTCAGTGCCACCATCCTGGTGCGTTCACTCTCATCACCCAGCTCTACAGCAACAGCTTGTTCAACCTGGCATAAATTAAACAAGAAAAAAACATACATCCACAAGTTTGTTTGGGTTTTGTTTTTTTTTTAATTATGGAATGCCCAATAACACAGACATAATAAGTACTTCTAGGAACTGATAGAAAGGGCACATATACCATCCACAGGGAGATTCCCTATTCTTAGCTTGGATTTTTACAGAACTCCAGTTCTAGTGTCAATGCTGATTTTATAAAAAATTGCCATGCAGAGCTCTATATTAATTATATCTGAATTACATCAGTCAAATATGTGCCTTATACAAGCACAATTGGGCTGTTTTCTTCTTCTACACAACTGCTCAGGTCTTTTTGTTTTCTTTAGAATACAATTACAATCTGTACCCATTCTTCACCATAGATAGCTCTGGAAGCAGTGCAGGGTTGGCTGCTTGGAAATAAGCAAACAATTCTGCTTGACAAAACTGAGTTCAGTCCACACTCTCCTAGTTCTTATTTTTTTGGTTTGGTTTTTTATTATCTATTTGCAGGACTTTTAATGTTTTTCTTGCATTGAAATGAGCTGATCTGTTTTTCACGTCAGACAGACAAGACGGGAAAATATTTTCACAAAGATACTTCTTAGTACAAATCCACATAGATCTATACTGCATTACCAGATGAGACAATTAAGGCCATATGGTTACCACTAGTGTTCATTCTGGTACTTCAGCGACTTTGAGTTTCTATCTCTACCTCAGACCTCCTAAGGTTTTTGTAATAATTTTGAGGCCAGCTAATATATTTATAGAAAAATAATTACTGTAGCATTATAGGTGCCAAATGCAGGCCAAAAGTTTAATTTAAGATACAGTTTTTGCCCGGGAAGCCTGATAATTGATATTGAGCTGGTAGTACTTATTGCTAATGCTGGTTCTATGCTAGCAGCATCATACTTGAACAGTGTATTTAAAATACTTTTTAAAGCAACTTTTGATTTTTAATATTAGAAACAACCAAACATAAGGTTTATGAATTATTACTCTTATGTCTAATTGCTTTGTATAGAGATTAAAAACCAGGCTTTCACTTAACAGGAAGATCCACCAGATAACAAGTCAAAGTATTAGCACAGAATGTAATCTTAAGAAATGTTAACTAAATTACAAAATTTTTAATGAAACAAAATAAAATAGTTACCTGCTGCTGTTTATGATGTAAGTAAGCAAATTTCCACAGGGGAATATCTTTGGCTATTGATAATATGGTATTTACTGCTTTGTTTACAGCACTCTGAAAAAGTCAAAACATTTACCTTGAGCACTAGGAGATGATATGACAAACAGTGAGTGGGGAAGGATCCTCCAAATAATACCAAAATTGAAAAATTATACCTCTATCTTTACAGGAAATAGTCTAATAAGCACGAAATAGGATCACTCAAAATACATTTTGTGACAGGAAAGAGTAGTCCATAAAGTTTTATCACAGTCCTTCCAAGTTTATGTGGTTTTCAAACAAGAACATAAGAGACTCTTCATGAAGAGTAATCATGAATCACTGGGGATCATAACTTACAGTACTATTTCCCCTTAAACTGGTTATAAACATATTTATTATTAATAATAGCTTCCACATTCACATCAGAATGCCTGAATACATTTGTCTGAATTTGTGATGGTATAGTCTGGAATCATTATGGGCAGCTATATAAATTATTGTATAACTTCTTCTATCTCTGGCATTTTAAAATCACACTTTGTTGTCTGATTTCTTACTGACAACACCATGAAGGCGACAAATAAAATCTGAGAAATAATTCAACTATTGATTTTGACAGTCACCATGATAAATGAAAAGTCCACAAATCAATACCATAAACAACTGATATTCAGAATAATTTCAGATATCATAGGACATTACAAGTATACATGTAAGAATTCTGCTGAATTAGTATAAGTTTAAAAGAGTGTTCAAATTTTTTCAGTTTAGGGCTTCAGGCTGGTAATATTTTTCTTTACATTTCACTACTGCTGAATGCTGACTTATGAATGACACTTTAAACTGATTTTGTATTCTGAAAGAGTTTAAGGAGACCAGGAAGTCAACCAGACTGTATTGATGGCATTCACTTTTATTTCTGCATTCCTTTTGAAATGTTTGCCTCTAAGTAGAGTTTTGTGAATTACTGAGTTACTGAGCTTTTACACAAAAAAGTTCCTTCTAATGGCCTGCATAACAAACATGAACCATGGCTTTCTGTCCCTAGCACCCATTACTTTCATGAACTCAAGTGACTCTTTATCTTTTTCGTTCCCCTCCTTTTAGTTCTTATATCACATTAAACTTGCACATACTGCTTTAAAACAATGAATTCATAAAACTTTTATCATAAATTACTGAGATATGAAATTATTTTGTTACCTGAATATCTTCAAGACTTGGTCTCAAGACAACGTTTGGAATAGCCAGTTGAATTTCAGCTTTGAACAAAGGAACTCTCTGTATCTCTACAAACTTAGTCATCTGATACCTTGAGTCAATAACACGCAAACGATGTCTTAAGGATTCTAGCGAAATCTTCGTGCCTAAATAAATACAATATTTAGTGAGGTTAGGTTTTTTTTGCCACAGCAACTTTTTCGGGGAAAAAATATTACTGTTTTATTTAAAATATTAAGCATATCTGAAAAAGACTCACATCTGACCAAAGAGTCAGTGTTCTTCTGACAAAGCTGTCCCACCAGATTATAGTAACTACAGGACAGGCATTCTTGGCAGCGTGTTTTCTGTTTCATGTCAAGATCTGTACAGGCATATGAATCCTGAAGGGTGAAAGGGAAATCCTTACAAAATCAATCATATTACCTGGCATATAAATGAAATATCAAATATCTGACTAGGTTATAAAAAGTTACTTTTTACACAGTAGAGGTCTTACCTCCAGGGTTCTTCCAGCATCTGCTTTCAGCCTGTGCTTAAGAGTATCTACAAGTTCATACACAGAGCATTCCACTTGCTGACTTTGCCTAGAAAAACAATCTTACAGTCACCCACAGGGAATCAAACCTAAGGAACACCCTTTGTTATTTTTCAGGCACACATCTTCAGTCCCACTGCACTGTGAAGAATTTTATGTGCAGGGAAATGCCCTTTCAATGCTTTTCAGTTTGTTCCTATTGCTTGGGCATACAGAGATTTTATGACATTAAAATACACAGAGTAACAGGAAATCCATTTATCAGACTCTGTTATACCTGATTTAACTGGACTTCATAATAACTTTTAAAAAAAGAAAAGCTTTTTTCCAGCTATAGTTGCTAAAACAGGTTTATCGTGATGATGCATTAAGATAATCTGTGAAATCAGAATTAGTAAAATAAAGCCAAAAGAAGCATTAAGAAACAAGCAATTAACATGTGGATGAGATTTCAAATCAATTAACCTGTGGATGAGATTTCAAGTCTTATCCATCTTCATTTTTCTTGCTACTGATTAGAATGGCATAAGAAGAAAGACCAGAAATGCTAAACACAACATATGCTTTTTCACAATTACTGTGCCCAAGATACTTTGGAGTTTCTCCCTTGCATCCTAGGAATATTGCTTTCTTTAAACTAATACTCTAATAACATTTTAAAAGTAAAGTCTGTATTAATACAAAAATAATACATAAATAAACCCTCCCAAAAATGGTCTTCAAATCTGTGCAATCAATAAACGTACTGCGACAGTTTGCGCCCAGTAGTGATAGCAAGCTTTTCTATCTGTTCCAGGAAAGAGATCACATCCATAGGTTTATCTTCAGGCAAAATTATCAGAGCAGTGTTCGACATGTCCTCCAGAATTCTTTCAATCCTGCACTCCAGGGTATCAGCCGCTTCTTTGACTACATAGTCCAACTCCCTCAGGGAACTATAAACATTCTGAATAACTAAGCAAGGAAAACAAAGTGAAAACAAATAATGCAAAATACAGACCTCTTAAGTCTCATCTCCCCTTCCCAACACGCCCCAACCATTGTCACCCCAGGTATTACAATAAAATGAGGATTTAATGGCAATGAAATATGCCATGAAGGTCTGAAACAGAAACATGATGGGCTTGTTCTACTTTTGAACTAAGTGCTATAACATATTAAGCTAAAGGTAAAAACGACTGCTTCTGAATAGACTGGAAAAATTCTTCCTCTTTCATACTTCCACTGTAAAATAGAAAGAAATAGGTTACCTGACACCCTTTGTCTCTTTCATTACCATACAGTATCATTTATATATTTCCACTCTATTTAGAAAGAAATCACTATGATATCTAAGGCATGACAGTGTGACAGTGGTGTCCAACTACTGATGCTTTAAGAGGAAAACATGATTTTTTGCTATTAGGAAGTTAATGATGGAGCTTATCTTTTTTTTTTGACTAATATGGACAAACAGTCCAACAAATTACATAGATTTTAGGTAATCCTAAATCCATTTTTCTGCCTTGTCTCCTCAATTTTAGTCTAGAAGGCAACTATGGGCCTCCATACTTCTAGATGAAATGTCAAGCTCATGGACAGTGAGTTCTGCACACAACTGGCAGTTAGGAGCTATTTGAGTAAACTGAACCAATGACTAATTTTTTAGTGTCCAACATACATTCTGCACATATTAGACATTGCACATCTTCAAAAAGATACAGTGCGTACACTCAAGAAAAGAATTCCTTTAGGGGTAACTCCATTTCAGCTGTAGCAACAGGAAACAACCCAGATACTCTTGCTACATAACCTCTGACTTGTTAAAAAAAGGACCAGTTCCCACCAGAACAAATGGTGATACAGAGAACCAATATAGTCTGAATTATAGCTATTCAGATATTTAACACAGTGCAGAGAATAACTAACTAACTAACTAGTAATATAACTAACTTCCTTAAGATATGTTACTAAGCTATGCAAACCAGGGACAAAAATTCATTTTAGAGCTATAAAATAAATATAAAAACCACTTGCCATTGGGGTTTTGTGCTCTGGTCAGGCAAAGGTTAAGCAAAGACTAAAGCTGACCAGCCCTGCCTTAAGCACTGGTCAGAGCCCTGTGCACTAGTGTCACATGGCAGAGTCACAAATGAACAGCTGCACAAACCTGTGTCCATTTCACTTTCAGGTTTAGACCACATCTGCTCCTGTTTATCTTGCCACTCTTCATTTCGAAGAATAAAAGTGAAAGCCTAACATCAATCAACCTCAACCGAAAACTGATTTACAAGCATGAGTTACTGTTTTCTCATAAAACTGCAACATAAAAGTTTTGCTGATGGTTTTATATATGCCCATTTCAATGACACTTCTACAACAGGTAATCAGTTTTATGCTGTATTTTACAGCGATAAGGTTGTATCTTACTGGTTTTGTGGAAAAAAGCTCAATGCCTAATAAAAAATGCTTTCTTAGAAAAAAAGTTAGGATTTGGGCAGAAATCTCCAACTTTGATTTTTGACATGTCACTTCTAGGACTTCTGGCCTAAGTTATAAAGATTTCTTTTATAGAAAAGATAAGAGATATTATTAAAACACCCACAGTCATTCTCTTGTCTCACATTCTTGTAGCAATTGGGCTAAAATTATCTACCTGAAGAGGTCAGTCCACAAACACATTTTTCACATAGAAATAAAAACAGAATGCAGGCACCTAATGATATCAACAATTCACCACTTCTTCTCCTCCTACATACATTTAGTGATGTTCAAAGAAGTCCATGACAGCTGTGTCAGGCCTGGAGTAAGGGTATCCTCAACTTGTCCTATGAATGGTTTCATCAGTGGTTTCAGCATAACAGGAATCCCATTCAGACATTCTTTGTAACTGATCAACAGATTCTGGAGCCTGAAAGACATGATCATCTTTACAAGGTGCTTAACTCAGGTATTTGAAACACACAGAAGTTTGGACACGTTTTCTGTTAATAAGATTTGTTAAGTTCTGATCCCATCTTCAAAAAAAGAACTCTTCCCAGTTCTTCTAGCTTAAACTAAGCCTGTTTCTCCTTACCACAGCTGAATCAGAGGGGAGAGAAAAGTACCTCCAGTAAAGTGACCATGATCAATTTAGAGAATTTTTCTTCCAAGAAAAATAATTTTAAAAAAAAGAAAAACAGAAACATGAAAACATGGCATTTTGGTTTCCTTCTTCCTATCTCCCAAGACATGGCATGAAATTATGCTGTTTATTAAGAAAAGCTAAATCCAAACAACTTAGAACACCAAATCCCAAAGAAAAAGAGGCCAAATGCTGAATCAAGGCTTATCAATAAAGTTCCATAAAAATGGAGCTACATAAAGAAGCTGCATAAACAAGAATTAGAACCAAATATAACTCAAAGGTCAGATACATAATGGGTTCCTTATAAGAACTGCTGCTGCAAAGAAAGCAATAGCTGTGTTCTGTGCCAGATTAAAATCAGAACTTTAGACATCATTGTTACGAACAATACACTGAAATAGCCCATTCACAATGCACCCAGAACTGTTTTTCAGATGTTAATTAAAAATCTACAGCCTCTTAGTATTTCTTCTCTGCTTGGGAGTGAGTCTGAAGTCTTTTTTAGAGTAGAAGGTAAATTCCTTTTTTATTGCAAACACTTTCTGCACTCTTTTTTTTCCTGTTGGATGGCCAAAGTTGAGGCTGTTGCTTTTTGGAGGTCTGTAACACAGAGTTTGCCTTGCACATAAAGAATTTATGGTTATTTTGTCCTTAAACACTCTACAGAAAATCAGTGAAAAACTGTCACATCGTAAGAGTGAAAGACCGAAACCCTTAACAACCGAAAAAGGGAGGAGGAGTTGAAGTGTTTATGAAACTCTTTGAACTTTGTCCCTTTTTGTCCAATTCTATTTAAAAACGCTCCTAACAAAGCACTGCTTTTTTAAGATCTTTCATCCTTCCTAGAGAATCATCCATCCCTAAGGATGAAAAGAACTCTTGCAGCAGAGATTTGGACTGTTACAAGAAACAGAAAGAAACTATTTAAAATCAACAAAAGTTATTTTAGATATTCAACATGAGAGAGCTTGTTATAACTTAGGTAATGTATTACCTATATAAATGTTTGGGTTGTGTTGAAATTAAGCAGAAAATTCCAGCTTGAGTATCCAACAGAAAAAAAACCAAAAACTTTTGATGTTAACTCTAATACCTTGGAGTGTAATCCCTGTGTTACAGTGGATAGGTGCTTTAGCAGTACCTAGGAGCTCCACTTACAGAGCAGCTGCTGAAGTAACAAAACAAAAAAAATAGGCATTTCCTAGTGATGAGATATGTGTGTAAATAGGAACAACTGCATGTTAACAGTATTGATATGGAAATGCAGGGGAAAGCAATTAAAATTCAATAAAACTCCATCAAAGAGAAAAATTATAACAAATTAAAAGCAATATATGCAACAGACACAAAGGTAGGGATTTGCAGATGAGAAACAAATCCAAAAAGTGTTCACTCACTCCATTTGACGTGTTTTAATCTGTTCTTCATCTGCACACAAGCCAAGGACAACATCTGGAACTTCAAAATGCATTTTTTTCAGGTATTTTGTTTCATAAAGTACTTCCAGGACCATTGGGTCTAAGTTTACAAATAATTCCTTCAGGTAGTAGTACAGAGGAAAAAAGGAAACAGAAAATAAGACACTATTTTGAAAGTTATGTGTAGTGTGATATAACTGGATCATATAAAAATACATAGATGACTGGAAAAGATTTTTTAAATGGATACCCATGGTTCTATGCAGATCTTCAACCTTCTCTACAAATACATGGGTTTTCCAAAGTATTAATCAACCAATATCTTACATGATTTCAATTTCTTGTGACTCACTTTGCCTAACCACTTGGCTCTCAGGACTTCCCAAGTTTAATTCTAGTTCTGCAGCTACATTTTGTGGAAGCTACTTTGCCTTTTCATTCCAGCTTCTGCATGGGTAACTAGGGAGAAATATTGTGAAGGTTAATCTCTACACTCCTGGGGGCACTAAGTGTTACGAAGATGCTAAATAAATTTGGAAACTGGGTTCTAGTGGTCCATTATGGAATCATTAGTACAAAAAATGCCACGTTTTAATCATAGTTTCTCTGCACTACAGCAGAAAATATAATCTGAAATAAGAATGGTAAGATTTTCTGTCTCAGCAATCAGTTTTGAAAGCAAATTAATGCATTATTGCAATATATTCAACACAGTGATATTGATCGCTACATAAAAGACCACGATCTAATAAAAAATTCCTTCGTTGGCTAAAATTCTGGTTAGCACAGAAAATAAACCAGGAAACAATATCTACATCTAAAAGATGTAGATCGGTCAATAGTGGATATGTATTTGCTGCATACTGCCTCTTTTATACCCTGAATAAGCAGAAGCAGAATAAGGCAGAAGCCTTATGAAAAAGAGACAGGATGAAACAAAAAGAAATAAATATTCCAATAGTCCAATTCAAGTAGTTCACTTTTGAACCCTCTTAAGGTTATTTTTATGCCTTCTTGCCTATTCATGATATGATTAAAGTAGCAGGTGTCATACTAAACCACGTAACAATAGTACAAAGAAGACATCACATTTACCTTGGTTTCTGGGTGCCTGACAAGTAAGGAAGCACACAGAGAATTTCTAGCTTGGTCAGCAGACCTGCACCAAGCCCTGTGATAAATAAGTTCAAATTCTAAAAGAACTGCAGCCATTTTATTGTAGTTCTTAGCAACCTTTTTCATTTCCACTGTCTGCGTTTTAAAGAAAAGAAGAAAAAAGCAAACAACACTTAATGAGTCTAACATAAGAGAAAGGCACTCCACCAGGCTTTCCCTCTCCACCCTTAGAAAAACAAAAGAAATAGAAACCTCCAAATTATGCTGTTTTAGAGACAAGGTAAGACACAGAAATACAACAATATATTTAGAAGTTCAACTATTACACAGTATTCAACTGCTCTAGGCAACAGAACCTTTTTCCTGATTTTTCCTCCCACACTTGCCCATAAAACAATGTCTATACTATGACCTGTACAAGGCACTGACAAAGCTGTACAAATTACACTCTTTCATGAATTGTGACTAGTGTTTGAGGTCCTCTTCATTACAGAGCACATCAGACAGAAGGGACCAAGCTTATGTGCATAGCTAACAGTGCTACTATTAGGATAAACATGAGCCAAACTCCAGAAGAGAAAAAAGCACCAATCTAAGTCATCAGCTTAATGTCTCGAGGGAAGCCACTGTCTTGAGCCATAGAATAATTATGCTGCACTGCAAAAAGGAATTCAAAACCTGGAGCAAATGCTAACACCTACTGCTCCTGTCAGATGAGCTTGGATGCAAGCTGCTAGAGAAGTGAATGCAGGAGTATAAAAATAAATCATGTGTCTGTTAGTAACATCCTTCAAAACTTAACATAAATCCTCTTCTACTAATCTCCAACCTTCAAAAGTGTGGTTTTCTTTCTAAGGAATGTCATTGGACGGTCAATTTTTCTGAATAACTGCTGAGCCCACATAATCTTCCCTGTCACCTAAAACACAGAAGGTAAGAGGTTATATTTCATTAACTTAGAACAGTGAAGAAGTAAAGTAATTTTTATCTCTCATTTCTTTCATTCTTACTGGTGGTACATTACGCGGCATAGGTGGATTTTCCTTTTCCTTCTGGTAGAGTTCTCGAATAAACTCTAAGTCTTGGCTGTACTGCTGAAGGACAAAGGTATATTTCTCACTAAGATCAATATTATTTTCTCCTATTTGTTCAAGCTTCATCAGAAGTACCAGCATCTCTTCAGTCTAAAAAAGAAGATAGAGAATTTGCTGCAGAAGTTGTTAACAGTTCAGAAAGCCATTGCTCATACACTATTTTATTAACTTAGAATATGCTACGTAAATATGTAAGTTGTTTTCTAAGAAACACAGAAAAGTCCATCCAGAGAAGTTTGTGCATTTTATTTCTATGTTTTGTCCCATATAGGATATACTTACAATAGTATGAACCAAGAAACTGCTATCACTACAGTATTTTTTTTTTCTGACTCCCAAATCTTCACTCCTTTTTTTCTTCCAAGATTTGTGTTAGAACACCTACATCTTTACTCACGCTTCATTAACATCTCATATCATGATCAGGGCCTGAACCAATGAACAGCCCTGGCCTTAAGGAAACAGATGGCAGAAATTATTTCATAATCCTGCCAGTCAAGCAGGATTGAAATAGCTTAGGAATGCAACAAGAAAGTATGGGGAACACCAGGATGAAGAAAGAAAATAAAAATAGGGGCTACAAAATTGGTATGGAAAGATGGAACATAAGCCTGGGAACAAGTAAGAATGAACATTACTTTCCAGTAACTACTTTTTACTACTTCTGCAAACAACTTTTAGAACATTTGTAATGGGCTTGATGTCCTCCAGTGTTATCTCAGCCACCAGCACAGTACAGAACCCTGGCAGTAATGAAGGGAATTCAGTAGGAGCTATGGGTACTCAGGCTTTTTAAGCACCAGAACAAGGGGTTTGCATTTGTAACACCACTTACAGATAGGGTCTTCTCAAAACAGGAATCCACAAAATCTTGTATGGATTCATACAATGCTGCAATTTGGTTCTTAAATTCAAGGTAGTCTTTTTCAAACTGGAAAAAGAGAAAAAGAAAAATATGATCTATAGTGCTGCCTTCATTTTATACAAAATCCTTTCCCTGTAGCTTTTGGGAAATTTGCTTTATTTGCCCAGTGCATGTGTTCAGCACTGAATTAAAAAGAATAGGAACAACACCAGCAACAAAGGCATTTATGTTTTAAGCAAAGAAAACAAAATACAAGCAGTGCTAGGTTAAAGGACTGATGTCTCATCTTCATGAACAAAAAGGATCATAGAGGAACACAGACAGGAGAAGGAAATCTCATACCCTAATCAGAGATAGCACGGCACACTCACCAGTAACTCACAGCACTGCTGCAGGGGAGCACTCGGCTCACTGTCCAGGTACAAAATCCACCAAAGGTGAGCAAACTGACAGACTCTCTAGAGCACTTCACTGATTAAGGGAGGTTATTAACAAATTTGGCAGCTCCTCACTAGAAGTAGTTTGGGTATTCATCAGCAACAATTTTTTTCTTAAAAGTCCAAAATACTGAGGGTTTACAAAAAGAGTTCAATGCAAACTCCCTCTCAAAGAGAGCATTCCACAAGCTTGGGAAGACAGTCCATAATATACACAGCTCAAACCATTTACATGTAGAAAAGCTACACCATTTTTTAACACCTCCAAATTCCAGTTAACAGTAAATGCTCTTTTTCAGAAAAGGGCCACACAGCAAGTAACACAAGCCAACACAACAACACATCAACCAACCCAGGCCAGAGAAATACAAGCCAACAACCAGTTAAAAGAAAGCCAAAAGTACTCCAAACTTAAACATTTAAAGGAAACTTATGACAGCTACAAGCTGTAGTTCAGGAAGGCAGGAGAGTAATTCAACATTTCTAGAACTTCTTTTGTGAGACTATTACTTCTGAAAAGCAAGCAGGCTACAGTTCAAACTAAAAAAAAAGGCAGCTCAATTCTAGCATGTACAGGATGTATTAAAACGTGAGACTGAAGCATTTGAAAAGCCACTTTAGTTTTTATCATTCTGTTCAGCACAGAAAGTGATATAATTTCCTTCTCCCTCTAAAATGTGCAACTAAGTGCCTTTATTAACTTTACTATAATACTGCCATTTCTATTCCACTGCGTATTTTTAATAACACCAAGGAACTCTTACAATTAGATAAACTGTATTTAATGTGCTGACATGCCTGAATTAGTGTTCACTATGCAGTTCAAACTGTATGCATCTCAAAACAATCAGGTTTAGGTAAAGTTGTTTGTAGCATTACCTGTCACACAAAAACATTTGAAATAAAACCTAGATTTACCTTAACACTTTCAAATTGTATTAAAAGGTATGAAAGTATCAGTATTATTGTTACAGCAAAATAATACATGCATTGTTACAGTATTTAACATTCCTTGCATAGCTCCAGTGAGAAGCACAGAATTAAGGGACTGACTGTCACACAAGTGTTGAATGTATGTACCTCTTTTCTTCTGTGATCCAGAACGTCGTACTCCTTGGATTTGGCATTCGTAGCGATGGTCCGGTAATGAGTAGTGATCTCTTCAATACCTTCTATTTTTAAATGCTGGAGCTCTAAAAGGCTTTCCATAATATTGCTCATATCTGAAATCTTCTCCAAACGTTTACAGAATGCATCAAATTTTCCAAATATATAGTTTTCACTAACAATATCAATGCAACAGAGGAATTTTTATGCAAATCTCTTTGCGACAGATCTTTTGTATTTAACCCACATATATTCTACCAGAACTGCCATCAAGTGGCACACAAAACACCCTCTCATGCTGTAATAATTGCATATCAAGTAAAAACTATTTTAAACTAACGGACATAAACCAGAAAATGCTTAATTCTGTATATGTCAATTAAAAGCCTTTACCACATTTCACAGGAGTTACTCTTTTAAATAAGGCTTTTGCAGGAGATCAAAATGTGAATGTACAGTACTAAGAAATGCCCCATGCTTTAAGTAACAACGCAGGTAAAGCTACCCTTGACATTGTGATAGATCACTCAGGTCAAAGCTGACTAAATTTCCTTAAAGTGTATTTACTTATATTCATTACTCAAGCTTGTTGGGATTTCAGACTGTACATATACATTTGAATTAAATTAAAACATACAAAAATTGCCCTGAATTCCTCTTGAACAACATTTGGATCAACAAGGGATTGGCAAAAACCTGCCACTGTCTTTTTCATGAACAAAATGTAAAAAAAATAAAAAACCAAAACCAACAAACAAAACAAAAAACTACCTCTGCAAGGTCATGTTCTGATTATAATAAAGACGTAATTTTAATTGAGAAATTAGTTTTCTTGTTAGCCAGCAGATAAAATTCCATCTCATTTATAAATTGTATGTATCAATATGATTCAATATTAGAGTGAATCATTTACCTGAAATCAAATTGTCTGTCACTTGGATTTTCCTTTAGTTCCTTCCTAATTTTCTGAAAGGATGTTTGGTACTGTTCTTTAAGGGAAATGCATTGTTGTATCCTCTTTAGCAATTCTTGCCTGAGGAATAAAGCACAGAAGACAGAGACTCATCCCAAGGATGTCTTCAAAAGAATATAAATAAAAATAAAACATTTCAGTCAGATAGGCAACTTTGTGAAATAAAAACACAAAATTATACATTATGTGAAAAACATTCCAAGTATGATGTTTACATGAAAAGTTTTTGGTTTAAATCTGTTATCTAGGTCAGATATTTTTAGTTTCGGTTATATTGTCAACAACCCAAAACTTTCACAGCATAGTCCAGAAAGGATGTATACCAGGTTAATGCTGGGTACTGAATGCCTGTGGTTTGGCCATTTCTCATCCTCTGTATTGAGTGCTGCTCATAGGTTTTCCTTTGCTTGTTCCTTTGTTTTTTTTCTAAGCAGAAAAGACTGGGAAAGTATTTTTCCAAACTACAGTAAGCTTGAGGAAAGCCTTGCTTCTTTAAAAAGATACACTAGGAAGAATTTAGTTCCTAAGGCCACATCTTAAACACTCATCCTTAAGATACACTTGTTCTGCCAGTGACATCAGCATTCACCACCTCTGTGCTGAATGAAGCATTTGGACAGGCAGCTAACTCATTCCTTCCTTGAAATATCTCCTTTTTTTCTCCTGGCAGTGTTGCCCCCAAAAAATCCAAGAGTATCACAACTGTGCTGAAAACACTGTCGCTTCAGCTGACCAACACTGCATGATTGCTGTTTTTCTCCATCTCTCTTTCCTCCCACCATCTCACTATTCAATTTCTGTTTTTCAGATTGCAAGCTCTGCTTATGTTTTAGACGGCAAGCTCCTTAGAACTGAGGCAAACTTTTTGTTCATTTTCTCTATAGTGTCTAACATTTACTGAAAACCATAGCCTACTGTTATACTAACAACTGTACTAATAACAATAGAAAAGAAGAACAAGACCCACTAGCAAACTTACACTAAATCCAGCTTTTTAAATTTAAGATGCCTCATTAGCACCACCTATGCTCCTCATACAGCATTCTCCCTGGAATACTCAGAAAATACAAGTCTGAGTTACATCTTACGACTCATATGCCTTGCTCCAGAGTACAACTGAATTGTGATTCTGGACCTGGTAAATATTGTCCCCTTCCTCAAACTGACTTTACTGTCCACTAACAGTAAAATATAACTCTTAGATGGAAGTTTGTCAGGCTGTTTCTAGAACTCTTTATGAAGAAACTTAGACCACAGCTCTAATTGCTCTTTTTGTCTAAAAAAATGCATGGAGAAAATTTATCAACGGTTGTATACTAGTATACAGGCTTCTTTCACAACACATAGCAAATTCGCTCTTGCAGAGTACTTAATTCAACACAAAATTAATAGTTACAAGATTAAAATTAACATGGGAATCAGTGCCTGGTAGGAGGCAAAAGGGCTACTTAAATGTGCCTATTAATAGTCTTGATGACTAATCTGTAATTTTACTTCTAGTGTCAACAAATGAAGATGAAATTATTAAAATTCTATCACCTGTCCAGATCCCAGATTTTTGAAACGCCTTCACATAGATACGTCTTGCATGTGTTAATCATTTGATTTGTGATTTTAAGAAAAAGAGATGTCATGCGCTCTGATGTGTTGTAGTAGGCTGAGGTACAGTAGATCATACAGATGGTATTCATTAAACTGGGTATGTGCTCCATCACTGTTACCTACAACAGGAAAAAAATGGGAAAGTCAGCACCTTGAATTTCCTGAAAATTAATACAGTAGAAAATGTGACAGCTCTGGGAATATGTTTGACAGGGAATAAACATCTTTTTGATTGTAACACATTGCTCTTGTAGATATCTCATTATAAACTGGACCATCCAATTCATTTACAGGGACCTACCACACTATGAGCAAGAGAAAAAAGTAGGAAAACGGTAATGAATAAATGAATAGGTCTTTTTCCAGAGCAGGATTTTTCAGAGGAAAAACAGAAGGTCTACTCTTTTAGGCCATGGTCTCCAGTATATGAAGGTGCTGTAGTCTGCTTTGCAGAGGGACATACTATCTGAGGAAACGAAGTCATACGCTGCTACAAAAGAGTGGGCCTGCTGTAGGAAGGACAAGAAGAGAGTTGGCTTTTGCTCATTTTGCCTAGATCTGTACAGAAGAGAAATCCAGAAGGAGAAGGCAAGGCAAGAATAATGTCACTCTTACTGAGGATACTGAACACAGTTTCCTCTCCCGCCGGAACATTTCACAGAAATGCATGCATTCCAGATACACTGAGAACCCAGAACAAGAGACAGTGACTGGTTTAGAAAAGTCCAATATGGCAGAATGATGAATATTTGAAGAAAAGCAGTGTAAAATAGCACAATGGATTCAAAAAGGCTCAAGCTTTGAAAGCATTATTTAGAAAAATTGTAATCAGCTGGATTATGTGTAAATGTTCTGAACCCTGCAAGCTTAGACAATTTTGCCTGGTGATTGTATCTTCAAAATTCAGGTCCTCACTTAAAAAATGAATTCTGTGACCCATGTGGTTATGAAAATAAGTTTTATCAACCAGAATAATAGTGCTACTGGCCAAAGAAACAGCTTTAACCTGTAAAATAATTGGAAGCCAATGAATTCCAGCTGAACTGAAGGTTTAAGATAATTTTATGACATTTGCAATAAAACAATCCCAAGTAACTCCTAACTGAAGCATGCAAACAGGAAGAGGTACCATATGTAAGGCCCAAGCTCACAAAGGCAATTCAGCTCATTCTCAGGTTTGGAAAAACACAATGTTATGCGTAGCTATTTCTTTCACTTCAATTATCTTTTGGAATGATAACTATTTCTTACACACACAAAAGAATTATTATTATCTCTGCCTAACTCAAAATCCATAAACTCAGATAACTAATGCCTAAGGACTTAAGCTGTCCACTAATCATTTAGCACAAGTTAAATATTGAAAGGAGACGTATCTTTTTTACAGCAGCAAAAGCCCTTCCTTGCTTTTCTGAATTTTGCACTAAGTGCCTTTAGAGTACTACTTACAGGTGAAGCATTGGCAAGTGGACCAAAAAATTTATCCAAGGTATATAAATATCTCACATTGTCTTTAGCTTCATTGGCAGCAATTGTTAAACTACCATCCTGAAGGCAGGGGGGGAAAAAAAAAGAAATAGCATTATTACTGTGAAAATTTTCTGAACACGTTCTTGCTCTTTTACAGCACACACTACCACAAGATATGATTCCATCTTGCAAACATTTTCTCACAGAAGTGCTTTCAAATATGCCTTTTTTTTTTTTTACATAAGAAATAACTGCTTTTACATGCAAAAAATGGCAAGATCTTCTTGGTAATTAGCAGCATTTTGGATGTGGTTTAAAGGAAGTCCTTACTTAGACCACCCCCCCAAAAGCTTCTCCCTCCTCATGAAAGTGCACTAATGTGGCTTCAATAATCCAACTCCAATTTTAGAATGGTTTCAGCATGGTACCCATTCCACAGAACTTAGACAAGATTCCTGAAATGTACCAGGGTGTTTCCCAACATTTTTTAATAAACACTTGTTAGTGGAAATGAGTTCCTAACTAATGCCTCTATATCTTTCTGTTCATGTCAGGTGGAACTATCCAGTATTTAGAGGGCTAATTTGTATGAAGAAAGAAATCTAGTTCATCATCCTTAGCTTGTACTGGCTCTGTACAGACATTTTCATCTAAATTCCATTTGTCATAAAAGTCTGCAAATATGGTAAGCACAAAATAAAAAACTCTGTTAGGTTTTTCTGGTCTATTTTCTATTTTCTGTTTTTCTGGTCTATTTTCAAAACAGTAGAATACTTTCTTAAGTGCTAGAAGATCTACATTCCGGTCTTGGGGGGTGGGATGGCTGTCTGATTGACTGTACACAGTTTTCAGCTTATTTTCTGGCTTGCCTACAATTTTGACTGATAAGTTTATGTTACAGATATCCACTTGTCTGAAATAGGAGTTATGCTACAGAAAGTCAGCTGTTAATAATTTTAAAAGCAATATGATAAATTTTCAGACATCTCTACAGTTGGCCTGCACAGGGTTCAGCTGGTGAGAGACAGAAAAATGTTGTGTTGCTACATTGTTTTGCTTTTGCACAACCATTCCACCTATTATGTTCATGAAAGACACATAACAAAAGCACCGACTTCTTTTTAAGTTACTATTTAACTTCAGAATCATTGATGTTATATGTTCCAACAAACGGATATTTACCACAGTACAAAACAAGCACAAACACCCAAAGCTATTTTTAGCATTTTCTTCAGTTCTGTGTGTATTACAAATACAGTTCTGTAATAATTTAAAACTTTAATCAGAAAGTAGTAATTACCAGTTCTTTCCACTGCTTCAATGTCTTTGATCTTGCTGCCT
Source organism: Sclerurus mexicanus (assembly GCA_013396755.1). NCBI lineage: Eukaryota > Metazoa > Chordata > Aves > Passeriformes > Furnariidae > Sclerurus > Sclerurus mexicanus. The sequence goes on along the minus strand of VWZF01002957.1, from coordinate 2,233,711 downwards.
GAAGAATACTTATAATTTTCTTTACTCTTGAACTCTTTATCTCATCTAAAAGGCTTTGAAGAAAGAAACAAATTTAATACTCTCCTTGGAATGAAAGTTTACATCTAATTTTTTAAAATATTATTTTTTCCCCCACCAGACTATGTGAGAAATAATTGAGGGATTTGACCTGTTAAATGATGACATTCTTGTCTTCCAGTGTTCCAGTTCTGCAGATGGACCAACATCATCAGCTTCTCTTCTAATTTGCTCGCTCTCCACTAAAACTTGTCTGATCTGTTTAGTCCAAATCCTGACCGCTTCTTCAAGTTTTTCAGTGACCTCCATGTTACTGCCTTCAAAATCATAGAATTGGACAGTCTTAAAAGCACCAGGAAATAAATACAGAATTTTAAACTACAGAAGTAAAATGTTCTTGCCAAACATAATCTGAGACTATGTAAACTGAGTATATTTGAAGCACTGACCAACAACAGGAAAAGATTAAGACTGTAACAACAGGAAGCACACACATAAACCTTGGTTTTTATTACTCTGTTACTATTGCATATCTTTTACAATGGAAACAGTTAAAAATACAGTGAGTTCATAAGGAAAGACCAATTACAATGTGGTTTTGGGGAGAATCACGTTTCATAGGTCCAAGAAATGCATTAACTATGTGTATATTTTTCTGTTTATATTTCATAAGTAAAGGCTTACTTCATAGTTCTCTCTTTCTGCCACTGCAAACTATTCCACATTAAAAGCATGACACAACAGATGCCATTGTTAACAGTTACAAAAAACAAAGATGATTTTTAGGTCAGCATATCTTTTAGATTGCCCTAGAAGCTGAAAGACTCCAGTTCACTTGGTGCATTATATTTAGGACTCATGGAGGTTGTGCTACTAATGGACCTAAAGAACTTGTCCAGCTATGCAACATTATTATCTCAAGGCTCAGTAATTCTGTGGAAGTTGTCATGCCATAGTCTTCTGTAGGGTTGAGAAGGACTGCAAAGTATTGACTGGTTTGGCAATATTTGACCCTGAAAATCTATGTGATGATAAGAAATGGTGGAAAGCTATTGTTGAAAGAGACATAACTACTTTTTTTCTTACATAAACACATACACATATATATCATTTTTTATAAATACATCTGGTTTTATTCACAGAGACAGACTTAATATTGGATAGGATTTTTCCAGTATCAACGAAAGTTAATAGTACACACACTAGTGTGGCTTCACTCAGCAACTACTCAGCCAGCAAACTAGGAGGGACAAAGACAACTGCTTACATGATACATCAAGCAGTTACCTAATTCTTTAAGAGCTGCAAATTAAAGGATGGGCAAATGATTGATGCATATGATTACGCAGTCAGAAACCTGGCAAGAGTACGCAGAAAAATGTATACAGCTCAGGAAAGATTAATTAATTCTTCAAAATAAATGTTTACTGATGACATAATATTTATTTTATAAACAGCACCATTATGTTTGCTTTGCTTTGGGAGGTACTCACCTGCAGTTATATAGTCAGATGGGTTCTGTAAGTTGCTGATATAAATATCAACATCCACTTCTGTGAGCTGAATTTTATCTTCTATATTCTGTCTTGATGATGACAAAGTACCAACAAATTTATCCACTGAATACAGAAAGTCTTGTATCTGGCTGTTCTTCAAGCCTTCTTTTACAGCTCCCCAGTTCTGATTATTTTATAAAAAAAAAAAAAATAAATGAGAGTGAGAGTCACACTTTCCTTTGTTTTATGACCATAAAAGGTAATTTTCATTAGAAAGGTATTTCATATTCATAGCAGTATATAAAGATTTATCAACATGCCCTTTAAAATACACTCATCTTTAAAGTGTGCATTGATTTAATTATTCTGTTAGACAAGAAGAGACAAACCAGGACTTGACACTTCTTTCAATCCAGGTTTAATCTAGCTTAAATAATGTCATCACAGTTTTACCTTAGTATGGTTGCTATGTTATGCTCTCCTTTATCATAATAATTATATCTGGCGGTATTGCTTGAAAATAACTGGTAACTACATGAACTTCAAGCATTTGTATACAAATTGCATGACTCCCATAAAGGTCTGTATTAGACTTGTATATTCTTGGATCCTCTGTTCTGTGTCCAACCGATTCACAAACAGAACTGAAGCAGCCAAATGCCCTAATTCCACATGGTCATGAGGTGGGGGGTGGGAAGGAAAAAAGAAAAAAATAAATCATAATAATAATAATAATAATAAAATAGTTGTTTGATTACCTGTTGGGATTTAAGTGCTGGTATCATGATCTGGGACAAGAAAAATTCCAGGCCCTGAAGGATATCTCCATTAGTACAATCTAACATGCCAAAATTCACTTCCTTGGGGAAGAAACAAAAATTAGCAGAGTGCATACAGACTTCTGCAGCATTACACTACTTGGGTGAAATTCAGATACGTGGCAAACATATGGCAGTTTATAACTACGTAGGTTCCATGAGGATATTGCCCCCCAGCTACTGAATTTGGATTGGACACAGACTAAAATTCAACTGAAGATTCCAAGACTTGCCTTTGAGTCACCATAAGAGTCAGTCCCAAATTGTAACAACACTCCAGCAACCAATTCAAATTAAACATACAACATCAATGCATTAATTAACCTTAACACAATTACATGCCTACGTTTCTTATTTACAGGACCAGCTTCCATCTGTCATAAATGCCTAAAGAAGGACAACAAATGTATCAGGCAAGAAATGCGTGGTTGCAGAGTTCTCTCCAGTTCATTGTTAATGAGCTTATGCTTAGGAAGCACTCCTTTACTGAGAGGGCAAACAGGCTTTCTAAAGAGGCAGTTGATGTCCCAAGCCTGTCAGTGTTTAAGATGCATTAGGACAATGCCCATAACTTTTGGTCAGTCCTGAAGTAGTTAGACTAGATTGTCATTTTAGGTCCCTTCCAACTTAAATATTCTATTTTATTCTATCCTACCTTATTCTAGTTAATGTGAAGCAAGCAGCAGTAAGTTGCTGAAGTTGGGGAAAGGGAAAGACGGTCCTGATGGGTGGAGTTTTACGGCAGAACACAAAGCACAGACTGGAAGAAGTGAGGGATTGCGTCTTTTCCCAATGCCATCCCACTTATGGCTTGGTTGGCTTTTCTGTCACTGGCATTTTGCTTGCAAATGTATACATTCTGAATATGGGCTGTGCACTTTCTACTACCCCTACTGAATAGCCACTTTGGCTCTGGATGCGCCTCATTCAAAACTCCTGAACGACACAAACACACACTGATTTTGCCTTCATGGCTTCACTGATATGGGGAAAGGTGTACCCAGTTCTGTCCTGGAAGATTTTACTCCAAACTTTGGCTTGTGCAAAGACAGCAAGTTCAGAGTGGTTCAAAAATAGCAACTATAAATTATTTTTTTGTAGAGGGTTTGACATTCTTGGCTATCTTGGTCATTAATTTCACTAATATTTTCTTCCCAGCTCTCCACTGGCACGCAAAAGAACTGCACTTAAAACATTTAGTTACTATGCATGGTGAAGTACTATGTTCTAACAATATTACAGCATTATAATCCCACTAGAGCACAAGAGGCTGGAAAGCTTTTTCTCATGAAGTGGAGGAATTACTGATGACAATCAAGGCATCATTCTCATTGAAGAAGTTAGAGGAAGACCAGGTTTCTTTGCATGTCTGAACATGTTCCCTGGGAGGCAATGCCCACAAGATTGTTAATAAGAAAGTGCTCCTAAACTACTTCCTTCTACAAGAGTGTGTGCTAACAACATAGCAGAGGGAAGCAACAGAAGGGCAATGAAGAAATGAACTGATCTCTATTTTTCCCCTTCAGATGCTTTTAGCAATGCTAATTTCTCCCATACAACAGTGTTTACATTTGTTGTGGGGAAGGGGAGACAAGGAAAATGAAGACTTCTGAATCTCTATGACAAGGGGAACATACTAGCTGATACATTTCTTTCCAATGGATGCTGAAGATTCAACTCTTCCTCTTGAGAAACAGGGGACAAATCCATGTATTTCTAGGGGATTCTCCTTCCAACTGTTCCTACAGAGCTCTTCAGGATAAACCAAAATTTGTTTTACCTTCTATAGCACCTAAAAATATTGCCTCACATAATGAATAAAGTCTGATGAAAATACACGACAGCCCCTGTCAAAAGAGGGTGATCACAAGAGAACTGCAGAGAGACAGCACCAAGGCAAGCAACTGAAGAGTTTGGACAACCATTATTTCTTTAGTGTCTATCCTCAGATATTAGTATCTGGATGATCTTCTATTACAAATGTTTCCCAACAACATGAGTATCTCTGAAAGTCAGAAAAGGCTGTTACAGCATATTTCTTATATACAAGAAGCTAAGAGGGGCTGGAAAACATTACCCTAGTTACTTTGAAGCACCATCTTTATTTCAAAAGCCTAAAAGATTCGGTTTAAGAGTATCATTTTCATAATTTAAGCTCATTACTTAAAATAAAATCTCCCAGTTTATGTCTTTATTCCCTATTGTCATCAAAATTTATATTTTAATGACTAATTAATGATGAATTTTTATTAATTTTAATCTTGTTTTTTAATAATATTACAGTATCTAATTTATAAATCGTTAGGATTTTACTTTATCATAAATACTTACTCACATGCAAAAGAACTTCTGTTAAACATAGAACCAGACATTTTCATATAAGCCTTCCCCACTTCTTTTTCTGACTCCAGTTGAGTGAATAAAGGTCTGAGAAAATATTAAATACATGGCAAACAGTGCATGATTTTGGACTGACCTGAGAGACATTTGATGCAGTTATAACTTCATTTGATGTCCTTAGGAAAAATGCACAAGTTCCTGTAAAGTCCTGTGAACAGAACAAAATGCATACAGTTAAAAAGAATACAGTTATACAGTAAAAGCAATTTACTTAAAACTTAAAGATCTGCTGAAAACAAAATTGTAAAAAATTAATTACTCAAAATGGTAGTGAACTGTTTGCAGGAGATTTGAAAATCTGTTCCTCCCAAATCAAATACTGGGTTTCTCTGTCTGACATAAGACCACCAAAAATGCACCTCTACTAAGAAAATCCAGTTCAGAGACAGCTTGTGAGTTAGGCTGTTTTCTGGGCTCCGTTCTTGTACTCCCTAACCATCTGCAACTGTTGCATGAGAGTTGTTACATATTTCATTTTAGAATCCATTTATGGACCTATCCATGAGACTGTCTAATCTTTCTGAATCTGCCAACATAAATTGACTGAAAAAACTCAGATATCCTCAGCTTTCAAACATTTAAAGTTCTTTTCGTAGATACTTAGACCACAATGGATCACCTAAGAGTAAGATTTACTTCCTTTTTTAAAAAGGGAACTTAAGAAAAAGGGAACTTTCCTAAGAACTTCTGATCCAAATACCTTTTAACATGCATTTTCATTATTTTGATGGATTGAAGTAATATAAAAGTTTCAAATCAGTACTTGAACAACATTTATTTTCAGTCTATTAAACCTAATAATAACTCAACTGTAACCAATTGGAACAGCCATTCCAGTTGATGCAACTGGCAGAGGAATGAACCTCACTTTTCCCCTGAAAGCATGAAAGAATCCTTCAGCTATGTCTTTTCTAACATTACAATGTTAACATAGGCTCTTTGGGGACAAATAAAACAAAAACCCAAAACATCACCATGCCTTATTCAAAGAAAATTGTATATGGAATACTCAATTTCCCCCAAAGGAGATGGAAAGAAAGAAAATTAATCAGAATATCTTAATGACTACTCTGAATATGCTGTAGGATAATGCTTAGACATTACGGTGATGAGGTTGTGTCATGGGTTTCTCTGAGTAGGTTTTTTTTTTATAAGAGGAAGATTGGCTTCTGTTGGAAGCCTCTGGAAGTTTCCCTCCATCCTACAGAGCAGAGCCAAAGAGGGCCAGCTCCGAGGAAAACTTCCTGCTTTTGAACCATTACGTTACACCCCTGCGTGAAAACATATTTAAGAAGTTGTTGCGCAGTTAGAAATTGGCAGCCATGGATTACCAACATCACAACGCAGACATCAAGGTCAGTGCAGGAGGAGAAGAGGAGAAGGAGGGGGAGGGACCCCACGGATCAGGGAGAGGACTTAAAACTATTATTCCCTGACTACGTGGTGATGACCATGGTGATTACGAGCTGTCCCCTCAAAGCCCATGGGATCCATCGGGGTGCAAAGACCCCCCTGCTGGAGCAGGGGGAGGCATGAAAAAGGCTGTTGCTTTGCAGGAGGCCCCCAGGGTGGAGTGGAGTCTTGCAAAGTTTTGAGGCTGAGACCCACAGAGGGAGAAGCCCACACTAAGCAGGTACAGCCAGCTTTTCATGAGAGACTGCACCCCATGGAATGACCCACGAGAGAGCAGAGGATCTCTCTCTCGTGGCGGGGACCCCACGGAACACAAGGGAAGGACTCAGAGTTATGATTCCCCTGTGACCGTGCTGATGACTGTGGTGAAGCGAGCTGTCCCCTTTGCAGCCCACAGGAAAGCCCCCTGAGACAGAACTGTTGCTTAAGTGTTGGACTTACATCTGCGAATGGCTGACCCAACAACAACTGACTGTAAACCTTCCATTGCCCATTCCCCACACCATCAGGGGAAGGAGGGGGGCATGGACAGACCGAGGGGTGGGGGTGTAAAAGTGTTTTCTAACCTGTTTCTATTTCTTATTTTTAGTTTTAGTTTGTTAGTAATAAATTTAAGCATTATTCTAAGTCCTGCTTTGCCTGTGGTGTTAGTCAAAGCTCCTCTTTTGGTTGTTATCTCTAGACATAAATTCCAAGCCGTTTTTTTTTCCCCTTCCGTTTTTTTTCCCTTTCGCAAGGCGCAAAGTGGGGGGGTGGGGGAGAAAGACCTTGAAACAGTTTTGCTGGACACCAGGCATTTATCCAGGGTCAAACCACCACAGGTTGTTATAAGAACTTGAATGAAATAAAGGATTTATTAAAGGTATTTTTTGAATAATGGGCAGTATTATTATACGCAAATACATATAAAACCAATGAAGAACCGCACTTTTAAACTAGAAGTGTAAAAGCAACAGAAAATGCTAAACATGCAGTTATTAAAAAAATGTTAGGATCTGTGATTTTTATAATAGGTTTATTTGACCTGCTCTCCTCTTAAATAGTCAAATCACTGCTTCTTTACTGGTGAACGCCAATCTCAGTCCAAGAAATACTGGGAGATGCTGCATTATGAGAACAGGGACAACGTACTTAAATATCTATCCAAGAATTACAAAAAGTTATATAACACTGCACAACTGTTATGTTATTTTAACATTTTACTTTTTAAATGTCATCTAATGAATTTTTTTAACCGTACCTCAGTGGAACCCGTGGTAATAAATAACTTCTTCTGAGGCAAACTGTTCGTTGACCCATCTGACCTCAATGATGCATTTGACTTTTGCTAGCAAAATTATAAATAAGAGGTTAATAACATAAAAACTATGTAACACAAATACTTTATCCATTTGAATATGTGAATTATAATGAAGCTCATTCTGACTCAGTAATTTGCAGACAGAAATTTCAAGATTGGCTTTTACTAAAGAATAAGCTTTGCATGAATCTCACAGTCCCCAGTAAAAGTTTTCATAGCCCCAATCTTTCAAGAAAAAAAAGTCAAATAAGAAGGGGGAAAAGTCTCAGAAAATATAATAAAATTAAATCTGAAGTGTTTTCTAGAGCAACTTCCTCTGTGAAAACCAACTGGATGTCTTGCAGAAAGAGTCATGCGCCTGGTCTGCAGAGGCAGAATGTAATAGTGAGTGGGACTCACAAGCAACACTGTCAGCTAGGTCCTGCCAACAATGCAAAGAAATTTAGCTTTCTGCCCATTCTTTAACCATGCATCACTGAAAAGCTTTCTCTCTGAGAAGCCCTGCTGCCACCGGTCCCTCTCCACTGATGTATATCTACAACTTCTTCTCTTTAAAGCAACAAAAAAGTTTAAAGCCCAATAAACACCTGCTTCTCTCCAACTTTGTGTCATGCATCTTGAAAATAATCTGTTGAAACTTGGAAGAATGTGCAGAAAATAATGAGGAAGGAGTCTGAAGGTATCTTTCTCTTTAAAGTTGAGGAGAGCCTTCTTTCTAAAAAGTGTTCAGCTCCTGCTAGACAAAACGTGTGATGAGTGATATACAGTGGTGGCTCTCCCTTCCACCTCAGATCACTATCTGCTGACCCCTACGCACAGTTTCAAGTGAACATAATGCACCTAAGCTGGTGAAAAAGAGAGATAAGAAGGAGTAAAGAAAGGAGCTTTGATAAATCTTAGTAAGAATATGCTTGCTTGTCAGGCCAATGGTCTGCCCTGGCCCGTATTTTGTCTCCAAGAATAGTCAAAACCAGGTAAGAACAGGGCAAGCATTTACAATACCACCCTTGAGTAATCTCCAATTCTCCAATATATTTAAAATCAAACTGTTGACAGAACAATCAAATTAAAGAGCCCTTTTCCTTCATCAGAATGCAGTGGAAGATGCTAGAGATGGCATTCATACTTTCCATCAGAAACATTTCTTTTTATGCTATGCTGCTTCTAAAACAGGATTCTCTTAAATTATTTTTTTAATGAGTAAAAAGGTCAAAATAAAACAAAATTAAACGCAGCAATGAAATGTTTCATTTAACTCAGGGTGGCCATTTATTTCTGACTTGTCAGTTAAGGAAAACAATGCCAAGATTTTTAGTTTCATCTTGATTTAAGCCAGAGAATAACACATTCATCCCAGAAACGTGCATGCACAGTCCCAGTGAAATGAAAAACTGATTAAACTGTTTTGACAGCTGAGCTCATTCTGTGCTTTGCAAAGTCTCTAAGCAATTCCAGTAACACTTAAAAGTTCTGTTAATTTAGCTAGGTTATAATGATTCTGTCATTCATTCTTGCGTTTAGCTGATGATCGGGCATTATCAATCAGTTTTTCTCCTCAACTACCCTAAAATACCACCATATGGTGAGTTAGCTCTCCCTATCATGGCTCCTAAATAGCATAATCTGAAAGGACTGATGAAGGACTTCTGCAGTTCTGGAAGCCCACAACAGTTGCGTTAGACAGTGTCAAGGTCACTTGGCACTTTCTGATATCACACACCCAGGGGAAGCTGAACAAGTTATTTTGCTCTTTACGGAGAGGCTTCTCCTTTTCAAAACTCAAAGGAAATAAAATACAGCTTGGGGACCACAATTACCTTATTTCTAGTCTTAGTTTTCCCAGCTTAAAATTATTTTCTGCAGAATGGGACAGACCTGACTATGAAGCCACCTTAATTTAGAAAGAAACTGCATCACTTTTCACCCCCTTGAATGATTGCTTTGTCCATAGTAGAGTTCTTACACAGACATCTCTCCCATTTCTATAATAGTTATGCTAACTAATTTAGTATTTTAAACTCTGAAAACCATGAACATTTCATTTCAATTACCTTTATGACTTTTGAAGTCTGGATTTTACCCTACTTTGCCATTTTCAAATTTTCTTTTGTGAAAACAAGAACAGTATCAAATCATGCCACATCCCATTTCCATGTTTCCATATTGGTATACGTGGCAAAAAAAAAAAAATCTGCTAAGATTTTCTGAATTTTGTAACAGTCACGTGAGTTATTATTTTTTAAAATGCAACTTTGGTTTTGCAGAAGTAATAATGGAAACACACCTGCAATACATCTTGGTAAAAGAAGATCAACTTCTTAAGTCCACTAGGGGCAAAGAATTGTTCTATAAGTTGAAACTAAAAAAAAAAATATTACAATTGTAGTTAATTGTGAAGTAGTTTCAAAGATTGCAAATGTTGAAATACTTTAGTAATACTAATTTAATTGATATTTACCTTGTCATCAGAAATAATAGCCTCCTCCACATGCTGCTCACTCAAGTCTATCCCATCTGCTAATCTTGATATCAAATACTTGTGTCTTCCATCTATCTGAGCTCTTCTCTCTTCTTTGGTTACTTTAGCTTGCTTGCCTAGTTCTTTTCTACTTTCACTGGAAAGTACAATGCTTTTCTTATCAGATGTCTAGAAAATGAAAGTTATGGAGCAATTATTTTTCTTCACTTAAGGACTGTATTTTATAACGTTGACCTTTAATCTCGTTTCTTAAACTACTTCAAGCAGGAACATAAAAAATTGCATCTAAGAAATGCACAGGGAAAAGAATAGTAATAGTTAAGTTGTTAGGGTAGAATTATTCCTCAGTATAAAGCTTCTACTATGGAAACTATCATATCTGATACTTCATATCAGGACCACAAAATGTGGATCCAGGCTAAGGTCACAATATCAATTTAGTGCTATAAAGGCTCTAATTCAAATCTCAGCTTTGTGAATCCATCTTCCAAAATTCTGTATGTCTGTATTTCAGATTTGGGACCAGATCTATCTCTGTACTGTCAGCATTTTAATATATAGTAACAAGTTATTACCCTAAAGGAAATAAATAAAACAATTCACTATAAAATTAGTCACCACAGAAACAAATACACAATTGATGATGAATGTGCAGGTCATACAAAGGTAGCAGCACAATGATAAAGAAGGAAATTTATGTAGAAAAAGGATTTTTCAAAATTTTCACATTAGTGTGAACCACATTGGAAATAGATACAGTGAGAAACGTTTTCAAGTCAACAGAAAATTTTCGGAACCTATATGGAAAACTAACGATTTGGGTACAAAGAAGACACCACACTGATCACTTCCCTCTACACACAGCTCCCACTGTGATGAGTAGCTGGGGTTTAGAGATGTCTAAAGTGTGTCTGTACCTCCCAATTTTTACTGGAGAAAAACAGAGATAGATTACATCATCTACCCAGTACTCTAAACTAGGAATTGCAATGATCAATCCTACTCTTGGATTAAAAAAACAAAAGAGCTGTCCAGAGTCCCCCTGTGCCTCCCACCATTTGATCTTAGCCCAAGCTGAATGGATGTTTTACATTACTATTGTCTCTACCTGCAATGGATTATAGGGAAAAAAAACAACAACCAAACAAACACAAACCACATCAAAGAAACCAAAACCCTAGTAACACACATTGTGAGCACAGGAAGTCAGTGGCCTAACGCTGTAGACACTTTTGAGTGGTTCACTGTTCTTTTTTCCTTGCAATTAACAGAGACTGAAGGAACTCAGCATCCTTCAGTATGAGACCGAGCATTTGTCTGTGACTACTTATCTGTATAGAAGAAAATTCCACAAACAAAAAGTACTTGAGTCACCAGCTAATTTAGGATGAAAACACTTGCCGGGAGAACAGCAGTCAAAGATGATCCTGTGACAGCAGATCCTAGCTCAGTGCTCCTTGCCTTGAGGTTCCCTCCACGTGTACGATATTTACTTTCTGTGTGTAGTTAAAAGAAATGACAAGTACTAATTATTCCAGTATGCACACAACAAATGCATTTACAAGACCTGCAGCATTGTGTTATCATATCTGCTGGCTAACAACTTCTAGTCTGAGGAAAATGAAATATGAAAGAAACATTAGATATCACGTGCCTCAACAGAAACCTTTAGAAGGGAGGGAGCAAAAGATGTCATATAATGGCCTTTATCTCAAGCTGAATTTCAAACAATGCCTACAGAGAGCAAAGAGGTAAGAAAAACACTATTTAAGGTACCACCCTGAAGAAATCAGTTCTGGAAAAAATAGAGACTCTGAAATACTCTCACTTTCCACACTTGCTATTGTCACCCAGTTACTCCTCTTCTGTTACTTCTTTACCTAAATTCTCATTATCAGTCTCATGTATTTCTGGCAAACCTGCTACTTGCGAGACAACTTGAGCACATGGAATATCTGAAGAATAAAGATTGATAATATTGCAATAAAACCAGGACATATATTGTTAAGGTGCAACTATCTTACAGTGTGTAATTATCTTCTGCTGATTGTTTAAGTCTCCTTAAGAGCTTCTGAAGCCCTTTAACTTATTTAATAAAAAAATAATTTCATGCCTTCGGGTTTTTTTCTATAAATTAGGATTTAAATATTTTTACATCATTTGAGTAACAAAAAAGAGTATTTATGTTTTCCTGATACTAAGTACAATAACTTATCTCCAGTCAGCTGCTACTTCTCTTTTAAAAATTTTAATTACGAAGCATTCCTAAATATTGCTTTATCTCTCCTTAAGAGAAATACTGTTTTAATTAGCTTCAAAAAGATAATTCTTTGAAAGCACTGAACAATTCTATTTTTAATTCCTACATCTTAGGTTCACTCCATATCTCCAAATATGATATTTATGTTCCATCACTAGCAGCAAATAGGATCGTCAGTGGAGCATGCAGTAATGGTAAAGAGCAGCTCACTGAACTTTCATGAATTACTATTTAATCTGTTCTAAATATATGATTAGATTGTGGTTAAAACTATAATTCTAATAGCACCGATTTCCTTATAAATTTTCTTACAGAAGATATCTCTTTTTCTCTCATTATAATGCATTATTCACAGAATCACAAAATGGTTCAGATTGGAAGGGACCCCTAGAAGTCATCTGGTCCAGCCTCCCCCGCTCAAGCAGGGTTACTTAGAGCCAGTTGCCCAGGAGCATTTTTGTAAGACTTTTGAATATCTCCAAGGATGGAGACCCCAAAACCACCCCAGCCAGCCTATGCCAGTGCTCAATCACCCTCACAATGAAATCGTATTTCCTGATGATCAGAGAGAACCTTCGGTGTTTCAGTTTGTGCCACTGCCTCTGATGTTGTCACTGGACATGACTGCAGAGAGTTTGACTCCCTGTTCTTTACACCCTCCCATCTGGTATTTATATGCACAGAAAAGATCCCCCTCAGACCCAGGTCTATTAGCTTTTTCTCGGAGGAGAGGTGTTACAGTGCCTTCATCATCGTCACTGGACTCTCTCTGGTATATCCATGTCTCTCTTGTACAGAGGAGCCTAAAACTGGACACCTCACTCCAGGTGAGGCCTCACCCGTGCTGAGTGAAGAGGATGGATCCCCTCCCTTAACCTGCTGGCAATATTCCTCATCCAGCCCATGGCATCATCAGCCTTCTCTGCCACAATGGCCCATTGCCAGCTCATGTTCAACTTGGGTGCCCACAAGGGCCCTCAGGTTCCTTCCTGTCAATCTCTTTTTCAGCTCTTCTGCCCTCAACTTTTACTGTTGCATGGGCTTGTTCATCCCCAGGTGCAGGGATTTTCACCTCCTCTTGTTGAACTGTCTGAGGTTTCTGTCAGCCTGTTTCTTCAGCCTTTCAAGGTCCCTCTGGAGGACAGCACAACCCTCTGGTGTATCAGCGATCGCTCCCATCTCTGAGTCATCAGCAATCTTGCTGAGGTTACCCTCTGCCCCAGCACCCAGATCATTAACGAAGATGTTGAACAGGACTGTACCCAGTATTCACCACTGGGGTACACCACTACCTTCTGGGATCCAGCTGGACTTTGTGCTGCTGATCACCACCCTCTGAGCTTGCCTGTTTCATCAGTTTTCAATCCATGTCACTTTCCACTCAGCCAGCCCACATTTCAACAGCTTCTACAGGAGGATCTTACAGGAGTGAAGGGGAAATTTAAATTTTAACCTCTCTGCTGCAGCAATTTGTAACCCAGGAACAATCCGGCACAGAGAGCAAAAAGGCACAACAGAAGCTGGCTGGAAGCAGGAATGCCAGAGGCAGAACAACTCCCTGTGAGGGAGTTTAGTTTCCCTTGGTGATAAGAAACAGCCACAGCATTGTCTTGTAGCCATCCTGGAATGTCAGGCTCAGAGTTTGCCTCTGGGCAGCAGAGCTGGTGCTGGGGGATGGACCCAAGGCTGGGCTGAGGTGCTCCATACAGATACAACTGTATATAAAGAATTGCTTCATGAAGCATATTTGCAGACTTCTTACAGAATCGGTTATTGTGTTAGCACTGTCCAATATATTATTATTTTTTTTATATATATTTCAGCACAAAATGTGTTTAATCCATCTCAAGGGGCACAATAAAAAATTCCCTACAGGAGAATTACTTATCAAAAGCCTTACTGAAGGCAGACCAGAGCCACTGCTCTCCCCTTATCTACTAAACCAATCACTTCATTACAAAAGGAAACGAGGTGGGTCACGCATTTCTTCTCTCTGTGAATCCATGCTGACCACTCCCAGTCACCTTCTTGTTCTTCATGTGGCTGGAAATGGTATCCAGCATTAGCTGCTCCACTACCTTCCCAGGAACTAAGGTGAGGCTGACTAGCCTGTACTTCCCTAGGTCCTCCTTTTTGCCCTTGTTGAAGGCAGGAGGGACACCAGCTTTCCTCCAGGCCCTAAGCACCTCTCCCAGATGCCACAAATACTTATTTATTCAGTACTTTCTAACATGATCATCTTCCACAAGGTCAGGGAACACTTAAACAAAGTGGACATACATAAGGGATGCACACGCAGGCGCAGAGGAAGCTGGCTGATGTCATTGTGAGGCCATGTTCAATAATCTTTGAACTAACTATTCAATCTATTACCACCGTTAATATAAGGGAGATACCATATTATATGCCATACTGTAGAGTACACCATACTATAGAGTACTAGTTTTAATTCCATGATAATGGTTCTAATCATGTTACTGTGATTCAACAGTAGGAAATCTGCTCAGGGATCAGAGTTGCACTGTGGATGGCCCTGTAAATGCACATACATAAAAAATGACCCTGTAAATACACACATGTATATAAAAACATATATGCATTTATTTATTTATATATAGACATATTTATTTATAAAGCTGAAAACCACACATTGCAGTCCCTACACTGGCACATTCAGAATAGCAGGTACCCACCCAGTATATATAACCTTAAACACTCTACTTAATAATTGTTTTCCCATTTTCTTCCTGGATTTCTTTTCCATACAAAGCCAATGTGAAGTACTTACTATTTTCTTCCTTACCTTTTTTAATAGCAATGAGAGGTGGAGAGAGATCAATATGAGGTTTGGAAGAAAGCTGGGTTCCTCTCAGTTGTTCTGACTCCTGCTGTGCAGAGTGACCATGAGAGGAACTAGGCTCGACTCTTTCCCCTAACTCGGTCTCGCCTCCCACAGTCTCCTCCATCTGCACCACCGCACAAAAATCAACCTAAATCAACAACACGGAAAATGACCGGACANCAGCCAGCCCACATTTCAACAGCTTCTACAGGAGGATCTTACAGGAGTGAAGGGGAAATTTAAATTTTAACCTCTCTGCTGCAGCAATTTGTAACCCAGGAACAATCCGGCACAGAGAGCAAAAAGGCACAACAGAAGCTGGCTGGAAGCAGGAATGCCAGAGGCAGAACAACTCCCTGTGAGGGAGTTTAGTTTCCCTTGGTGATAAGAAACAGCCACAGCATTGTCTTGTAGCCATCCTGGAATGTCAGGCTCAGAGTTTGCCTCTGGGCAGCAGAGCTGGTGCTGGGGGATGGACCCAAGGCTGGGCTGAGGTGCTCCATACAGATACAACTGTATATAAAGAATTGCTTCATGAAGCATATTTGCAGACTTCTTACAGAATCGGTTATTGTGTTAGCACTGTCCAATATATTATTATTTTTTTTATATATATTTCAGCACAAAATGTGTTTAATCCATCTCAAGGGGCACAATAAAAAATTCCCTACAGGAGAATTACTTATCAAAAGCCTTACTGAAGGCAGACCAGAGCCACTGCTCTCCCCTTATCTACTAAACCAATCACTTCATTACAAAAGGAAACGAGGTGGGTCACGCATTTCTTCTCTCTGTGAATCCATGCTGAC
Organism: Sclerurus mexicanus; assembly: GCA_013396755.1. Taxonomy (NCBI): domain Eukaryota; kingdom Metazoa; phylum Chordata; class Aves; order Passeriformes; family Furnariidae; genus Sclerurus; species Sclerurus mexicanus. The sequence goes on along the minus strand of VWZF01002957.1, from coordinate 2,217,876 downwards.
CACTCCCAGTCACCTTCTTGTTCTTCATGTGGCTGGAAATGGTATCCAGCATTAGCTGCTCCACTACCTTCCCAGGAACTAAGGTGAGGCTGACTAGCCTGTACTTCCCTAGGTCCTCCTTTTTGCCCTTGTTGAAGGCAGGAGGGACACCAGCTTTCCTCCAGGCCCTAAGCACCTCTCCCAGATGCCACAAATACTTATTTATTCAGTACTTTCTAACATGATCATCTTCCACAAGGTCAGGGAACACTTAAACAAAGTGGACATACATAAGGGATGCACACGCAGGCGCAGAGGAAGCTGGCTGATGTCATTGTGAGGCCATGTTCAATAATCTTTGAACTAACTATTCAATCTATTACCACCGTTAATATAAGGGAGATACCATATTATATGCCATACTGTAGAGTACACCATACTATAGAGTACTAGTTTTAATTCCATGATAATGGTTCTAATCATGTTACTGTGATTCAACAGTAGGAAATCTGCTCAGGGATCAGAGTTGCACTGTGGATGGCCCTGTAAATGCACATACATAAAAAATGACCCTGTAAATACACACATGTATATAAAAACATANATTAGCTGCTCCACTACCTTCCCAGGAACTAAGGTGAGGCTGACTAGCCTGTACTTCCCTAGGTCCTCCTTTTTGCCCTTGTTGAAGGCAGGAGGGACACCAGCTTTCCTCCAGGCCCTAAGCACCTCTCCCAGATGCCACAAATACTTATTTATTCAGTACTTTCTAACATGATCATCTTCCACAAGGTCAGGGAACACTTAAACAAAGTGGACATACATAAGGGATGCACACGCAGGCGCAGAGGAAGCTGGCTGATGTCATTGTGAGGCCATGTTCAATAATCTTTGAACTAACTATTCAATCTATTACCACCGTTAATATAAGGGAGATACCATATTATATGCCATACTGTAGAGTACACCATACTATAGAGTACTAGTTTTAATTCCATGATAATGGTTCTAATCATGTTACTGTGATTCAACAGTAGGAAATCTGCTCAGGGATCAGAGTTGCACTGTGGATGGCCCTGTAAATGCACATACATAAAAAATGACCCTGTAAATACACACATGTATATAAAAACATATATGCATTTGTTTATTTATATATAGACATATTTATTTATAAAGCTGAAAACCACACATTGCAGTCCCTACACTGGCACATTCAGAATAGCAGGTACCCACCCAGTATATATAACCTTAAACACTCTACTTAATAATTGTTTTCCCATTTTCTTCCTGGATTTCTTTTCCATACAAAGCCAATGTGAAGTACTTACTATTTTCTTCCTTACCTTTTTTAATAGCAATGAGAGGTGGAGAGAGATCAATATGAGGTTTGGAAGAAAGCTGGGTTCCTCTCAGTTGTTCTGACTCCTGCTGTGCAGAGTGACCATGAGAGGAACTAGGCTCGACTCTTTCCCCTAACTCGGTCTCGCCTCCCACAGTCTCCTCCATCTGCACCACCGCACAAAAATCAACCTAAATCAACAACACGGAAAATGACCGGACAACGTAACATCGTAATAGCCACACCTGCAGCACTTTTATCCCTGTTACAGCATCAATGTGATAGACTAGCAAGGAAAGGAAATGAAAATTCTCTACTTTCAGTCGCTGATTTAAAAAGACAAGATCTAAGCAAGTTTTCAAAAACCACAAAAGCTCCTCTACGGTTGCCTGTTACCAAAGCTTTATTTCTCCTTGCCCGACTGTAATTCCCCTGCAGTCCCGCTGCTGCGGGTGGAAACTCACGTCCCGGGGGCAGGCGATGCCGCGCCGCTCCCGGCTCAGCCTGCAGCAGGTTTCCAGCAGGTTTCCAGCAGGTTTCCAGCAGGTTTCCAGCAGGTTTCCAGCAGGTTTCCCAGCCTTGGTCCGCGCCGGAGCCGCCGGCAGCTGCTGTGGCAACCCGCACACAGACGCCGCTCCCTCGGCCCGGGCACGCCTCGTGTCGCCGCGCTCCCCGCAGGGCCGGCCAGCCAGCGCGGGTTTCCTAAACACCTGTCTTCGGAAAGCACCATATGGGTTTTTCCCTCTAACTTATAAATTAAACCCTAAGCACACAGCCCCCCTGAGCCCTGCGATTCTGGGGTGCCGACCAGGGTGACGGGCACCCTGTGAGGCACAGCACCCTGTGAGGCACAGCATCCTCCGTGGCACAGCACCCTGTGAGGCACAGCA
>VWZF01002957.1:2146921-2215575 GCA_013396755.1 Sclerurus mexicanus | reverse complement strand
CACAGCACTCTGTGAGGCACAGCATCCTCCATGGCACAGCACCCTCCATGGCACAGCACCCTGTGAGACACAGCACCCTGTGAGACACACCATCCTCCTTGGCACAGCACCCTCCATGGCACAGCACTCTGAGAGACAGCACTCTGTGAGGCACAGCATCCTCCGTGGCACATCCCATCCCTCTGGGGTCTGGCCCGCACATAAAGACACACACGGCGGGCTGGGGAGGATTGTCCCTTCCCCTCTGGCGGGCGAAGGCTCCTTCACAGGGGGCTGAAGGTGCCGCCTGGCTTGCCGCTTATCCACACGTGGCACCGCTCCAGAGCCACAGCGTGGCGGGGTGGGCAGAGCCCCCCGAGCCGGCGGAGCGCGGCCCGTGCCCGCACACCCTCTGCGGCCCGGCCTGCCCCGAGCGCGGCCCGGCCGGGTCATTCCAGCCTTTAGCAACCCCTCCCGGGGGAGATCGCTCCCTGCGCTCCCTTTTTAATCCAGACGGCACCCACTGTAGCAGGGGGCCGCTCCGACCCGCACCTCACGGGACTCGTGCACTTTGTTTGTTTGTTTGNTCCCTCCCTGCCTCCCTCCTGTGCCGGGGCCTTTGCCCCGCAGGCAGGGGCAGCTGCGGCCGTGCCCATGGCTGGGGCCGAGCCACCTCTGCCAGGGGGGAGCCGGGCGGGACTGGCGCTGCAGGGGTCGTGCCTCCAGCCCGTTGTGGAGCTCCCTTCGGGGCGGCGGGGCCCGCGAGCCTGTCGCTCCCGCAGCGGGAGTCCCGAGGACAGGGGGGCGCTTGCAGCTGCAGCCTTTCCTGGGCTGCTGGGGGCTTGGTTTTGTCCCCGTTCCGTACTTCAGCCTGGATTTTGCTCTGAAGGCGTTTGTCGTTTTGACTTGCAGCCTCTGCGTAAAGCTGTCATGGTTTTCTGAACTTCGCTCTTCCTTTTGAGGGGTTGGTGGTTGCACAAGAGCCTGGCTGACTCGGCAGGTTGGTTACAATGGGCTTGGCTGCTGAGTCTCTTCACGAGGTCTGCTTGATGTGCCTGGGTAGTGGCTTGTGTGGATTAAAGCTGTTGTAAGCCTGTGGAATGTATCCTCTCTTCAGGAGTGGCAATATCTCAGGATAAAGCTCTCTGCTGCATAATAGTTTCTGTAGTAAAGTAATATCTGAAAGTAACTACCTTTTTTTAATTATTTATTTTAGATAGAGCCCAGATAGCTTGGAAATGGGCTGAGCCCAACAAAAACAGAGTATTCATTCCAAAGCGTGAGTGGAAGAAACAGAACCTGCACCTTCAGATGAAGAGTAGGAAATCAAACATGGTTTGAGCTAAATAGGCCAGTGGTAGAGAAGTGATGGGTCCGGTTGCACAGCTGGGAGGTAAAGGAGGGCAGGAGTTCACACTCTACAAGTAATTCTGGAAAAAGTGCATGCTTATGCATTTAACTTTTGAAGGTACTAGAGGTACAGATCTTGACATATCAGATGAAGGAACTTGAGACATAGAGTCTTGCAGACTGGCTCATGGGCAAACCTTGCCTGGAATGCTTTTTAACTCTGATAAATTGTAAAATGACTCATTCTACTAATGCTCTAGAGAATCTGCCTGAGATGGAGTTAACTTTCTTTGTAACAGCCTGTATAGTGCTGTAGTTTTGGATTTTGGCGAAAACAGTGCTGCTCACAGTGCAGTGTTTTGGCTGTGGCTGAAGGGTACTCACACAGTGTGAAGGCTTTCTTTTTCCTATTCTGCCTTCCACTCCCCTAGAGTGGGCTGGGGATAGGCAAGGGACTGAGAGCCCAGCTAGGCCGGGACATCTGTCCCAAACACAAGGGAAATTCCTAAGTGTATAATGCCTTACTTAGCAATAAAATACAGGGGTTTTGCTTCCAGAGTGGCTACTGTTCAGAGACCAACTGGAGCATTAGTTTGCTTGTGAGAGGTGGTGAGCAATTTTCTTTGCTTCAGTTTTTTTTACATTTTTTTGGGGTGGGGGATGTCTCCACTGTCCGTCATTTATCAAGCTGTCTTTCTCTTGCCTGTGAGTTTTCTTGCTTTCGGTCTTTCAGTGCTGTGCCCTTGGCCCAGTTCTTCATCAGATCATTATTCTGTTGAGATTAAGTGATGTGATGAATGCAAACTGCTTTGAAAGTGGGTATCTACTTTCAAAGAATAATATGAATATGAGAAAGTATGGTCTCTAGTTGTGGCAGCAGAATCTAAAATTTTCGTTTTGATTACAAGACTGAAGACATAAAATGATAGAAATAATTTGGAAGCAGTGAGGAGCTCCAGATATGTTCCTCGAAGTTCTGTGAAGATCATGTCTTGTATCCTTGCTGACTGGGGTATTCCCTGCTTTCTATTAGTAGCTAGTGAAGTTTGAGAGAACAAGTCTGGCTTGACAGCCAGCAGAATTTACCTTTTCTGCATACTAGTTTGCCTGTGTGTCTTGACTACACTAGAAATTAGAATTAGGTGAAATACTTGATTAATTTTTCCCTGCGTACCTACACCTCTGGTGGACCTGATTGATACTGTGGAAGAACTGAAAACAAGAGGAGGAAATAAAAAAGTCAGAAGTTTAAATGGAAGTGCTTTATAGTTAAGTCTCCGGGTTTAGAGCTTCCACAGCTGTTTCTCTGCAGTTCTAGTAGCAAATTCAACCTGTTGCTGCAGAGGGACTCTGGTTCTCTCAGCTTCATCAGATTCTAATTCAGGAGGAGTTAGAATTTTTGCTTCAACCATCTACAAGATTCCTTTATTCGTGCTTGTCTCATTCCCCTTTTGATAGGCAAACCTGCTCTAGGATTAGATAAAACCTGGTTTAAATGAAACTTGGCTCTTCTTGGTGGTGGTAATAGTTTTTTTGTGATTTGGTTTTAGTTTTTTTCTTTTATATAAACTTACAGAGAGCAAGGTAAATATAAGAACAGCAACCAAAGAACGTTTCAATGAAACAAATGAAACAGAGTTAAGTGACTTTAAATGCAATTCTTGAAGAATTCCAATTACTTCTCTTTATAACGCAGCCTAGGGATGCTTCTGCCAAGTTGCACTTTTTATTGCCAAAGTTAATTCTCCAGTTGTTAACTTTGAAATGTCACATAGCCATCAAATGAAAAAAAGTATTTTCCGAAATTGTTTTATTTCTTTTCAGTGCCGTTAAGTTATGAAGGCATTTTGAGGCCCTAATCAACAATGGAGGAAACGGATAGGGAAGCCGTTGCAACAGCTGTGCAGAGAGTAGCAGGAATGCTTCAGCGTCCTGATCAGCTGGATAAAGTGGAGCAGTATCGCAGGAGGGAAGCTCGTAAGAAAGCTTCAGTAGAAGCTCGACTCAAGGTACAAAGACTGATAAACCTGAGTGTCTGTGCTCTAGCATGAATGTGCTTTCTTTTTTCTTCTTCTGATTTTTTTGATTCTATGTTTTCAGCAAGATAGATAGTTTTAAACCATGGACTTCAGTTTTTGCCGTGTCCAAACCAGAAAATTTTTATTCTGGAAGTAATGCAAACTAATGCTGTACATCTTACTGACATTCAAACATTTCAAGTATTCTTGTGTCCAGTACTCGTGGGCAGCTACCCTTGTGCTGTGTAGCCTGTCAGCCAATAAACCTTTGTCTTAATGATTGAATACAAAAAATTGATGATTGCATCTGAAAAAGGATCAGTTGGTTTCACCTCTGGCCTTTACATGGGAATTTAGGGAAGATAGCAAAATTACATGACATTCTTGTCTCTTGTGGAAATGTGCCCCATGATTTCCCACCCCTTCACACATGCATGTGAGAGTACGTTCATGTTCACACCCACAGACAGCCTGAAACATGAGTATGGTCATCCTGTGTTTATTGTCCATCTCTTACTGAGTTGTGTATTTTCTTCCTTCACCGGTACTCTCTAGCCAACAGTCATTTTAGACCACTATATTAACTACATGGAGTAGAGTCTTAGAAAAGTGCTTTGCGAAACATTTTCTGAGATGAAAATGGCTGGTATGCACTGTATCTAACCATATATTTCAGTATAAGGTATTTTATCGTACAACTATGTAATAACTCCTTGTGGGATTCTGCATGAAGTAGAAGAAAGCCACTTTTCTTTCACAGTGAAGAAATCTGTTAGCAAATTGCATGTTTATTCTTGTCTGTAGAATAGAAGCAAATTTTTCTGATGACTTGGACTGGGTTGTTCAGATTGAAGTCAGGAAGCATATAGTGTGGAGCCTATTAATAATGCATCAGCTGTTTAGTTACTGTGAGCTATTTATAATATATGAGAACAGTCATTTGCCTGGAGTACTTTATCACTTTTCCTGGCTGCTTCTATAGACAGTCATGACTAAACTTTGTCAGTGTAATGCCTAAATCCGCTTTATACCTAGTTTCCTTCTTATTTGCCTGAAGTTACTTCAGTCATCTGTAGGTCAGAAATACCTGTTCCAAAAAGAAGTTCAATACCCCTTAATCAACTCAGGATGGATTCCTGAAGCAGATGATGGCTAGTGATGCAATGGATAACAAAGCTGTTTTTCCCATAAGAATTACTGTAATGGATGGGACCACAGAGAGGATGTAAGAAATACTCTTGCTCTGCATTTAAACTGTATGTAACTATGGTGTGGAAGATGTAGAGATACAGATATCAGAATCATCAGCCAGAGGATTTGCTGACTTCTCAGGCTGGATTACTGCTTCATCTGTGTGAAAGAACATATGAGAAATCTTTCAGAGTGAACATGTTAGTGCTTATTTCTGTCTGGATATGCTTTCACATTTGTCACAATTTTCTTCAGGTGAATCTACATATCCTCTCTATATCCTTTCCCAAATATTTAATTTTGTCAATTGCTTACATATTTCACTGCCTTTCTTCCTGTGTAACATAAATTCTTACAGGAAAAACTGCTTTCAAATGTGTCAAACTCATCTGTTTCATAAATGAGACTGATGGTGGTTAGTAAGCAGTATTTTTGAGGTTTGGTTAGCAGAACTCTGAAATGGTGAGCATCTGATAGCACTGTAAGCTCGTGCTTGTGGGTAGCGCTGTCCAAAATATAGGTGAAGAGCTGCTTGCAGTCTATTCCAGACCCTGTGAAATTATAATCATTGACATCTATCTTTGTACACTTAGTCAGTGGGAGAACTCTGTGAAGAAATACTGTATATATATCCTAGGAGAGTTTTGAGGTTGTGGGTCTTCTTGAGTCTAAACATGAATGAATCCTCTCTGTTTTTATTCTTAGCTGCTGTGCAGTCATGAATTTGAACCACAGGGCTCTAGGGAGACCAGGCAGCCAGGATCCTGTTTCCATGGCTTCATGTCAGAGCCACATACTTGAAAAGACATAAAAATGAAGTTTTGAGCCCTGTGCCCAGGGTGGCATGGATTTGTTTTCATTTCTTTAATACAGTGATGGTTAGTCCAATTTAAGATGAATATGCATTGTAGGAAATGCAAAGTCCACAATGCATGGATACTTTGCTCCGGGCCCCTCCACCCCATCCCTGTCCCCAGGTGATCTATTAGAAGACAAACTGAACATGGATGGATGTCTGTTTTTAGAATTTCCCTTGTCCATTTGTGTCAGAAACCAAGATCAGAATTGTTTCTGTTTAACATTATCAAGCTTCTGCCCAAGTTAAATAGGCAAAACTTTGAATATTTAATACTGAGGTCATCTGCCTCGGAAGAATTTGAAATATGAAAACGAAGTACTGAACATTTAGTGATCATGTGATTTTTAAAATACTTTATGGTCAGCTGCAGAAGGTTGTGTGTGAGTGTTGTATTGACTGTTTGAGTATCCCAATTATCGTAGTTCCTGTAAAGGAAGAATGTGTTAATGCAGCAGTACTATAGATAGATACTGTATAAAAATGCCTTACCACTGCTTAATTGTACTGAGTCTGGCAGGAAAATACATTTTTATCAATAAAATCAGCATGTCATAATTTGAAAGTACATAAATAACACTAGTTTAAAAATCATTGCGTTTTTCCGGGACTTTCCCAGTACATTTAAAACACAATAAATGTTGTTCACGGTTACCAGGATTTCCTCTTTGGCTTCCAGTATCAGACAAAAAGTTCCATGACTGTCCAAGTTTTTGGGCTTTAGAAGTCTGGCAAAAAAAATGTGATTTGAGTTTAGCAAAACCAGCATTTCTTTACTGGTTACTTCAAGCCCGTAAAATATGCAACTGATTTTTCATTGACCACTTGTCTTTGGCTTGTCTTTTGAAGTTTGTTATTTCTAGCAGTATTTTCTGCTCACCTGTTTTCACCTTCATCACATCTTTTTAAAAGTACTTACATAAAAAACATGCTGGAGATGTGATCTGATTTCTTTCACTCATATATGCACCATACTGCATTTTCTTTGAGGTGTTTGGACTGTCAAATGATATTCAGGCCTAATAACCTTTTTGTAGAGTCACTATTTCAAGTGTCACCTGTCACAAGAGATCTATGTCCATAACCTGTCTTTATGCCAAAATAATCTAGTAGTTGGATTTTTGGTCTGGTTGTTGATGTTTCATAGACTTAAAGTTTTATTCAGCTTGAGGTTTTGTTGTTTCTTTTGACTGAATCACTTTTGATACTTTTTTTTGCCTTCAGGCATGACAGGCTGGAGGGTGTCTTGGTTTGGGTTTTTTTGTTGGTGCTTTTTGAGAACATTTCAGAATTAAATTTTTTTTCAAGAACATTTCCAGTTGCAAAAATTTGTAATTTCTTTAGTAAAATGCTGTGAGAATCTGTACATACCAAGCATTCTGTTGAAACATCTGGATCAGCTTTCTTTTGACATCCGCCTTTGAAATTAATTTATGAAGGAAGTGCAAAAAAATCTCATTCTGCCATCCAATGATCCTGGTTTAATACAGACTTATAAAGTTGATGATCTATGATCTGCCTAATATCCTCTCTTATCTTTGTGGATGAACAAATTGTATTGAACCAATTGTCCTTTAAAACGAGATAAAACTTCAAAACTTGAAAAAAAAGAATTTGTGGATACACACAAAGTTGTGCATGCACGAAGTTGCACATTTCCATAAATTGCAATATTTTATTTTATTTTTTTTCCTCTGAAAATTATAGGTACTGAAATTAAAATTAATTATTGAGAAATGTTGAGAATATGGAACTTATCATGATTAATAAAAGCTCTTTCTTTTTGTTTGTATTTAAGGCAGCAATACAGTCACAGTTAGATGGAGTACGAACAGGCTTAAGCCAATTGCACAATGCTCTGAATGATGTGAAGGACATTCAGCAGTCTTTGATAGATGTCAACAAGGACTGGAGACAGAGCATCAACACTATAGAAAACCTCAAGGATGTTAAGGATGCTGTAGTGCAACACAGCCAACTGGCAGCTGCTGTAGAAAATCTCAAGAACATATTTTCAGGTAATTTATCATTCTTTACATGATGCATCACGTACTGGAAGCTCTTTAAAATGATGTTAAGAGCTGTAAGGTTCTCAAGGAATGTCAAGAACTTTTAACCTCACCGGGAATTAAGAATTAAGGTAGAATTGCCTACATACCACATTCAAGGAAGTAGCTGGTAACCATTTAATATAGATAAAGAGTAAATTGTGCTGTTGGAATTCTAGTCTGGCCTATCTCATCATCGCACACAACTTGCAAAGAAGTTTCTTGCTAGCAATCAGTAACAGGATAACATATTTAGTATAAAAGACTGAAATACGGAAGCAACAAATAGAGGAAGAATATTTGTGAAGTTGTAGTATGTTGCCACCTGAGTTGGGCACCTACAGTAAGCCTGTTGGGTATAAAGAGTCCCAAATGATTTTAGGAGGTGAAAACATTTTGCAAACAAAGGTAAAAATGTGAAATGGCAAGATGTCCAGTCAAAGATTCCCCTGACAGTCTTTTTCACACAGCTGTTAGGAGCCTCAAGGGTTTCTGTTAAAGGTATAAGCCTTTATATAAATATAGATTACCTGAAGTTCAGTTTCAACTGTGCACAGGCCTTGCTTCAGAATTAGAGAGCACAGTCAAAGAAACGAACTTGTGCATAAAGAAATTACAGGTAGAAAATACTTCGTTTTTGTACCACTGCACAACTGGGAAGGTTTCCAGAATTACGTATGGTTAATGTGATACAGTGGATACTGTGAAGATAAAGAAAATGGGATTACCTCTGTCATTCTGTGCAGCCTTTTTGGTGCACATTACATTCTGTCTTGAATCATGGTGAATTCCTTGCCAGGACTTTTCTGCTTGTAAATAATTTTAAGTATTTTACGCCTACATGGAGGCTAAATGTATCATGCTAATTTGATTTTATTTAAATAGTCTTTTCTCTCCTCTTATCTCCTGATAATAATACACAAAGTGTACCTATAAAGAAAAGTAGTTTCCCAGTCATACCAGGTTTACTCTCTCTAAACCTGCATTTAACTGCTGTGGTACCAAACTGGGATACAGCGTGCAGCTTAAAGATGAATACTGTTTACATGCAATGTCCAGCAATTAAAAACAAAGAACAACAAAATTATGCATGTTCCAATGCTGAGTTGTTTTGTTTGTCTTGTTTCCTTTTGCACAGATGAATGCAGTTGAGACAATAAGCCTTTTATTTTCGGGTGTTCTGAGAAGTTTTTAGTATGAAGCATCTCCCCCTGGAATTGCTAAACAGTATAGTTGTTTTGCACAGAGATTATAAAATGTTTTATAAACCAAATGATTTTCATCATGATTCAAAAGACAGTCATTAAACCTTTTTGGTGGCTGCCAGTTTTATCACTAGCTGCCTTTTTTGCAGTGACAATTTTTCTGCTGTGATTTTTCAGTTCTCCACAGGATCCTAATCCTCTTCTGTAGTATTCTTCAAATACTGAAAAACAATAAAGGAAAAAAAAATCTTCTAAGTAGTTTAGGAGCATGGGTAATTATCCCTATTTTTTCTTTGTGCCTTAAGCAGGCAAAAACTGTTCTTTCAAGGAGGAGGTAAAATTTGGCATTTGTTGGCTTTATGCAGCCTCAGGTTCAGCAGAGTAAGAAACTTTTAGTCAGGTAAGTTAAAATTTTTTTGTGTAAGGTGTGAGAAGGTTAGTATTGCAATTTGTTTCATAGTAGACTTTCCTGGATTCATTTATTTATTAGGGGCAGGAGGGAGAGAGGAAATTGGGTTCTTTTGGCGCTATGATGTTTATTTAGCCACTGATCAAAATGGAGCACTGCAGTTAATAATGTATAAAGTTACATTTATATATAAAATAATGCATAAAGTATAGAATTTACTAAAAAAATTTGAATACTTCAGAGTAATTTCCTTTAAATTATTTTAAAGTAATTCCTACAGCTGTTCTCAAGCTTTTTTCCTAGTGCTTTTATTATCCTTTTATTAGTATTTGTTCTTTGCTTTTATTAGTATTTGTTCTTTGTATTTTGACTGTGTGGTGTTGCACCCTTTGTGATTTTCCTTCTTCGCCTTTCTTTCAGTTCCAGAAATAGTCAGGGAGACCCACGATCTGATTGAGCGAGGGGAACTTTTGCAAGCTCATCGAAAGCTGATGGATTTGGAGTGCTCCCGTGATAACCTGATGTATGAGCAGTACCGCATGGACAGCAAAAACACGCATGACATGAACCTTATCCATACGTACTTTGGGGATATGCAGAAACTCTCTGAGGAATTGGCAAAGCAACTTTGGATGGTGGTTCAGAGATCTCTTGTCACAGTCCGTCGGGATCCAACCTTGCTTGTTTCTGTTGTGAGGATAATTGAGAGGGAGGAGAAAATCGACAGGCGCATGTTAGACCGGAAAAAACAGACTGGGTTCATCCCTCCTGGCAGACCAAAGAAGTGGAAAGAAAAAATGTTCAACATTTTGGAAAGAACTGTGAGCACACGAATTGAAGGCACTCAGGCAGATACTCGAGAATCTGACAAAATGTGGCTTGTGCGGCATCTAGAAATCATACGTAAATACGTCCTTGATGACCTGCTCGTGGCTAAGACCCTGCTGGATCAACGTTTTCCTCCACATTATGACATTTTCAACAGATTGCTAAACATGTATCATCAAGCTTTGGCCACCCGAATGCAAGAACTTGCTGCAGAGGATCTGGAAGCAAATGAGATTGTTAGCCTTCTAACTTGGGTTTTGAATACATACAATAGGTAAGGCCCCCTTGTCTTTTCTGTTAGCAATAGCTGAGAGTAAGCATGCAAAACATACCTGGTGTGTTAATATTTGCATGTCTGTTAACATACAAGAAGATAAAAAGGGGATAATACCAAACCAACAAGTTCTTTGCTGTTTGTTACGTTTTGCTTTCTGGAAATTACTCCTTAAAACTTGTTTGTGTTTTCTAATAAGTAATTTTGAGTTGCTTGAAGTTTTAATGCAGTTAGAGACCTGCTTGAAGCTACAGTCCCCTTGTATTTGTGTACCAGTTTGGTGAAGTATTGGGAAGAGCAGAAGAGGCTGAGAACTCACGTCTGTGAACCAAAACATTTGTTGTGGCCACAGCCCTGGAAGATCTGTATGTTTATTAACTTTCTATTGTTCTTTTTTACAGTGGTTGGGAACGTTTCACTTGCTGCATTACTGTTAAATGGAAAGAATGTAGTAACTTCCTTCAGGTTTTCTCTCAACTCTTGAGGTGATTTGTTCATTTAGGAGAATTTCTGCTAACAGGTTGTTTCCTCTGATAGTCTTAGACACATTTCTTTTGAGTTGTGTGATCTGTTGGGATAACTTAAGCATTATGGGGAATTTTTGCCCTTTTTTTTTTCATCCTTCAAGAAGAAACAGCTCGAATGGCAACTGTTCAGTTTTTGCTGGCGTGTAGTTACTAGAGCAACTGATTTGTTTGGGAAAAAGTACTGCTAGCCTTTCTGTGGTGTATGACTGTAATCCTGTTCTGAATAGCTGGCGTTGACCCAGATACTGTGCTATGTGTACTTTTACTGTCTTCAATTGTTCAGTCCCACTAATGAAACTAGTTGAATGCTTGATGGGTTTAGAGTATAATACCATAGAGCAAACAGGCAGGAGATAATACTGTTCTGTAGAATTTTTATAACCAGCTTTAAGATTTATTTTATGTTCAGAATTCTGGGCTTTAGTCTACACTGCTAAATTCTGCTTTTTCTTCCCTGCAAGGAATGGTGAGGACCACCTACTAATACATACCTAGATACCTATGCAGGGTATATGAGAGATGCAGACACTAATAAGTAGCCAAGTTAATTGGACTTTTTTCTTTTGAAGGCCGGAGAATAACTCCACAGGGAATGAAAATGAGCAATATGTGAGTCCTTCTACCTATAATGGCATGACCTTGGCAGAAATCCTGTCCCAGGTTCTTCATTTATGTCCTGGGGCTTATATTCCAGTAAGGCGAATCTTGGTCTTAAAATTGCCTTTCTACTCTTCCCCCAGAAAGCAGCGTGCATTGTTACTGAGTTAGACAGTTCAGAGCTAAAGCTCTCTCAGTCTGTGTGTTCCATCATTGGAAGGGCAGAAGGAGGGAGCATAGCCAGTGTTGCATCTACTTACAAAGCAAACAAATCTTAAACTTGCTGAAGCAAGTTATGTGGCTTGTAGCACCTGATGGCTGAGTCTTGAAAAAAGTGAAACAGTGGAGAGTCGACACAGTACAGGGTACCTAAGAGTGCACTTCTCCCCTGTATATCCATGTAGCAAGTGGGATGGAAATTAGAGGCAGTATCTTGGAGGGAAAAATTAAGGCTTTTACTTTCCCTCTTCTCTGAAAAAAAACCCCAAGAAGGCAGTGCAGGAATTGGATTCTTGCATATTACAATGAAGTGTTATAAAGAGGGTATTAATGACTGGAACAGGTTGCCCAGAGAAGTTGTGAATGCCCCATCACTGGAAGCATTCAAGGCCAGGTTGGATGGGGTGCTGAACAACCTGGTCTAGGGGTTTAGCATCCCTTCCCATGGCAGGGAGTCTGGAGCTCTAGGTGATCTTTAAGTTTCAACCCAAACCATTCTGTGATTATTAACTGTTGTGTATCTTTGTAGTGCACAGTGGAAGAAGAAATCAGCTCAGGTTTGTGAATGGGAAAGTAAAGTTTTCAACAGGGACACTTGCAGAGCTTACCAAATCTCGGTGGCTGGACATCTCTTAACAATACAATAAACAACTCTCTAGGGATATGTTTGTAATAAACTGGGAAGGAGAGTGGACTATAATATGGCATCATGAGAGCTGTGTTTCTGTGATATTTCACCCTCTTTTCCTCTGTATGAAATACAGGTTCCAGACTGCTCTTCCCTTCCTTGTTCACTTCTATGGAACATTGTACGGTGGAAGATAGTTTTGTCCTACTCTTTTTCTCTATTTTTATTAAATGTAATTGAATATTAGAGGGAATATACGTATTCATATTGTATTTGCATATTACAGCTGCAATTCAAAACCAACTCAGAGAACACTAACCAACTGAGAGAAGCATTGAGGGTTTTTCAAAGTAGTGAATTGATAAGAAAGTACTGCATATCTTCTGTTTACAGTATGTGCAAGATAGACTTTATTAAAGAATCAGGGGGGTTTTTATCAGAGTGTGCCTTGGAAGCTGTTTTTAGAAATGTGCTCAACTCACAGCTGCAAAATAAAGTGATGCTGCTACATGTGGAATAATAGCCTTTAATATTTGAGTGGGATACAGTCTTAGTGTCCTAGATGGATTTCTCTTTCATATTGAAGTCAATGAGAGTTTTGTAAATAAACTGTTATTAAAACTGTACTGAGTTGGAACCAGTACTCAAGGGACAATATAAGTTTTGTAAGATCCTGATCCCATATTCGTAGCATCATTTTATCAGATACTGATCAGGTAGTGACAAAACTGCTAAGAGTTCCCCAGGACTGCTACAGACAGAATCAACAGTCTTCACTCAAGGAACAGAAGGAATGCTACTGTGTATCTAGCTGGATGCTGTCTCTGAAGCAAATACCTCTTTTTACAAGACAGCAGGATCGGTGGCAAGTCTGGCCTAAGTGGCACAGTAGAAGTTTTCTAAGATGCTGCTTTCCAGATAATACAATTCTGTTTGAAATTTCAACTTGATTATAAACTTTTTGTTGAAGGTAAATAACTTCCCAACAGTTAGGAGCCTCGTGAAACTTGGAAGAAGGTTGCATGTCCCTTCTTTTCCCCCAGACGCTTGCATTGCAGCAATGAGAAAGAAATTGTGTGTAGGAAGAATTTTTGTCATGTAGGCCAGAAGTAGAAGCTTTAGGTCTTTGTTTTGGGGTTTCAGTTGATGTGCTGAGAAAGGGTTAATGTCTCCGCGGCCTCATGAACAAGGATAATGATGTATAATGAGGCTAGAAATATTTTCTAACAGGGCACTGTGCCATAAACAGCTTCTCACATTTCCTCTAAATCAACCGAGAGCAGGTCCTGCTATTACATGTATTCTGTCAGTAAACAGCAACAGAATGGAATTCAGTTTCTGAATAGATTGAGCCACTTAAAATAACGTCAGTCTCTTTTCCTACAGGCTCAGGAAGATGATACAAGTGTAGAGTGCGCAGTCACAGTAGCTTTTATGGTTTCAAAGACAAGAATTTTGGTATTTAAGTTGTTAGCTGTAATGGCTTTTTCAGTGCTTTGAGATTTTTATTTTTTTTCATGACATGGAAGCACCACTATGCTGACTCACTGCATGTACCCAGAGAAGAACTTCAGCTTGCAGAACTATAGAAACCAGACACCTGTTTAGGAATTTATTTTTAAGTTACTGTTTTTATAGTAGCTACTGCAGATAGAGAATTTGTGGTTTCCTTCTGAAAAGCACACTATAAATGAAATGGGAAACAATTCATGTTATTATGATTGAATGTATTTTCATCAGCTGTAAATAAAGCACTCTCTGAAGAGTGTGGGTTTGAGCTATTGATTTTTTTTTTAAGCATGAAATATTAAGAGATCTTGCTACATTGTGCTTTGGCATAACTTTGGAGTTTGTTTTTGATTACACAAGCCACTCGTTATGTAATCTTTATAGAATAAGATGCCAAATATCACTGCAAAGTATGAATTTTATATAATCCTTGTCAAAATATTTTTGAGGGTTGTTCTACTTTCTTTCAAATCCTATAAAATAATTTTCCTTTGCAAGCAAGTGCTGTTATACAGTACACAAGAAGTGCACTTTTGAATTGTCGTGAAAGATGACTCCTCCTGTTGTATTAGCTGTATTCTCTACTAAGACAGGAAGCATAGGTAGATTTTCTTTTAAGATATTTTAATTCTTATATAGATGAATTACAAATAGCAGAACAGAAGCGCTTACGAGGAAGTGAGGATAATAGAAAAACTCACTGATCTTTCCCATTCTAAAATTCAAAATGTGTAAATTGTCTTTCATCACCTCTGAAATTAAAAGACATAAAAAATCTCCCCTACTAAGAGCCCACAAGTTGAACCAGTTGGCTTTTATTCAGTTTTAAGTAATCACTAATTCTTGTACATAGACAAGAGGAATGTATGGAAAGGTTGAACAATTAAATGTCAAATACTTTTTTATTATGCTGGGCTATAGCTTTTTACATTCTGCTCTTTCTTTCATATAGTTTTATTTGCATTCCCTGTAAACTATTCTATTGTTGCAGTTAGTATTAAGAACTTTCTGACATGGGTAGGTATTGGGAAATTGCCCTTTACAGTGGACATAGAAAAAGCTGCGTCGTCTAATTTTTTATCTCATTTTTCTTTAGTAATCTGCAATGCCTTTTTTTTTTCCTTCAAATTCAGTGCAGAGATGATGGGCAATTCAGAACTGTCTCCCGAAGTGGATGTAAATTCTCTGGATCCTCTGATTTCACAGAGTGTGGTAGACCAGCTTCTCAGCAAGTATATGTCAACACTTACTGTGAGTAATAATAGTGCAAAGATACCTTCAGATGAGTTTATAGCTGCATCAGTACCTCAGTGCTGTTCCTCCATCTGAGAAAAATAATGTGACAAATGTGATTCCAACACCATTACTTTTATAAATTTTCATATCCTATATGTAGGTTTCTTTATAAAGTTATAATCAGATGGTTTTATAGAAATAAACCATGACATTTCAAGGAGTAATTATGCTTTATAGACCATTATTAAAAGACACAATGTAGCTTGGTCCCTGTAGTAACTACACCAACATTTGTTACAGATGTGATCTTTTCAAGGTAATCAGGAGGTTCGTGTTTGCCAGTTCGATTCTTTTTAACAGCCTTTTTCCTTTCATGCCTGTCAACCGCATGAGCATAATTTCCTTTTGTGAATGCCCTTTCAAGTGCATCTTAAATAAAACAGCACTGTTTCTTGTTTATCCTGAGAGTCACTAGAAATTGGTCAACTACATGGCAAAGCAATCATGTGATTGTCAGGTTTGTTAATGTATTTTTCTTTAAAGATCCACTGATTGCCTTCGACTGGATGTTGGATAGTTGTTGCTTTGAACTTGCTGTTCTTACATTGTTCAATGAATTCCCACGCCTCCTAAGTTTCGGAGCTCTGCCAAGCAGAAGAGGGAAATTATGCTTCTTTGGATATGCAAGCTACTAAAATATGTCTAGCAACAGCAGCTACTTGGAGTTCATACTCAATAATATGAACCCGTCTTGTTATGTCTCAAGGAAGTTGCCAGTAGAGGTCTGCTTCACATTAGCTTTACTAGGACTTTCATGGAAGTTTATTTTTCTGCACTTACCTTTAGGGAAAAAAATCATTGGTTTTCTCAAGCTACCTTTGGCTTGATTCAGGAAATGCCTTTGAATTGATTTTGTCCTTGCTTAGGTTGAAAAAATATATTGGTTTTCCAGAATTTTTTTCCCTACTTACTGAAAAATACTACATATAGAATACTGCTTAATTTTATTTATAGAGCATAAATAAAGCTGCTACTCTGTTAAACAGAGTGGTCTTCTCTTTGCTGGTTTTGATTTTTGGCTGTATCTTCTTTTTAAGGCAGAAAATACTGAAACTACCGATTTTTTTCACTTCTGCTTTATTTTTTTGATGTTGTTTAAAAGTGTTTATAAACAAAATATAACTAGTTCTGTTTAGGTAAGTGGAAGTATTTCATAATTGTGACTATCAACTTAAATACTGATCTTTACATCAATAAAAATGTCTCATTTTCACGAGAAATGCAGTGCTAATATATTTTAACAGATTTCTAGCAGATAATTGTTTTCCCAATCACCTCAGCTTGAAAAAGTTCTTGTAAATGCTGATCTTGAGGTGAAAAAAGTCCCTTGGGCTGCTGCCTTTTAAAAGATTAATTCTTCTTTGTGAATATATCTCATCAGAGCAGTTCCCGTACTTATGAGGAAAAAAGATAGTACATTGTTTCACAGAATTGGAGGTAGTACTATATGGACTTTTTTGCCCTTACTGTACATGCCTGTTACATATTGGAAAGAAGCAAGAATATTTATATTACTATGGGTTTTAAGCAAATGTGAACAAAGCAGAATAAAGGCAGAAAAGATCAACCCAAGCAAGAAAGAAATCAAAAAACCCAATTACATATTTAGCAAACATGCTGGCCTTTAGTATCTGCTCTTGTGAAAAGATCTGTGTTATGTATCATGCAGAAAACTGGCTTGATCTAGTTCTAAAAACAGTTGTTCTTAATGTCCATTTGCTGTATAAGGAGCTTGTTGGATGGGAGGAGAGCCAACTATTGTATTCATCACTATGGTCTGCAGCACTCAAGTTCCAAGAAACACAAACCATTCAATCTAACCCTGGGTTTTTGTGCCCAGCAGTAACAAGCATCAGTTTCCTAAAATGTACGTGTAAAAGGAACTACAAGCAGAAATGTGCTGGTTTTTTTACCTTAACTTTTTCAGCTGTTGAAAAACTCAGTTTGAAACCTACAGCCTGAGCCTTAATAAGTGCTTCCAAAGTTAGTAAACGTGTATTCTTACAAACTGACTTGCCCTTTGTGTTAGGTGCACTCCCCTTCCAGAATGTGCATAAGCTTCAAACCCTCTAGTCTACCAGTACTAACCTTTGTCTTTGTCAGTGCAAGTTTTAATTTGTCTTTGGTAGCTATATCCCGTAGGAATGATAAGAATGGTCAACATTATCTGTTACTGTGCCACTCTTCGTTATGGAAATGACTGTTATTCCAGATATTGCAGCAGGGTGTTTTGTTGAATCTTTTCTTTCTCTTGGTTGCTTTATTTAATGAAGTCTAACATCATTGGCTGGCTACGAAAAGCACTGGAGACAGATAAAAAAGACTGGATAAAAGAAACTGAGCCAGAAGCAGATCAAGATGGGTACTATCAGACTACGCTCCCAGCTATTGTTTTTCAGGTATAAGAGCATTTGGTTATTATAGAAAATCTACAGAACCAGTACATGGATTTGGGAGAGCATAGGGATGTGAGGGGGAATGCCATTGTTTCTAGTCTTTTGGGGTATAATCGGGCTTTTTTCCTGTAGAGTTGTTAGAAGGGTTGTTTCTTTTGAGGTTCTTATTTGCCTTTTTTCCTTCAAAGTTTAAAGTCTTCATTCTTTTTATGTGTAGATTAGAAACATAATTTCCCCAGCCTGTTTAGTTGATATTTGTGCTTAGTTAACTGCTTTTATTTAGGTCTCTTGATGTAAATGTGTAGTGTAAGCCTACAACATGAGATGTTTGTAAGTTATTAGAACAGTGTTTGTTAATGAAGTGCTGAGTTACTTGGGCTGTTTGTTAACATGGTGCTGAGATAGTTAGGCATGTATCTATTTCTATAAATTATTCATTATACAAACACCTTAATACTGGAAGTTCCACTGAAAGTCAAAATGGTTGCTGTTTTAGATGCTACTTCAGTTAACATAATGCCTGTCCAAATTATTAAATAGCCTTAAAACAGAAAAGATAAGACTATTTCTAAGGTCTTAAAAAAAGGCCACAAAAATACCCAAACCTGCACCACCCTGTTGTCGGTAGTGGAAAGTTTTGAAAGTGATCTTTATCAAGCAGAAAAATACCAGCTTATTATACACATTTTCTAATTTTTCTTTACAAATATTGTGTTAGGTAACTGTAATGAAAGATAGATTGCCTCTTCTTCCTGCATTTGTTTCTCACATAATTAATTTCTTGGCTTATACCAGGATTTTTGCTACATTCTTTCACATTTGTATTAGTGCCAAGGTTGACTTCATGTAATCGTTTTCAGCAAGTGTGTGATGTCAAAGAAAGTGGTGGCTAATTGGCTCTAGTGTTATGCTGTCAAAGACTGCAGTTTTGAAATTCACGCAGCAGTGAAACTTTCAAAATCATCTCAGCATAAAAGCAGCTCATGTTTCCACCTGGTTTTGCATCCTTCCGTTCCAGTTCCCTTCCTCTCAAACACAGTTGCTCATAGATTACCTAGACCTTGTGCCCATTTGTTCTAAAAGTTTAGGGGCCCCTTGACTTAAAATGTTGAAATGACTACTTTCATATAGGGGAGAAGCAAAAGAATGTGAGTTATAAGGCTATTCATTACAAACTGCAGGAGCTGACCCAAAAACTTCGGTACACAGTAAAGCCAAATCACTACTGAATTAAAGATACTAAATACTGTTTGATAAAGAAAGAATGCAGCTGTTTTCAGCAGCAGGAGAAAACGGCAGTATGTGTTAATGGTTGTCAGTGATATATTAATTCTTATGGAAATAGTGACTTTTGGTTTAGTCAGTAGCAGTTGTTGGGTTTCTAAAAAAAAAAACAAAAAAAAAACCAACCCCAAAATAACAACAACAAAACCAGGAAAAAACAACAAAAAGCATATGTGGAGCTGGTGCTAGTGAGCATTTCTTGTAACTAATCTATTTGCATCTTAGATGTTTGAGCAGAATCTTCAGGTGGCTGCTCAGATAAATGAAGATTTGAAAACAAAGGTACTCCTTCTATGTCTTCAGCAAATGAATTCATTTCTAACCAGGTAACATAATGTTTAAAATACAGCTACTTTATCCTGCCTCAGTCTTGCTTTGTTCCTACAAGTCCAATCCTTCTTTTTCCTTTGGATGTTTCTTTATTGCTTTGTATTTCTCCTGTCGCTTTCATGCCAACCAATTTTATTCTTTGATTCTTCCCTCCTCTCATTTCACTGCAGAAGTGAATGGTGAATGGCACTTTCAGTTCCTCTCTGCAAATGCCACTAATTTTTTGAGTCAGTTCCGCTTCCTTTTATATCTCAAATTTACATCTTTTCCTCAAAAGATGCCTCCTTGGCTGGATTTTGCCTGGAACACAGAGACTAAACATCACATGAGAAACAAGCCATTTATAAAATACTTCTGAATACCTGACAAGCCCTTATGGAGCCTTTGGTCCTAGTTATTACATATTTGTGTCTGTTTAATGCCATTCCTTGTATATGTTACAGGTACAAAGATGAAGCGCAGTTGTATAAAGAAGATCATCTTAAAAATCGTCAGTATCCTCAGTGCTATGTTCAGTACATGATTGCAGTCATCAACAACTGTCAAACCTTTAAGTAAGTCTGTATGTTCTTGTAGTATTTTGAGAAAAATAGCTATTGATATTCATAATACTACCTGTTCCCAGGACCTTCTCGTGTATACAAAGAGGGTTTCAGTTAAGATACATTAGCTGAGTGAACAAAGGCAATACATTTAAAGCTATTGCCATTTTAAAAGGCAGGTGTTGTGCTTGCCCCTCACCGGTGAAAAACTACTTGTTAATTCCAAGAATTTCATTGCCAAAGAAAAATTTAACTTCAACTTCGAGAATTTGAGAAGGTCATTTCGGTTGGTTTGACTGGGGTATGCCATCTTGTCTTACATTGGATCTCTCACAGATCACCTTCAAGCTGTGCTCAAGGTGAACTGAACTGGAGAAAAGTAAAGGTAGACCTTCTATTAAAAGTATTAGAATGTGGCTCATGTTTCAGTGTTCAGCAGTCCAACATCCTGTTCATCTGTATCTTCTGCCATTGTCAGGTCTACAAATCATCAACGTGCAAGTAGTCTAGGCTGACCATGGTAAAACTGTGCTGCAGAGTAAATTAAGGCTTCCAAAGCAAGCAGCAGGCATTGTTTCCCCTTGCAAAAATAACTGCCTGCTGTGTCTTTTTCTGTGTATGCACTCCAAAGATGTAGTAGTAATGCAATTGTGCATCAGTGGATGATGAAAAGCTTTTTCTTCTTCTCTTATCTTTTTTCTTTTTTTTTTTTTGTGTCACAGAGAATCTATAATCAGTCTGAAAAGAAAATACTTGAAAATTGAAATGGAAGACACGTTGTCAATCAGTCATGCAAATATGGATGCAACTTTAGATATCATTGCCAAAGAAGGATGCTCTAGCCTGCTAGATGAAGTCTTCATGGATTTAGAGGTTAAAACTTTTTTCCCAAAAAACCCAGAAGTATTATTTTAAAAGGAAAAATAATTCAGGAAGGAAGTAGTTGTGGAGCCTTTTGATTGCTAAACATATAAGATACGTAGTTTGTTAGCAAAATGCCATTAAATGTCAGTATTGCTTGTCCCTGGTATAGTTTGTGTGTAGGAGACTGGAAAATTGCTTAATTATGTTTCACAGGATGACTTCAGGCAGGTGCTTTGTATATAAGTTAATATTTTCTAGCAGATTGTACTTAGGCTTATACTTACGTTACTGGGTTTTAAGAATTATTTGGGAAACCACTACTGATACTAAGTTGTCATCACAGGCAGAGTTCACCTGTATCTAAAGGTCAGCCCTTTCTGACTGATAGATTTCCATGTTTAGAAATTCTAGCCTCTTGTGTAGAATCCATCAGGGAAAAAAATTAATACTAAAATGAAATTGGGACTATAGGGAGGGAGGCGGTGAAATTAGAAAAGTGGTAGGGCAAAGAAAGATGCTCTGGGACTCATTAGATTTGTAATAAAATTTTGAACTAATGTAGACACTTTGAATGGCTAACATGAGGAAAGATGTGGGGGCAGTACAGTTTAGAAATGTACGTCAAAGTTGTGTCCCATTTTTTAGTAACTGCACTGATACAATGAGACTGTCAAAAATTCAGTCTGATCTATTGTTTGTTACCTTCTCAGCCACACCTCAATGAGCTGATGACAAAGAAGTGGTTGATGGGGTCTAATGCAGTGGGGACCATCTGTGTCACCGTAGAGGATTATTTCAATGACTTTGCAAAAATAAAAAAGCCTTATAAAAAGGTAGGTGCAAAATATTCTATGATAGTTTGCTAATGTACTCTGAACATCATGTTGATTTGCTATTTCTGAACACTACATGTGAGGGGAGACCTCATTGCAGTCTACAGCTTCCTCATGAGGGGCAGAGGAGGGGCAGGCACTGATCTCTTCTCTGTGGTGACCCGTGACAGGACCTGAGGGAATGGCCTGAAGTTGTGTCAGGGGAAGTTTAGGTTGGATATTAGAAAAAGGTTCCTCACCCAGAGGTTGGTTGGGCACTGGAACAGACTCCCCAGGAAACTGGTCACATCACCGAGCCTGACAGAGCTCAAGGAGTGTTTGGACAATGCTCTCAGGCACACGGTGTGACTCTTGGGAATGGTCCTGTGCAGGGCTGAGAGCTGGACTTGATGATCCATGTGGATCTTTTCCAACACAGCATATTCTGTGATTCTCTAAATGGAATTCAGAATTGGAATACAAAAATTGTAATTGATTCATCACTGGAAGTGAAAAAATGTTCATCATCATATTGCAAAAGTCTGAATCTACTCTTTATTTCTCATCTTTTTTGTTCACAGCCATGTAATATTGTCAAAGGCAGATCTAAGTTCCACGATTTAGTCCAGAAAATTTATTGGCATGTTACTAGATATTCTTACCAGCTTGTACTTTTCTGCCTCTCCTCAGAAGTTTGTAGTCAGATAAAATTAGCTTTTATGAAACTAGTTTTGCTGGTCTGTAATTACATTTTTTTACAAATGCACGTCAAGTAATTCCTAGTTTTATTATATACAGTGAAGCATAGTGAATTCGGTGCCATACGGTTTAACTCCTGCGTAGCTATGTTTGAAGTGCTCTTACAACAGCATAATGTGCTGTGTTCGGTTGTCTTTTTCCCTGTGGTCTGTCAAAGGATATCTGGTATTGATAGAAACAAGTACAGTAATACAAAAGATTAAAGTCAGGTTTGTGTAGTTAGAACAGCATGTCTTAAATGATTCTCTAAGACTTAGGAAACTACTTGAAGCTAGCAAGATCAGTACTTAGGTGAGATCTTTGAAGAAATTCTTTCTAAGTAGAAGGGCTTAAAAGACATTCTCTAAATCATGCACTTAGTCTTTCTTACCTTAATTTTTAAAGTGATAAAGGGGACTGCTCAGAGCTTCTCTGGTGATCTCTTAACTTTCCGTATTTGCAGATCCTAAAGGCCTTATTAAGAATAACAAATAATATGAATTTTCAGTCCAGAAAAAGTGCACAAAATAAGTTAGGTTGATCCCGGAATCAGTCTACATCCATGGAACAGCTTTCTTTTCCATGCTTGGCATGTGTTTCTAGGTGTTAATACCAATCTCTGTAATCACATATGTTTCGTCACGTAGCTTTTATTGCCACCTTGTGGGGAAGAAGATTACAAACAGATTTTTTGGCATTCATCATGTCTGCTATTCTACTGTCTCCCAGCACAAAAAAAATCTCACATACAAGGCACCGTATGTTCTAGCACTGAATGGGACACACTTTTGTTTCCCTGGTTTGTGATGGGATTTTTTCTGGTTTTAAATATCCTTGGATAACCCAGTTTTGAAAATACAAGTTTTAAAAGTCACATGAAGAAAGCACCTGCAAGAAGACTGTAGTCCAGTGGGAAGGACGCTGTTCTGGAACAGAGGAGCTCTGGATCTGACAGTGGCTCTGCTTTGCCATTTTCCTCATGTGTAAAGTGAATGCCCTACCGTTGCACTGTTGGCTTTTCTGCTCCTCACTCACTTTTCAGCAGGATGGGGCACACATGCCGGTTTTCCACAGTCTGTTCTGTGCAGTTCATTTTCCTCTCTGTAACTGGCATCAATGCCACCAATGCAAGAGAAGCCATCCCTGAACAACCAGCAAACTCTGGTATTTCTGCGCAGTCTTGAAAGCAGAGCTTGAAATTGTATTTTCTGTGTCCTGGGTGAGGGCTGTGACTTCCAGTACTTTGCAATCTGTTGTTTTCTCCCTTTTTTTCTTTTTCTCCCCTTTCTTCTCTCTTTCCTGAAACCTTTCTCCAAATTTTGACTGAAAAACATGTTCATTGAAACTGAATCTTGATACATACTACTAACAAAACATGGTAAAAAGTTTGCGACTCCCTGTTATGCCAGCTTTTTCTTAATTGCAAGTAACTTTGCCACCATGCTTAGGGGAAGACAAAACACCTGAGGACTTGTGGGATTAAAGGACTCTCCTTACATTAATGTTAAAAAATCAGCTTGTGGAGGTTTTGGGATTTTTGTTTTGTTCTTTATTTCCAAACCTCAGCATTACTCTTGCACCAATACCAGATGCTTCACCTAGGTACCAGTAGCTTTTTCCTATAAAAAGACAAATCCAGAACAGCAAATAAGTTAAGGAAGATCTGAGAAGGGGATTGCTGCTGGCTCTTCAGGCTTCTTACCAGACTTGACCCAGAGCACAGATAATGTGGGCAAGATTTGCAGTGCTTTATGCAATGTCATGAAGTTCATCAGCCGGAGCCTCTGTGGTCATTCCTTCACTAGAGATCCAAAGAGCAAGGCTGCAAGGCCAGGCACAGGTCTGTTCTAAAGATCATCCAAATCACATTTCATGTTTGTCCTTCTGTCTTTGGTGCTCCTCAGAAATAATTCAGACATGTCATTAGAGATATCTTGGGGTTTGTTGTTTGCCTTTCTCAAAATCGGCACATCATTAGGGAAGGACAGATTTTCATTTCTGTTATCACTGTGAAAATCTAAACCCACTCAAAATCAGTAGCAGCAGCAGCAAAAACTGTATATTGGTGATTAAGTGCAAATACACAGTTCAAAGCCTGATAATTGTTCAAAGCCTGAAAATAATGGCTAGATTTGCAGGTATCGTACACTGGCGTAATCCGCCACCTTTGTGTTTTCTTGCAGACAATGACTCTTGAGGCCCACCGGAGAGTAGTTGTGGAATACATCAGAGCAATCATGTTAAAACGTATATCTTTCAAGAACGCAGAAGAGAGAAAAGAGGGTGCAGAAAGAATGATCAAAGAAGCAGAACAGTTCAGATTTTTGTTTAAGAAACTTGCTGCTGTAAGTACTTGCTTTGAGTAGTGGTGTTAGCCTGGTAATTTAGAATAAACCACACATATTTACTGCTTGGGCAAGATGGCTAGGGTTAGATCTCCGTGTCTCCAAAATGTTGAGTGACCTGTGAATATCAAGGATGCCAGCTGAGGGCATAGAGTTTCAGAACACACAGGCCTGCTGCTAAAATTCCTGAGCACCAGTTTCTACTGCTTTGTGCTTAATACAGCTCTCTGCAGCTGAATATTTGAATGGCCCCACAGAGGTGGGTACCCTGAATTCATAAGAGTAAGTAAAAGAAAAAAGCAGTTGTTTGTTCAGAAAGATACATTAAAAAAAATTGGGCTTTGCTTTTCCTGGCCAGAAGAAAGGGTGATCTGGCATTGAAAATATGCAGTTACTTGTTACCTACCTAAGGAGCACGCAGTGTATTCATTTGGATCAACAAGGCAAGTATGTTGGCCCCATTTAAAGTGCAGTAGATATAGAAAAGACAGGCCAAATATTTGAGAACCAATGTACAAGATAGGTGTAAGATTTTCAACTGCATAAGGAAGAGGAGTCTTCAGGAAAGCTCCTAAGGCAAACAGATGACAAAATGCCAAAAGAATGCACAGAAACATAAAGCCTGAAAAACGGACAGAGTTCATCTCTGCTCTGGGAAGGATGTTGGAGCAACTCCTGCATCAGAGCCCTTCAGTACGTGGGATTCTGTGTAAGATCTGTTTCAGATTAAGGCATTGATAAAAGATGTTGTGGAATAAATGAAACAATACCAGACTGGCAGAACCGGATGACCTGGAAATAAGAGCACTAAAAATAGTCCAGAGATTAAATAGCTGAAGTTCAGTGGATCAGTTGTTGGAAGCTGCTTTGGTGGCCAGATGACTACAAGGAATTTAATGCAGGGCCAGTTTTTAAGTAATGTTTCAGAAGAGATCTGGGTTTCACATCAGTTATTCATAATGTTGATGCTGGTAGATTACCCAAAGTTGAAGACTAGAATGTATCACCACGTGGATAAATACAACATCCTGTTCGTAGGACATGACTTTGTTCACTGATATTCTGAGGGTAGGTCTCTGAATGAAAAACAGGGAAGAAAGAGAGAAGGGGATTATGGTGACAATTCACAAATATTTTGGGTTTTTTAATGTCTGAAAATTCAGCTCTTCAGGAAATTCAAGAGTGTTGTCAGTCAAAATATTAATTACAGGATTGTTTTTAGATTTGGGGGGATATTGCTAGTGTTTTGGGGCTTTTCTTTCTTTATTTTTTTTCTTTTTTTACTTTTGCAGGGTTCTGGAGAGGACACTGAAGGACTCTGTGACATCATTGAAGCCATTGCAGAGGTTATCAAGCTGACTGATCCTTCACTGCTCTATCTGGAAGTTTCAACTTTAGTCAGTAAATACCCAGATATCAGGTAATTATCTTTGCCCTCAAATTTAAAAGAGAGATAGATAACAATTACAGTTTGGTCTCGGGCAAATTTTAAAACAATGTGAAAATGTGTCCGTATTTTTCGTATTTGAGAATGTAGCCACTTCCTTGTGAAAAATAAAGCTAATGTAAAATGTATGTGAGCTGGCCTAGGAGTTACATGTATTTGAGTACCCAGTGATACAGCAGAGGAATAATTAAAATACTTCAATTCTGTGTTTTGGGAGGATAAAATAGGTTTTAGAGTCCTAAAAGCAGTCAAAACAGTGCTTTATATTGAGCTGGGAAAGCCAGTTTGGAGCTACCAGATTAAGAATTGAAGGACATGCTGAAACTGAGTGGAAAGGATTGCCAACTAAGTTCTGTTTCTGACAAAATCTTACTCTGCAGAGTTTCCTAATGCCAGTTTTACCATTTTCCTTTGGCAGGGATGACCATATTGCAGCTTTGCTGACAGTGAGAGGCGATGCCAGCAGAGATATGAAGCAGACTATCATCGAGACTTTGGATCAAGGTCCAAGCCAGCCGAATCCAAACTATGTGCCAATTTTTAAAGAAATTACAGTTCCTACCCTAACTGTGCCAAAACTTCTTAAGTAATTGACGACTGTGTTTGTGTGTCATTACTGCTCTGGGATCAACAGGTTTGAAACGTTTGAGGGCAAATTTAGCAATGCTATTTTGAGTGAAGTTCAGTCTACATCGATACTTGCTAGGCATGTTTGTTTCTAAAGACTTGGATGTGAGGAAATGTGAAAAAATTTCTGAAAGAAGAAGGAATAAGGATCATGTTTGAAGAATGAAGCTTTTAATGGCATGGGGGTTTTTTTACTGACCCGTTTGTTACAGCTGGTTTTGCTGTCAGGAGATACTTTTTTCTTGTGGAATATGTTTGCACAATGCACTGCAATGCTATATAAAGATATTTATACCAAAACCTGCAGAGCTGTATTAGTGCTGGATATACTGACATACATCCCTTACAATACCTAAGCAGACTCTTTTAGAACTGTCTTTATATAGCACTGCATCGAGTGTTAATGTCCTCAATCCACTTTCACATTATATTTTGTGTATGTACTTAATTTGGTGTAAAATAGTTTATTGCAGAAAACTTAACTATGAAATCAGTTTCCTGACTTAAGGAACTGAATGAAGTTGCTACAGTGCAATTTGATTATAGGTTGAATAAATAAATAAAAAGGTACAATTTTTGTCATTGATTCACTAAAAACAGCACATAAAGCACCACCAGTTCAATAAAATGTTAAACCATTTCTATGTTCAGCTATGGTTCTTTGCATCCTTATAGATTTACAGAAGATGTAAATCTTTTTTCTTGCTATAGTGTGTGAATAAATATTGGATTTAATAGTTTTCTGAAAACACAAGATGCTGGGTTTTAATTCCAAAGTATTTTCGGGTTAATCTAATTATAAAATAGTATTAGACTATTGTGGGTTCAGAATTACTTGATGAAGTGAAGGCATTATGTGTTGTTACCTGAACAGAGCTGTCAGAGCTAAGTCCAAGGAAGACGTGAGCCTGTATCATTTTAATTCACATTCCGGCGCGTGGGACTGCCTTGGCCCGTGAACACGCGGACCTTGTGCCATTCCAGCGCCGTGACCGACCCCTCCGTCCTCCAGGCGAAGCGCAGGCCAGGCCGGCGGTTCGGACAAAGGGCAGAACCTTCCTGCGCTGATGCGGGAGCGCTCCCCGAGGGCCGGGGGTGGCTCCGGGGGTGGCTCCGGGGAGCGCCGCGCCGCCGCCCGTGCTGCGGGCGGGCCCTGCCGCGGCTNACCCCGCCTTCCTGTGGAGCGTCTTCCAGCGGTGAGCGGCCCCGCGGGGAGCGCGGGGGGCCGAGTGTGGCGCAGGGCCGGAGGGGGCGAGGGGACGCTGGGAGGCTTTCCTCCTCGGAAGGAGCGGACTCGCCCCGGGATGTCGGTGCTGTGGGACGCGTGGGGGGAGCCGCCGTCCCGGGGCGTTCGAGGAAACGCTGGACGCGGTGCCATGCGGTCCGCATGGTGGTGCTCAAAGGTCGGACTGGTTCCGGGGAGCTGGAGGGCTCTCCCAGCCCAAGCCGTTCTGTGGAACACTCTCCCGAGTCCAGCTGGAGCAGCGGGGCCCGCAGGGGGCTCGCAGGGCTGTGCTAAACTAACACCCCGCCGGGGCGGCGGCGGTGAGGCAGCCAGAGGAGATTCCGCCTTGGTGCCGTGTCGAGGAAAGCGGGGAGGTGCCTGCGCTGGATCCGTTCTCATGGGAGATGAGTCACGATAGATTAGGCCCTGTGACACAAGTGACAGCAAGACGAGGTTAAGCAGTAGACAAACAGAAGTTGCTAAACCTGGCTAGTATTTACTGAGTGACTTGGGAATGCGGCAGCTTACCTACCCAGCCTTCTGTAAGACTTCATCCGAGCACTCGGAGGAGGCAGGCACGAGGCCATTTCTTTTTATAGAGGGTCCAGAAAGAAGCTGATCAACAGTCTGACTCATGAAGATGACCATAAACCATTTAAAATACTGTAGTTAGTCAGACTTAATGTAGGAGTTACATGGCTTTCGTTGAAAGTGTTCCTGACTGGAAGACTACTATATAAATCCTGCAATATGTTTGATAAGAACTGGGTATGGATATGATGGCTAGAACTGCTGCAAATCATATAATTTGTATAGTTTCCAAAAAGACTCTCAACAGTATCCAAGGGCTTTCTTTCAAGCAATCTAGTAAATGTAGAATGAATGGGAAGGTCCTTTGGTGGGTGGAAAACTGACTGAAAGGTGTGTGGTCATCTGCCACCCCAACAGATGGAGCTGTTCTGGGATCTTTATTCAGTTTGTTCAGGCACAGTAGGGGGAAAAGAGAGTAGGTTAGGTCTAGATTAGATATTAGGAAGAAATTCTTTACTGTGAGGGTGGTGAGGCGCTGGAACGAGTTGCCTAGAGAAGCTGTGGATGCCCCATCCCTGCAAGTGTTCAAGGCTGGGCTGGATGGAGCTCTGAGCAACCTGGTCTAGTGAAATGTGTCCCTTCCTATGGCAGGGGATTGGCACTAGATGATCTTTAAAGTCCCTTCCAACCCAAACCACTCTGATTCTTTGAAAAGAATGGTCAGATGCAGTAAGTGAGGCCTATGGAGGCCTGCAGGGAGCACCTTGCAGTCCCAAATAACTGGATCATATCAGCCTGTCGTGGCCAGACTGTGATCGCTGTATGACAGGTGAAATCCAGAGTAGGCACCTGATGTCCATGAGGAAAATGCATTTTAACTTTACATCATTTTGTTTATAAAATTAATGTGCTGACTGATGATGCTCAGGAGCAGGATTAGTAGGTGATAACATGTTTTCGTGAAAATATCAGCATTTGGAAAAAGCTCATAAAAGGTAAAAATGCTCAGAATACTGAGAAAAGAAATAGAGAATAAAAAATGGGAATATCTTTTTGTTATTGTAATCTTTGCAGTTTATGCTTGCAATTTCGGTGTTGCATGTGGCTTACATAATCGTTGAGATGCAGAAGGAAGCAATAGAATGAACTGAAAATGTTTAGCAAAAGACAAGAAGGACTAAAGGAAAAAAAAGATCAGCTTCTGCAAAGAGGGATCAATGGTGCAGGACTCTGCTTTGGAAGGGTAGGAATAAGGGAAAATAAAAACTGTCAGTCCAAGGGGAACGTCCTTGGATGAAATGGAAGGAAGTCCCCACCACTTTCAGATACACTTCTAAAGATGCTGCTTTATTTGGGAAGAAATTACTTAATTCATTAGTTTTGGCATAGAACTAGATTTTCTAAGACAATAGACTGTGAAGACTCAATGGACGCTGGAACCTGTCTGTCCTTTTCCCTTTTTGAATTCTGTTGAAAAGGGGTCAAGGCCCTGCAGCTGATTGAGTTTTTCAGTATTTCAGTCACATGAGTGACTCTCTCTCCATTGCCAGCATCTTACTGAGAGAATCTGGGTGCCAACCCTGTCACTCTGGTTTCTGGGAAACAAACAGCTTACTACTGCAGTTCTCCTAAAAACAAAAGTACTTTCTTGTGTAGAGTATTCCCAAACTGTTTTATTGTCGCTGTTCCTGTGTGTCTCTTCATTCATAAGTAAATCTTGTAGTTTTCTTTGTAGCTTTTATCTTGGTCCAGAATGTCTCCTCAGTCTGAATGAAGGGTTCAATTTGCAGTTACTGTGAAGGGTTGACCAAGTTAAGTGCAGTTAGTGACTTTTCAGGAAAAAGTTAATCTTCCCTGGTGAGTAAGAACGGGAAGGTTCAAGTCTTCTGTAAGTGGAACCTGTTAATTTCAGCCATTTAAAGCTTACCCTTTTTTTTTTCTTCCACCAGAGTTGATAAAGACAGGAGTGGAATTATATCTGATAATGAACTTCAGCAGGCATTATCCAATGGTAAGTCTGTAAATGAGCAGTGAGGTGTTTCATTGTAAACTTAATGTTACATTTCTTGTGAGACTGGTTACTTGATGCAATCATTCTTTGAATAGGATGGAGGAGGGGGAATGTTCTTACCGCTGGTTAATCTACACCAAAAGACTGGGGAGGGGAAATTAAAAAAGGACAGCTTTTTGTTTGTTTTGTTTTAAACTGAGTATCTATTGTAAACATTACCGATTTGTATTTTGAGGAATGAAGGCATCCACATCCCTTTAGTTTTTTTCTATGTCTGCTTCCCAGAAATCATAACCAGTTATTTATATATTACTCACTCATCACTACTGAACCTTTGTTTTTTATCCAGGATCAGTGTATAACCTGGACAAAAATCAGCTGTTACAACCAGACTTTTTACTGCACATAAAATCTTTTCATACAGTATGGTGCAGGAATTGAAGATAGTAATTCTTTTTTTTTTTTTTTCTTTTGGTCGTGTTTGGGGTTTGGGGTTTTTGCTAACAGAGTAGAAAGATGCAATCTAGATCTAGTATTAAAACTTTCTGTTAGTCTGTCAGTTTCCTGTATTAATGCTCAAAGAGTTACTAGGGTATGGTCAAATAACTCATAGAAGCAAAATTAAAAATGAGCCTTTTTTTCCAATAGCCTATTTTTACTTTCCTTTCATGACTCAGAGTGGGCAGGGTTGTACTTTGTGGGTTTGTTTCCACTTAGGAATCTGAAAAATGGCATATTGAGGCTGTTTATGCACCTTTGAGTTCGTATCCTCTCCCAAGATTTGTTTATCCTTCCTATCCTTTTGATAGTGAAGGGCTTAAGCTGATGTGCACTGCAGTGCACACAAGCTGAAGTAATTGCCTGACTTGAAATAAATTTGGGTGGCTCTATTTAGTAAAATTGCAATCTAGTAATTGAACTGGATTTACTAGAATATTTAATAATGTATCCAATAAATCAAAAGCAATGTATTGTGGCTGCCAGACCTGCTCCAACTAAAATAGTATTTTGAGTAAAAGCGATAGCAAAAGCTAAGTTAAATTAAATCACCATTTTTACTTAGATTACAGTGGTGTTTGGAACTGTGAGAAGCTGACTTCCTGCTGTTTTAAACTTCATTATTTTACATATCTTCTCATCTGATTAAATTTCGTGCCCTATTTACAGTGTAGCTTAGCAGTTTCAGTGCTTAGCAGTTATGAAGAATGCCTACCAAGTGAATTCACCATTAGACAAAATATTTACAGAGCTGTAAGCTTCCTTCATTCGAAGAAATTCTACATCTTGTACACCAAAGTCACTAACAATTCACTATATTCTTTTCAAAACATACCCTCTAGTGGATGGTTGCGTGTAGCTGTCCTGCAGTCTTAACATAGGCTAAAAGAATGTTACGTGTTTATTTCTAAAGCATTAAAAAAGTCTGCATAGTGCTCATTAAAATTTGAAGTTCAGTATGGTTTTGACATTTTGAACACGTCAAGTCTATGGAAATAAAACAGTATGTTTATGTGGGAGGGACTGATCGTCACATTGTATAGCTGTTTGCACAACAAAATCCTATGCTTCCTTCTCATTTTCTTCTGTGCTGCCTTGTTAAGTTAATAGTAGAGTCAGGAGAGGGAGGCAGGAAGAGTCTTTCAGTGTTTGTTGAAATCAGGCTGAAATCAGTACAGTTCTTCAGCTCTGGAGTTGCTCAGATTTCACTCTGTGGCATCTGTATGAGTCTCTTGAATATTTCAACATGAAATAAGTTAACTTTCAGACTGTATTTCCACTTTTTCCTCTCACTCTGTTCAGAGTTAAAAGCTGGCACCCTATTAATAATTCCATTATTTTTTATTTTTGTCAGGAGGCATACAGCTTTAAGGTACTGATGTTCTCTATCTAAAACACTGCTTAAGCATCTTCAGAGCTATTTTTACTCTGCTCTTTCTCTGCTTATGTTTTTCTTCATGTGCAAGCAGTCACACAGCCTGCCTACAGTACAGGGTTTTCCCCCATTGCTGCACCTGTAGACTTACACCACTGCAGCTTGAGCTAGCAAAGCTCGGTACCAACACAGCCCTCCTGTGAGGTACCTGTGGTCAGTACTGCATTGCTGCCAGCGCCTCTGCGCCGCCCCTCCTCTCACTGATTCCCTGTGGTCCCTGCGCGCAACTGCAATTCATGTAATACAGGCTGCTTGGTCCTGCTTCCCTCACGGGCTCTACAGAATTGATGGTGAAATTCGAGATGAGGCACAGTACTTAATTCAAATCTTAGTGCTTCCTAGCCCTCGGGATTGCTCTCAACCAAGTGGAAACTATTCCACAGTGACTAGCCTCTAAATACTCAAAGTACAAAGCTCCTCTTCAGATGTTTACTGCTCAGGCTCCTTCAAGCAGCAACATTTCTTGTTTTGAAAATACTAATTTAAACTAATACCTAGCTGATCTAGCAGTGGAGGTGGGATAACTCTAAATTGCACTGTGGTTATGCCATTTTAGAGACTTCTTTTTACTTCCGTCAGAAACTAAGTGCCCTGGAGTAGTCCTGTAGAACAGGAAATGAGCAGATGGGTTTTTACTGAGGAACAGATACAAGACCTTGATTTGAGTTATAACTGGAAACTCTTCTATTCCCATGAGTTGAAAAAGAGGTACTCTGGTTTTGATCTTGCCTTCTATCCAATACTTCCTGCCAGCCTGCGATGAAAAAATCCTACTTAGATCTTCCAGACTGTGTTAGGTAGTTTTATTGCACCCTGAAAAATGTTGGTTTCTGTGTAGCATTTGTAAAGCATTAGTCTGAAGTCATCTCTGAATGGTCAAGAACATAATTATTTCAAAGCAGCCTTATTTTGTAATACACCAGCTACATGTCATCTAGCTCTGGATTCACTAAACTGATTTTTTTGTTTGGTTTGTTGTATTTTTTAAAAATGTTGCTTAGTATTGAGGAACTAAGTAATTCTTTCTGTTTCAGGCACATGGACTCCATTTAATCCAGCAACAGTCAGATCAATTCTTGGTGAGTGTAGTTGTGTGATTCAAAATAGTGAAGATACTGTTTTGTGATCCTTCAGATGATTGAGAATGCTATCAATTTGTGCACTGTTGGTTTATTTTTTTCCCCGAGTGCCCAGCAGTAGTAAGTTGAATTCAAATATTTTCCCTTTTGATTAATACAGGAATGCCCTTTGTATGCACACATATGCACTTGTCAAAGTAGCCTGAGAAAATGTTACTGCGTGACTGAATAGATAGTAAATGTGATTTATGCATGGGGAAATTGTAATCTTAAGTATTCTAAAAAGATATTATGTAGCTTGTCTTTGTAAGTAGTTTTTCCTCTCTTGCATTTTAATCATATGATCTGCTCCAGAAATACCAAACAGAAGCTTTACAATGTTTCAATTCTCTTAGGTATCCTAAAATAATTGCCAGTAATGTGGAAGATGATGGTGGTAGAACAGAATGATAAAAATAAAGATTTTACTTAAAATTTTAAAAATAAGATTTAAAAATAAACCCTGGATTCATAAATCCAAGGACTAATTTTTTGCCTTTGTTTTCACTAAGTATTCAGCTCTGAATTCCATTGCTGTGTGACATGCTTTTTGTTTGTCAAATGCAGATCAATATCCCAGCAATTTTGGCAGTCAGTAGACTTAAAAGTTTTTAATGTGTTCTTAGAAAAGAACAACCCACCCCTCTGGCCACTTTGATGGATCACTGGATGATCAATCAAGCTCTAGTATTTTCAAACTGAAAATGAAAACCCAGGAAAAACAAATATTCTGCAATTCATTCTGGTCATCTTTCCTCTTGCTTTATCTTTTCCTTCTTCAGTGGATGACTCCATGCTTTTTCTTGGCAGAACTTTCCAAAGTATCACTTGTATGTTAGCAATTTCTTTTCTGTCTTCAGTACCTTCCACAAGTGCTCTTGCTCTCTTCTTAAAAATACTAGCAAAATCGTTGCTGAGTAATATGACTAAGGTTTTATATGTATTTCTTATTTTTTATTTCAGGTATGTTTGATAGAGAAAACAAAGGTGGTGTGAACTTCAACGAATTCACAGGAGTCTGGAAGTACATCACAGACTGGCAGAACGTCTTTCGAACGTATGACAGAGACAATTCTGGAATGATTGACAAAAATGAACTAAAGCAAGCACTAACAGGTTTTGGTAATTCATTTGTAATTACAGTTTTTATGACTGGGTTATGTCATCAAGTGAGCTTCTTATTGTTAGGGCTTTACTGCTCGGATAAATGTGACTGAAAATGAGGCAGGTGAAGGGTAGCTACCCTTTTAGGTGTAAGGTTCCTTTTAACTATGTCCATGCCACAAGCATTTTTTTTTTTTTTTAAGTCCTTTCCTTTAATGGAAAAAAAAGAAAACATTCTACACATGTACTGACACATCCAGTTCCAGTCTCCTCTGTTACTGCTCTGAGAATGTTACCAGTGCTTCAGGCAAATGTCTGAACTTCCAAAGTACTTGATACAGCTTGCCACTTTTTAAAACAAAGCCAGCTGTCTTTGCTATGAGAGCATCCTGATGGCAAAAGAACTTCCATTCCAGTGACTGCACTTGTAAAGACTTGAGGCTGAAGCCCGAAACCATTCCCTCAACCAGTCACCTTAATCAGTAATTATATTTTCTGTGACTTTGTGTATAATTATTATTAAGCATGGGGTTTTGGCATGCATTTTGTAACAGGTATTTAGAAAAAAAATGCATTTTAACTCCTCACTGTTTTCTGGGTTTGTGACACATAGCCTGCTAAACAGGCTTGTTCTTTCTATAGAAGGACTGTGGTATATGAAACCTTTTAAAGCACTTCTCTTTTTCCAAGGTTACCGACTGTCTGATCAATTCTACGATATCCTTATTCGGAAATTTGACAGACAAGGAAGAGGACAAGTTGCTTTCGATGACTTTATTCAGTGCTGTGTTGTTTTACAGGTAAGAAAGGAGATGTGCTTTAACACCAATTGAAAAAAAATTACCTTTTCTTAAGCTGTTATGGTTCTAACTGTAACAGTGGATCTAGAACAAAAAACAAATGGTTTATTTGTAATAAACCATTTGAACTAAGTAGACAGGAGCTGCGAGAAACATTTTCATGTACTGGTCTTCATTAGTTATCCATTTGCATCACAAGTAAATTTGATACAACTGGGGAGAAGGACAAAAAAAAAGTAAAATAGTTTCCATGTTTTAAAAGGAAAAAACAGTATTTCCATTAGTTTAGTATACACACTTCTTCTGGAGCTTGTGCGTCAAAGGTGGAGTGTGTCATGTCCCATGGCGTCCATAATTCTCATAATCTGAATTATGACTTTTTCACGTAGCTCTCTGTTTAAGGCTCTGACTAAAAGGAGTTTGACCTAGTAGCTGAATTATTCAGTCTTTCAGCACAGCAGTTCCTGCAGGGACAATGGTAGTAAAAGCCATTTCAAACAAACCAACAAAACCCAACAAAAACCTTTCAGAGAGAGGACTGTAGCTTTGCAGGTGTATTTCTTTGTTTACAAATCAATGACTAGATGATTCCTCACCTCATTGCTTAACGTTTCTCGAAGCTTATCTGACTTTTCTGAAATGTATGTAAGACTTTTCCACAAAGTTGGGAAACTGTAGGAGTGGATATGAAAAAGGCTGCTGCTCTTATAGGGGTCAGCACTGCAAGAATATCTTAAGATCTCTCTTGATATGCAAATGGAAAGGGAAGGCAGTGCCATGTGAAAGTAGTATTCGCATTATTTGCACACAGGTGCCTTGTTCTTTTCCTTTTAGCTTTATGTCTGTAACTGTAAGTCTGCTGAAACATGAGTTGCCTTGTTGTTCAATTATAATATAAGGCAATTAGAGTTAGTTATAAACTTGAACTCTGGGGAAAAGGGCTTTGAAATGGAGCATCGTTCAGCTGATATTACTGAAACTATGGTGGGAGTTATTCTGGTCCACTGTCCGTGCTGCCTGGCATCTCTGGGGTTGTACAGAGACAGCTCAGATACCAATGACATACAAAGCATATTTGCCTAGAAGGTGAGAAAAGCACAAGGGTACACATTGGATTCTGTTTTCA
Organism: Sclerurus mexicanus; assembly: GCA_013396755.1. Lineage (NCBI taxonomy): Eukaryota > Metazoa > Chordata > Aves > Passeriformes > Furnariidae > Sclerurus > Sclerurus mexicanus. Next base: position 2,179,408 of record VWZF01002957.1, on the reverse strand, counting down.
GATGCCTCTCAAATGTAGCATTGTTTTTCCCCTTGCTTTAAAACCAGTTATAGAAAGCTGGTCTATAAAGAAATGCCTAGAGACAGACTTAGGTATCATATTATTGGCAAAGAGCTGTCTTTATACACACAAGACTGTAAAATGGCTACAGAGGGGAAGAACAGAAAGGGCTCACAGAGCTGAAGAAGCCTAGGTGGCAGGGGAATACGTGTCAGTCTGAATCTTTTGGACAAATACAAATGTATTTTTTTTCCCTGCTCCTCAGAGGCTGACAGATGTTTTCCGACGGTACGATACTGATCAAGATGGCTGGATCCAGGTGTCCTATGAACAGTATCTTTCCATGGTCTTCAGCATCGTATGACACTGATAACTAGGAACTGCACACTGGCATGACACAGACTGGAGTTGCCAAATCATCCTGTACTGATTAAGATTATTGATGTATTATAATGGATGTAACTTCATATTCTTAAATTTTGTATGTTGGTCATCACCTTCAGAATCTGTACTTAAGTTGGGCTTTATTTTGTATTATTGTACAATATGACCATCTCTGCTTACTGTAGTACAGAAAGCACAGAATCTAGATTTAAGTGGTGCAATGTCAAATTTAACCTCCTTCACATATCCTGCATGGGAAAAATGACTGTTTAGAAATGCCAAATTAAAATAATGCTTGTTAGTTCATAAAAGAGTTGAAAGTCAGAAGTTGCACAACATGTTTTGCATGTGCCTTACTTTTATAAAAGTTTAATGTATTAATTTTTAATACAGAATTTAAAATTAAGTAAAAATACTGGATCAACTTTTATAGTCTTATTTCACTTTTGTACAGCTTCAAGGAGGTGGTGGTTTTATTTCTGTGTTTTAGTTTTCTACAGGTTAGGGGTCTCTCCCACTTGGATGCCCCTTTTTTCTTGTCTTTTATTTTCTAGCTGCCTCCTTCTTTCAGGGTATCTTTGCACAAGCTTCAAATACAACTTTTTCACACCTGTGTCCAGTACTGCATCTTCATTGATGGACTCCCCCCAGAAATGAACTCTGACTACTCTGAATATGTTCCCTCTGCTTAGTCTTCTCATTTAACATCAACAGTCTTTCTTTTTGTGCTGAAGCTCTTAATTAAGTAGCCTTGAATTGACAAACACTCTCACAACATTAGTTGGCAAGTGATAATCAGACCCTTAGTGACAATTCAGCAACACTCTGAATACTCTTCTGTGAAACATCTGGGCAGAGACCAATGGTCTCCATAGCCTAAGCACACCAAAACAAGGAGTCCTCCCAAAGCACTTGGGCATTGTCACCCAAAGGACAAGGGATTATTTTGGGGTGAAAAGGGGGAGCAGGATGATGTCAGAAACCGACTCATCCACGAGCCTTGGATGAAATGTTAAAGTTACTTATGTTTAAGAAGACAAGGAAGAAAGACTTCCGCCACTTACTGCTCGAACCTTCCCTCCCCAGACGGCTGACATTATCACAAGATCTGTTCTCTTCAGAAACAAAACATTAAGAGAAGAGCCCCACCATTTTGGGCTCAAAAGAACTTCCCCATTCCTTTCCCACTAAGGAGTCTGTCCCTTTGGATCATACACTCACATGTAATTCTGGAAAATGTTTTGAGGAGCATTAATAGGCCCAAGGACAAAACTAGAAAAGCTGCAATCTGTCCGACTTCTCAAGTTGTCTTCTTTGAAGGATGTTTCTGTGTCCAGCTGGCCTTGTTCTGCTTCAGACTTTCATGCAGAACAGCTGGTTACAGCACTTTTTAAAGGAGCATCACAGCTGCAGAAAATCACCAAGGTGACTCTGGATTGGAACAACTCTTGTCCTAGTGGGAAACACACTTCTGAAGGTGCGAAAGCAGGTACACCACAGATTAAGAAAACGGCTGAAAAGGAGACCATTTACCCCACGGTGCATGTTTAGGCTCGATTTTTATCAATGACTTTTTAAGGAAATGTGAAATTGACTGAAAGGGCTCAAGTGCAGCCTCAAAACTCCTGCCTCAGTGCCCAAGCCTGGGAGGTAGCTGGGTTAGTGCTGGCAGGTGGCAAGCAGCCCGTGCAGGCTCTCAGTGCCTACTTTGTGAAGGCTGTTGCTTAAGGACTAGAGCCTGAAGAAATAGGATAAGGCAAAGGAATCGTTCTACTCCAGGTCTGTATGACATGGGAGCAAGATAAGGCAAAGGGATTTCTTGGGAGTAAGGTGTAGTGAGTAATTTACAGCTCAGGAAACCTTTAGTAGATCAACGCTCTCTTAACTTGGTCACTACTCCAACTCCATTTCAAACCGTTTCCCCAGTGCAGGACTCTGCACACCAAGGAGGGCCAGTAACTGTTGCCCAGAGGTGGAAAGAACATTTAATCTGGGCCGAGATCATCCAGCTGCTGTGTGCCACTGGGGTGTAAAGGCAGGAAAAGCCCAACAGGAGCGAGAAATGGAAGAGCTCTCTACAACAATCTCAGGTCTTAACTTGAATTGACAGTTGCAACAGTAATATTTTCTAGCAACTTTTTTTCTACAGCTTCAGAATCTTAGTAGCATTACACTTTCTGTGATAGTAACATTTGTGTAAAAAATTTCTGATAATTTTTAAATGTAGATAATAACTGATTAGTCACACGAAGTTTTAAATCAAAACTCTGGCAGACACCTGTGGTAAAACAAAAAATCATAATGTCCCCCCTTAAACCTTTAAGGTTGACTATGTAATTCAGTGGATAAAAGTGTATGGCACAACTACTTGAGTGGATGCCATTATAAACCACCCAAGCACATCAGTAAGTATGAGAGGCAGTAAAGGAAACAGTGAACAGGAATGAAAAAGAAAAACTTATCTTTTCAGATGCAGAAGCAAAATAATTACAGAAGGAGAACTTTAGAGAATTGAGCTTATATGTTCAGTAATAAATTGCTTTCTTGAGGTTTTGTTAATTTACATGACAAGACGCAGAATTGCATTTTGACAGCTCATGAAGACTAATCCTGCTTCAGCACAAGTATTTAACACAGAGACACAGTTCACATATGGGTGAGAAGAAAAATGATAGTCCACAACACAGCAGTGAGAAGGAAAACAGACACTGGGGAGTAAACTGTCTCACTTTTTTTCTTCAGCTCCCTGTAGGCTGGTTTTAATTACATAAAGCAGACATCCAAAACCAGGCATTCACTAAACCAGCATTCATCTAAAACTAGCATGTGGCTCAGAAGTGTGGGGAAAAGAAAAAAAAAACACCACAGACCACTGATAAACATCATGAACTGGAAAGTACATGACATTTTGATTATTTTTTCCTGTTATTTTATCTGATTGCCTCCCGGATTCTACTATTTCTTAGTAAGCCTTTGCCAGTAGAAAGAATCAAGAACTTTTATTTTAGTATGGATCAATCCATCAAATGAATTTTTAAGTCAATTTATAACAATTTCATTCTGAACAATATAATAAAATCCGCATATATTTCACACCTCTTTTTACTATGCAAGAATGAAACTAATATGCCCCATTACATACCAGTTCTAGAACAGATTCCATTTTCCTCATACAGTATCACATTAAAACCAAGAATACCTTTGCTGTGACATTTGCCTTTGTCTAAACAGAAATGCAGTGTATCAATTTCTAAAAATACGCTAATTTTAAGCCTCAAATTAATAGAACTGGCCTTATATTTCTGTGAAGAAAAGTAAACCTGTATTTTCAATGTATATTCTTCCTAAGTAGGTAACAAAAGCAAACTTTTTTTTTCCTCTGAATTGGAAAGGTGTTAAAAGGTTTAAAAAGTCTTTTTGCTGACGAAATAACTTCAACATATTTTCAAAAAATAACAAAAGATTTTTTCTGTAATATACTAAGATGTAACAAATATATTACAAAAAGCCTAAACAAAATAGTATGTTCATCCCTTATGTGCAAGTTTGTGTTCCAGCTATATTTCATGTGTTAAAAAATTAAACCTACCTCCCTTTACCCTTCCAAAACCAGTTAAATGTGAATTAAATGCAGTCTCTTTCTGGAACGCCAAGAGATGGATCTTCTCGACTCTCTTCATCTGTTTCCAGTTCAGCTCTTTTTGTTCCTTATTCTTTTCCTCTAGTTTCTACTAGCACATTGACTAATGTCTGAATATTTATTTCTAGAAAGGGGAGATAAAGACATTTAAAGTTACTTCTGTTTCATGATATTTCACATAATACTGCATAGAAGATGTCAAAATGAAAGTTTTCCTATTAACTGGCTACGTAATTAACTAATTCCAGTACCAGAAGCATAGTTTTCATTTATCTAAATGACAGGTATACAGTAGTATATGCCCACCTCCCTTTAAACCCCTCTCAATCTACTTCCAAAGGAGACTTTTATTTTGAATAGTGTATCACTATTCTTAACATTAAGGACTATTTCTACAATAACTAGAAAAAATAAATTGTCATATAATGAACCAGCTCTTTGATAACATTTCTCTTATGTTATCCCAATGGGTTTGATCCATTTAGATTATTTATTATAATGCCATCCAGGTTTGGTTCTGTGTGCAATCCAGTATTTTTTTCTTTATGCCAATACATTCCCTAGGATAGATTACATTTTCCTCATATAGCATCACATTAACACAGAGAAGACCTTTGCTGTGACATTCTCCTTTCTTTGTGTAAACAGAAATGTAGTGTATTGATTTCTAAAAATACACTAACAACAGAAGCATATTGCAATGTAGTGTTGCAGCCCTAACCGTACAAACTCATGCTATAAAATGCTAGTTAGAAAGATGACCTAGGACAAACCTTGCAATTGAGGAAATTTTTATTCTATCCAAATTTTCTCCCACTCGCTGCTCTATTTAGTTGTGAGGAGGCAGAGTGTCCTCAGAGAGGCAATAACACCTTTCTTGAGCTGCTACAGATGCTGAGCAAAAGGAACTGAACTCCCCAGAACAGCACATCCTATCTCTGCAACATGCAATCTCCTGCCTATTTTAAAGTGACTATGTTCATGTAACTCTTTTTATACAAGAACAAATCACAATCTTACTTTGAAGTACTGGATAATATGGAGCCAACTGTCTGAGCATCCTGGTCATTTTAGGTATATCCTTTCCTTGTAGTCTATTCACAGTGTTTGAAGCAAGACCAACATCATCTTCATCAAACATCTTATCTGAGCTTCTGAACAACTGGTAATCTCTGTATGAACCACTGCCAGAAAATGAATCCTGATGTGAACTCCAGGTACTCTTGTAGCCTGCCTTCTGATGCTTGAATCCTTGACAACTAGATTCCCGGTTCCAGCAAGAGTCCTCATTCCACCTGGTGTCCTGGTACCACCTGGAGCCACCTCTTCCTGAAACAGCAGAATTTTCAGAAGAGGTACAAGTATTCACAGACTCATCAGTCTTGTAAGAGGAATAGCTTTGCAACGGATAGTTTGTGGAGTATCTTCCAGATAAAGGATATGAGGGTGTAGAATTGGGATAGGAGAATCCTTGATCACTTATACTCCATGCTTTTGTACACGCTTGTTGATTCCTCCATTTAGTATTTTCCCTGCTATAGGAGAGTCTGTTATAGAGTTTACTTCCTTGCACACCGTTGGACACACATTCTGCTGAATACTCCCTCACTGGGCTTGTCTCATAGGAAGAGGCCCCGCCAGCTGAATTACTGCCAGATGCACATCGGTTGAACTGTCCCAGCCATTCACTGACACCACTGGCAGGACTTCCAGCCTGAAGAGCAAAAGAGTCCCTGAGTGCAGACATCATTGCAAAGGCATTAGACCTCAGATGACGGGAAGATGATCCATCATCTGTTTGGTAACTGTATGAGTGAGCAGGAGAAAAAGCAGCATCTGCAGAGTTCTCTTCATACTGAGACATAAAACCTTCATTCCAGTTAGAACTTCCTGAATAAATAAATAAAGGGCACTAAAAGTTAGCAAAATATTAAAATACCAACTGCAAACATGACTATTTTGAAATTTCATGAAGTGTCCTTCTGTTTTTTTCCCATTTCCTACCTTTATGGGTTACCTGAGTCTGGCATCTCTTCACCCAAAAATTCTAATGTTAAATAGGTCAACAAAGGGTTATTGCTTGGATTTCCTGTAACCTTTGCTGCTGTAACACTACTCAGTGAGACAGGAACATTCTTAGTCAAGGTTGAAGTCATTAAGGCTTCAGAAAATGACATCCTGAACTGACTCAGAGGGCACAGACACACAGTATACTACCTAAGAATCACTATGGCTGGCCATAAAAGTAAATTTTCACAATCTGTGCAGTCTCAAGAGTAGACAAACTAGTACAACAAAGTATCTAAATTACCTTTGTATTTTCCATATGGCTTATAGTGTTTTGGGATGCTTTTCCGTCCTGGAAATTCATCTTGAGATACTGACATGAGTGGCATCAAACTATTAGTGTAATTAACCTAGGTAAAGCAAAAGGTCAGAATGTCTGTTTTTAAACTCAAATCTTAAGCATTCCAAAAAAAATCCAAATAGTAAACTCCCCATAGAAAGTTAGTAGAGTACACTTTTAGGTTGACAGCAAAGTCCACATGAGGGAGGTGTTGTTCTGTTGTTCACAGTAACCATATTATACCACGATTTTCAAAAGTATTATTTGGAACAGGTACATGTCTGGAGAATGGAATGAGGTGTCTGGGGAAGACAATGCTTCCTGTTTCAAATTTCTTTATTGCCTCATATCTCTCATCACCACCTGGCTAAAATATAAAACAGGTGTGTGTGCAAATCCTGTCTTTAGCTGAGGAATGCAGAATGAAAAGCTTGGCTAAAAAATTAAGCTATGGCAACAATATTTTACTGGTGGTGGTGGTATTTACACAGAGACAGTTATTGTAGCTCAGCTGACGTGGAATATATTATTGAGAAAACAGTCTGAAACATCCTTCAGAAAAAACCTGTGCTGAGTTCTGTGAACCAATAGCTACCAGAGGTGATGAATCATTTTTTCAGATTATTGTCCTTCTTCAGACCCTTTTCTTCTACCGGTATTCAACTTCTATGCAAAGAAGCTATGAAGGTTTGTAAGGGCCAACAAAGTCAAGAACATCTTGCCTATCTTAGTCTTAATAGAAAGCTCAACTGAGAGCAGAGCTGCAAGTCACAAGGACAGACAGACTTGCCCACAAAAGAAAAAAGTGGCACATTTGGGTGGCACTTAAATCTCAGAAGAGCAGCTATCAAGCAAGTGACCAACTACAAAAAAGGATGACAAATATATTTAACGAGGGTTTTTGACCCACACCTGAACTCTTACAGTCTGGCAGGGTGTTAACTTGAGTTCAACCACTCCTTTCCTCCCAATGGCAAAACAACTCTGGTCAAGACTAAGTTACTTACTGCTGCTTTCTTTTCACAAAAGGCCTTCAAAGCCTCTGTGAGTTCCTGTGTAATGCGAACAACAAGGGTTGCTTCTGAGTCTGAGGTGATGTGAAAAGTCTCCTGTTGACAAACATGGTTAGAATTAGTCATTAGGATGCCAAAGGGTCATATATCAAAATCAAAGTTTAACTTTGATCTGTTTTTGTATAACCAAATCTATACTATTAGTGGATATATAAGACATATATAATGAACATAGACATATCAAAATGTAAAATGGTGAACATAATTATGACCTGATTAAAGGTAAAACCTGGATTTCTCTGCCACTCCCTTACTGTCAATCATGAACATTTTGTTGCAGATGGAGAAGGGCACAACTCCTAAATTTATGTCTTCTGTGTAGAAAATTGAATAAAAAGTATGCTTCACACAGATTAGAAAGTACGTAAAGTCATAAGTGACTACAGTAAGTTAAAAGAATATAGGCCATCTGCCATAAGGAATAACTGTGATTCCTGTAGATAAAAGTCAGTTAACTGTATTTTTGATAGTTTACTGATTATCCCTTAGACTTGCTTTTTTGCTCTTTCCAAAGCTTCAAGTAACCACAGCTTAAAAGACATGAAGCATGCATCTCAAAACATTCTACTTGTGATTTTCACATATGAACACAATTCAAACCCAAATGAAATTTTCCATTTGCCTTAGGTACAGGATATTACTTTCACAGCATAAAATGGTGAATACAAATGGTCGGATATTTTCACAACATGAACCCAAAAGACAAACCAAGGCTTACTATGCCACTGCCAACAGCAACTGAACTGATAACACTTTCCCAATCACTCCAAGACCAGCAGGTGTGTTCTTGTACCCCTCAGTTTCCCTTGGCTGTCTGGTTCTGCAGCACCCACACCAGCCACAGCATCCCAGGCAGTAACACCAGACTGCCTCCTCTCCTTCAGTGTTATCACTAATCCCATTAGACACGGGCAGCCAGTAGTACCTGAGCAACATCAGTACTGCAAACTAACACTGCTTGTCAGGGAGGCTCCTCAGCAAAGGGAAGAGTCCTCCAGACAACAGGTTAAGAGCCCACATTTAATCCACCAGGTTATTCTGAGCTGACATTATACTACGACTGCACCGGCTTTTCATAGAGCAGAGTCCATAAAATAGAATTTAGAAATTAATGCTGTGATCAAATGAGTTTGTTCAGGAATCAGAGGCTCCTGCACAATATTCATTGCATCATATTTGTGAAACTTAACAACTCTCATCACAATTATTTTACATACATACCAAGAACTCTAGAGCTTTTTGTTTCCGTACAGGATCATTCTGTGGGATTGTAGAATGGGGAAGAAAAATTAAAATACTAAATACCATGATATTTGTTGCATCATCTTGTACAAAACAAGACCTTTTGATCTTTTATCCAACAACAAATCAACACAAAGAAAAGATAGTAATTTTAGGTCACAGCCACAAACATGTAACCTTAGAGCCTTGATATCAGTTAGGTAGCAGCTACAATTAAAACTGCATTGCTTTCAATACCAGGAAGAACACATTTCACATCTAAGCCATACACCTACAGGAGCTCTTTCCCAGGCTTTCCTCATTCAGGACTAAGATCATGTTTAAAAAAAATCAAGTGCTCAGCTGTATTTAGCATAGTACCTGAGCAGCCAGAGGCCAACACAACCACCTCTACCACTATGATGAAAACAAGGCAGTTCTCAGTGTTTGTGCCCAGTGCTAATCAGGGCAGATACTTGAGCGATGATTTTGAGTTTCACCTTTGGGTTAGAAAAAAGGATTGCAAACCTTTAGATATAACTTAAAATCTATGCTAAACCTTCAGTATAGAATACCTTTGACTTGAAGAGTGGCAAAACAGAGAGGGGGAGACTTGCTCTGTAGACATTGGGTCTGAGACTCAGTGACTCTGAACAGGATTTATGAGAGCTAAGGTGAATGCACAGTATTCGCTTCCCCTCTGCTGTGATGAACACAAAACTCTGGTCATTAGGTTAATTACTTCTGTAATAATACTAATTAAAAGAGCAAATGAAGTCAAAGAATGAACATTTTTTAGAAAAATTAGAAGGAAGCATAAGGAAACTGCTGCAATGTACGATACTTGAGGAATTACTACCTCTACATACCTCATGCTTATAATCATCTTCCCACCTTAAAAGAAAGAAATTACAGTATTAAGATGCACCCTAAAAATTACTAAAAAGTTAGTTTTACTTATAGCATCTCAAACCAAAATATTTCAGTTTCCAAATTTATATCCCTTATCAATACAGGATATCTTTCCCTAATAACAGTATTTTAAATATGCTGTAGAGGTCCTTATTCTGAATGACTTTCAAAGAGATTAGGGGTACTCATGAACTTGTTTACAGATCAGCTAAAGGAGATGACTAAAGTAATGGTAGGTTTGATTTTTTTCCTTCCTATATGAACAGAAATGCCTTTTATACAACTTACTCAACCTATGGCATCCCAAATAGAATGGAAACAGTTCGAAATTTCAATTGCAATTTCTTTGTGAGTGCAGTATTTCAAAAGCCACAGCTACTGTTTCCTCACAGACAAAAAGAAACAATTTACAAAAGAGGAATGAGTACAGTGGAAAGACAATATAGAATATTTTCCCTATATGTCATGATGTTTGTTACAGCAAAGTAGATAAAAAAAATCTCTTTTGATTCCCCTATGGGGGTAGTATTCTCACCTTGCTTTCTTCTTTGATGGGGCTAGAAAATGAAAAAGTATTATTAGCAACATCACAGGGTTTCCACCATATTACTGAACAGATGCATTACACACAGAGAACAGCTACTGCCCCTGAAGTGGCTGCAGTTTCTTTAAAGGGCAGGATTCAGCAGCTGAAAGCTAGGCACATACTGCCATTTTAGAAACCACCAGGCATCCTTGATGAAAAACTGATGGGAGACTTGTGCCCTAACAGCTTCCCAGGGCACCCTAGAGCACCTATGTTCAGGCAGCTGAATGCCACACAAGAATGGATGGAACTGAGGTGGGCACACCTCCTCCACGCGAACAGTGAAGAGGTTTGGGTATGTTTCTTTCTGTGTATGTACCACTGAACCTCAAAGCTACACGTACAATAGTTCAGTCTCCAGCAAGAAGTTACGGGGATTAGAATGCCTAGCCATCTCATCTCTATCAGTGCACAGCATGAGGAGGAGGGAAAGCACAGTAAAACAAGGCAGTCTAAGACAGTAACTGTGCTTCAGAGTATCATCTACTGCATGGTACATAACTTAACACTTCTTAATTATTTATCAGCACAGGTGCTCCAGGATAAGCAACAGGACAAATAATAATTCTCAGGACAAGTGGCATCTTTGTCCCTACAATATGAGCCTGAAAGACTTATGTTACTGTTCTAACCACCTCATGTTAACATGGTTAACACATACTGATGAGTTGCAGCATGAAGTTGCACTGTAGGTCTCCAAGTTTTCTAAATGTCAGGAAAGAAAAGGACTGCCACCATTTCAAAGAAAATATCCAATGAATTTAAGAATCATGGCAATGTAGGATGGGAGAGATCTCTGCAGGCAGAATCACAGAATCATAAAAAAAAGTTTAAGTTGAGAGGGGCCTCTGGAGGTCATCTAGTCCAGCCTGAGAGGTAAAAACACCTCAGAGGTGGTAAGTAACAGAATTAGCTGTAAGATGAGGACACTGACAATTAAAATAATTTTCCCTGAATTATTCAACTTGTGCTGTTTTTCCAGTAAGTCTCCAAAATCCACGCTGCTTGAAAAGAAGGTGAGTGGAGACAAGGAGTACTACTTAGTTGTTGGAAGCTTCACTCTACTCCAGCAATGATTGGAGTTCTGCTCCCTTTGACAAGGACTAGCCTCAAGATTAAATCTGGATGCTTAAGCCTGAATCCAGCTGAGTTTTACAAATCTTCAAGAATGGTGGTTTTTCATCTCTTTGGGCAGACAATTTCAGCCTGACTCACTCATTGTGCAGTAACTTCCAGTTCCACTGTCTAGTCCAACCTTCCACTTGAAGTAGGACTGCCAAAGTAGGATTCTAGTTTTGTATAGCCAAGTCTTGAAAACCTGCAAGGATGAAGAGTTCACTACCTACGGATAATCTGTTTCAGTGCTGTAATACCCTCTAGGAACTAAGTTTTTCTGGAGTTCAGCCTCTCAAGCTGCCATCTCCTTACATCACCTGCAATGATCAACAACTTTGGCTTTGTCATCCCTGTAGCAGCCTTTAGACAGTTATCATTTCTTATCCTTCCTCTTTGCCATTCTAAACAAGCACAGCTCCCTCTAACCCTCACCCTAGGCACAGGCTTTTGACCCCTGAGAAACTTCATAATCCTCTGCAATTTCTCCAGCTTCCCCTTGAACTAGAAGGAATAAAACTGGACACAGTATTCCAAGTTTGGTCTTAACAGCACTGAATAACAAGGGATATGAGTGTTCCTCAATCTTCTGCCTGCACTTCTGCTGTAGTATCACAACATGAGATTTGCCTTGTGTGAAATGAAAGCATTGTCCTGGCTCATACTGGGCTTAACATCCCCCGTAACCCCCTTTTTTAGCAAGATTGATCAGTCTATCACTTCCCATCCTGTACTGACACATGAAGTTATCACTTTCCCAGACAAGCTTCTCCAGGTATGCACTGTAATTGCAATCTGAAAAGCCTGGTCCAAAATAGCCAAGTCAATTTCCAGTTTGTTGCTGTATTCCATAGCAGCATCAAGAGTAGTTTTTCAAAAAGAAATTACACAGGCAGAATTCAGAGAGTAAATTAGATCAGAATGTGATATGTTATGCAACCACACTGTGCTTATACACAGTGTCACAAGGCTTCAAGCTCAACTCCACACTTCGAGTAACTGGCTACAGAGATTACCTTAAAAAGACAGTATTTTTAATCCAAAGCCTCAGACAAAATACAGATAAATTCTCCCATTTCGAGAATAAAGCAATTCTGTATTTCCTTTAAGAAAAGCAACAAATCAATCACTTCAAGGTCTCTTATACATACATGTGTGTGTGTATATATATATATAAAAAGAATCTTAGTTTTGGATGTGATCTGTGCAGCAGCCAAAATTTGGTGTTAATGTCTGTTTTGTTGCTTGCAAACTACTACATGACACCAAAAAGCTGTTCTTAATTATATTCTCAAACTCAGTCTTGCTGTCAGAAGGGAGTTTTGAAATTTGCCAATATGATCTAGTCCAAAGACACACAGCTGCTAAACAAGTAAGCATAGTTCTTTTCTAAACAACCGGAGGATTTTTATTTTGGAATTCACTTGATGTTGACTTTACGACCTAACTAGAGCAAACCTTAACACTGAATGACACAATGCTTTTGCAGCTAACTTCACTCTTGTTCATTTCTCCAGTTCTTCATATCCTGTAGGTCTGCATGGGATCACTCTTTTTGATGTTCCAGATTGATATGTGACCATATCCTCTGCTTCTACAGAAGTCTACTGACTTGACTGATGTCAATTCACTCTGAACGAAGAATTACTGAGCTAGACTACTGTGTCGCATTACCTCTTCTTCACAGGAGACACAAACAGAGCTCAAAAAGATTCTGCCACCTTGTTTTGCAGGCCAACATTAAAAAGCACAAGCCACAGAAGCCACGAAGGATCAATTCAATTATAAAAAAAAAAAGCACTGCTATGGTAGGCACCTACAGCAGGATTCACAACGACAAATTCTGTTGAGCTGTGCAACCTTCACCCACTTCAGTCAAACCTACCCTCGTTCTGATGTTAGTACTAGGGTCAAAAGGTAGCAAGGAGGTGTTCCTCCAGGCTGGCATCATTAAGCATCTATAACACAACTCTAGTAACAAAGGATGTAACTCAAACCTACTGTATCAGGGAAGATGTTTGGTTTAGCTTTGTGGATTTGGTTTCCATGGATTTGCTACAGAATAGCAATTTTCACTTTTACCACTGATTCAGAATGTGTACCTGTTGATGACTGAAATGAGGTGGAGGAGACTATCAGCTTATTCAGAGAAAGCCATCAAGTGCCATTTTCCCATACTTTTTCACTTTTCTTGATGTAGTTATCATAATATGTAACTGTAGTTATCACAAATACCTTCAGAACCAATCAATTAAAAAATATGTCAGGAATCTCAGGAACACTAAGTCTGGCAATTTCTTTCTTTCCTCATTTCAAATTCACAAAACCCAAATAATCTCTGAAAACATTTTGTACTATCACAAGTTGAATGTTTTAAATCAGTCAAACCCCTGACTTCAACTACTAAGTCAAACTAGACCAAATATCAATAACATCAAATCCATAATATTCAAGAAATTCATAGACTTACGTGAGGTACTTGGTCTTATGTAACCTTCAATCTAGAAACAGAAAAAGTTTCATATTAAACCATCTTATTAAAATTTTGTAACAATTCTCTAATGCAAATGCCTTTAGGAACAGAACAAGTACTTTTATTTATGCCAGCATAGGATAACCCATGAATAGATACAGAATCCTGTAAATATAAATGAAACTGGAGAGAAAATTTGCTTACATTTGAGAAAATGTAAGTTACAAAAATTAAAAACTATTGAAGTAAAGCAATGAAATTTCTGAACTGGACATTTTCAGTTTAAAAGAAATTAAAATCTTAAAAATAAATAACTTTTTTTTTTAGATGAATTTCAACACTACGTTCTTTTGCCCAGATTTTTTATGGCAATTTTAAGTTAAGCCTTAGTTCAACTGAATACTACACCTCCTAGAAACACACAGGAATTTAACAAGCTTTGTCAGCTTTAAAATTTACTATATCAAACATAAATGCATTGATAAAAGATTAACAGATACATTACATTTACTTCCAATTACCTGATACATTTTTAATCCTTCAGTCTTCTCTAGCTCTCCTGCTATCCGTTTGAGAAATGAGACTTTGCATTCTTTTACATCTGTTGTCTTTCTCTTCATTTTATCTGGAAATTCTTTAGACTGTTGACAAAACCAACTTGAAAAGGTCAATATCAAAATTCATCACAATATTAAAAAACTGACACATTTCATCTTTTGGACAAGCTTCCAAAAGACTTGTAAACATGGATTCAAACATTATGAGCTAGTTTTTTCTCTATAACACAACAAGTTAAATTTTAGAGTTGCTTAAGTAGGCTTCAAAACAAAGAAAGAATATGATGCAAAGCTTGCTACCAAAAGGAAACATACACTGTACCAAATCCAACAATGCTGAGGAATAAGAAAGAACCACAACAAACTAGGAACCTGATGCTGAAAGCCACCTAAACACTTAGGAACACTTTTAAGTTGATACGCACAGGCACCTCTGGATTGCCTCAACAGCTCACAGCATTATAGCTTTTCATGTTGATCTGATCCATGACGAGTCAACCATACAAGTATTAGTAATTTATCATATGGGCGTTTAAACCAATTATTTAGAGGAAAAAAAATAGGGGGGGAAGTATCATAAAAAGCATCAAAATTAACTCACAATGTATGCTCTTCTGTGTTTATATCCACTAAGATGCTCTATCATAGGTGCCATCTCTGTATTAAGCTCACACAGCTTGCACTCATAACGTGGCTCTTTTCTTCCTTCAAATCTGATTTCAACCACATGTTCTAAACCTGTAAAAGCAGGAGTTACAAATATCTCTATTTTACTATAGGCTATATAAACAAATGTATTCTCTTCACTGGTGCTCATTAAAAGCCAAAATAAATATTTTAAAATACTCCATTTTCAGAATTTTGACACTCCTTCAGGATCACTTCAACACTTCTTTGGACTTACTATACACATTGGTTAAATTTATCTCTTTCCAACGTCATCTTCTGAAATGAAATTCACTATCTATGACAGATGTGCAAGCCCACCGAAAGAAAATATTTCTTACATCTTTTTTCCTGCCTATGATATTTTTTTAAAGAAACTAAGAAAGAGAATGACAACAGAAATGCCACACAAACATATAGATTAAAAAACTGCATTTATACTCCTTAGTCAAACATAATTTGGATCGTGTCCAAGTACTAAAAAGCAGATGTAGGAAAGACACTAATCACTTCACAAAATCTGAGTCCTTCATAATCTAAAATTGTTCCCTAAACTTTTAAGAAATTCAAGAATGAAAATGGGATTTTTCTCCATTTTTTCTAGAAATTACTATCTCTTAGAAATATTCAGAAATCTCCAAGTTTGGGGTTTATTACCTAGCATGAAAAATTTTACTCCGAATAGCTTAAACATACCAAATTTAACAGCAGCTGTTCCCTTATGTCATAATTTCCAATACTCTGTATTCGTGATGGCTTGATCCCAGCCAGCAGCCACGAACCACATAGCTGCTTGCTCACTCACACACCCCTCAGCAGGGTGGGGAGAAAACAGGAAGAACAAAAGCAACAAAACCCATAGGTTGAGATTAAAAACAGATTAACAAGTGAAGGAAAGAGGGGTGGGAAAAAACCAAAACCCAAGCAAAACCCTGTTGCTCACTTCCCCACCAGCAGACCAATACCCAGTCAGAGTCTCTGAACAGCCACCTTGCAAGTTAAACCTTGCTTCCCCCACGCCCTGCTTTTTCCTTCTCTGTCTCAATTGTGATTGCTGAGCATGACATTATGTGGCACAGAATATTCTTTGTCCCAGTTTGGGCCAACTGTCCTGCATGTGTCACCTCTCAGACTCTTGCCCACCCCCAGCCTTCTCAAAGGGGGAGAGGTGAGGACCTAGAGTAACCAAACAGTCTTGATGCAGTGCACTGCTCAGAAACAGAAAAAAAACACTGGTGTATCACTGCTTCACTCACAAATCCAAAACATACAGGCTGCTATGAAGAAATTCAACTCCACCTCAGACCTGCTACAATATTATACTTCTAAATCTTAGCTCTGAAAATATACTATGACCAAATGAACTGTAAGTGTTCTTGTAACTGAAGTGTTTTCTGTTAAAAATGCTTATAGTAATATATTACTATGCTTTTTAGTATTAATATTTTATATGGAGTAACAACAAGACAATGCACTAAACAGAGGAATTTTCTGCTAATATTAGGAAATGCACTACTTAGGTCTTCACGAGGGAACATATTTCTCTAGGCCACCAGTTCATACTTGGAACAGTAAGGCCACTGAGAAGCAGCATTGATTGTCCTCTCCTAAGGGTTGCCTAATCTAGCACTTAGAAAAAAAAGCCTGAAAATTAATCTCATTACTTTTAGTATTCCCAAGGACAGTGGGAGAAAATCTCTCACTAAACACAAACATTGGTATATATCCCACCAACTGGAAAGCTGTGAAGAACATGACTGCTGATAATGTCACCAATGGCATCAAGTCCAGTTGGAGGCCAGGAGGTAGTGGTGTACCCCAGGGTCAATACTGGCTCTAGTCTTGTCCAATGTCTTCATTAATGATTTGGATGAAGATGCAGAGCATACCCTCATCAAGGTTGCTGATGACACACTACTGGGAGAGAAGGCCCATACACCAGACGGTTGTACTGCCAGACAGAGAGACCCCGAGTGGCTGGAGTTGTGCTGACAGGAAGCTCAGGCAGATCAATAAGGGGAAGTGCCAAGTCCTTCATCCAGAGAGGAACAAGCCCAGGCACCAGTACATGCTGAGGGCTGGCTAGCTGGAAAGCAAATCAGCAGGAAAAGACCTGGTGGACATCAAGTTGAAGATGAGCCAGCAAAGGCTGACGGTATCCTGAGCCGGACAGGGAGAAGTGTTGACAGCAGGCTCCACTCAACACCAGCATGGCCATTCCTGGAGTGCTGTGTCAACTTCTGGACTCCCCAGTACAATAGACATACGAAGGACCATGAAAAGAATGAAGGTACTAGAGCATCTCTCTTACAAGAAACAGCTGAGAGAGCTGGAACTCTTCAGCCTGAAGAAGAGAAGGTTCAGAGAGGTGTTCAGTGGTGCTCAGTGACAGGACAAGAGGCAATGGCACAACTGAAACAGGAAATATGCTCTGGACGTCAGAAAACATGCTTTGACTGTGAGAATGATTGGGCACTGGCACAGGTTTCCCTGAGAGATTGTAGAGTTTTTCACCTTGGAGATATTCAAAAGCCATCCAGACGTAGTCCCAGGCAACCTCCTCTGGGACTTGAGCAGGGGCTTAAGAGCAGCAGAGGTCCCTTCCAACCTCAGCTATTCTGTGATCTGGGAAAAGCATCTTTATTTAGATGGCTCCTTCAGGAAGCTGTGTTAACATTAAGGTGTATAAAAGAGGCATTCTTTACAATACACAGTGCAATAAACTAACAGGTAAGAGACATTTGCTACCCTGTAAGTTATTGAATGCATTTACAGAAAATGAAACAGTATCTAAAATGCCACTTTTTATTTCAAAAGGCCATTTTGTCATAAATTCAAAGGCGTACAATTTACAAAACAAAAAACCATACCAACTAGAGGTTCTTCTCTTTTGGGATCATTCATAAAATCCTTCAGACAGGTTATGTACTTTGTAAGTCCTCTCTTCACTAAAGGAAAAAAATACACACATAAAGAGACATTACACATTATACAGTTTGCATGTCTATTACCTTAATGGAGTTTCTAACGGAGAGTTTAATGGGGACAAAATTTGCACTCTGAAATGTATAAGGAAAACAGCAAGATCTCAGTCCCTCACAGAAAGACTCCAACACTATCTTTCATAACAACTTTACACACAGGGATTTAATGTCTTCAAGAAAAGAATGAAATAAGCAAAACAAACTTCTAATACAATCCAATTTGCTGAGAAAAGATAACCAAGCTCACATTCATAGCATGTCCCAGACTGTGCCAGTTCCCATGGGGAAAAAAAAGCAACCACCAACCTCTTCCTCCTCCTAAAACCCTAATACTCATGTAGCATTCTGGGATTCTGAAGTTCAAGAATCATGTTTCAACTCTAAAAAGAACACAATCTTCACTAATACAGCAAATGCCTCTTGTGCTCTGGGCAGCCCAAAAGCTGCGCAAACACTTAGTATATTCCTGAGTCTGAACCAGGAGTGTTTCGATCAGGGCTGTATCTTGCTCCTCACCGAGTTTTAATAGCTTGGTTTGTGCACTTCCTGGTCAATTCAGAACACCAGCAGAGTTCAGCTAAATATGTCAGCAAAACAATCTCAAAGAGGCACGAAGTGTATTCAAGTGCTGGACATTATAAAAGAACAAGATGAAGTGTTAAAATATGTATTTTTTCAATCTGAGAAAAAAAAGTGAAGAAATAGAACTCATCTTCCTAATTAGATATAACTCATCAATGTATTACATAAGAGTCACAAACACTGCTAGTTTCTTCAAATTGAAACAAACAAGTAGAAATACCACAAGCACCAAACTGTTACCATATTCTTTCCCACTAGGATGCCAGATTAGTTTAAAAAAAAAACCAAAAAAAAAACTTCACAGGGATAGGGAAGTCCATATTCATTCTCAAATATTAGTTCCATTAGGAATATGTCTGTGCTGCCATCAAGTCAAACATGTGGGCTGCACACAAAAAAAAAATTCATCAAGTTCCAGCATTAATTTAGATGGAAAACCTCTTACAATTAGAAAACATCACATGGGGACACTTCCTGCCACAGCAACAGCATGTCCCGTTCCTACAAAAAATTCAGTCCTGTTAAAATCTTTCTACGTTATTTTGGGTTTATTTTGCCTGTGGTGACATGCAGCAGTAGCACAGTGTGAGTTGTCACATAACAAGTTGGTGCCACATAATCCATCTCCATAAACAAACTCTTCTCAACTTAAATGCATTATGCAGTTCTCATGCATTTCTGTGCCTATGCAGCACTCTGTGGGAGCTGGCTATTGCCAAGCTGATGTAGAAAGGCATGTGGTCTTCTGGACTTAACATGAAAAGAAAAAAGTTAAAGGTCTATTCAAGGTAATTTCATCTTGTTTCCTAACAAATTAAATATTCTTGTCTCAGTACCATCTTAATAGTTGTTTACTGTTCTTGGTTTATATGCTTTTGATTTGTCAAACTTCCACTGTATCATTTCTGTACAGAGAATGACACAGAATTTTTTACTGAAAATTTCAACAACTAAAAAAATCAACCACATCCACTAAGATGTTATCAGATAATTATGAAGACAGAAAGTACGTCTTGAGTTCGAAAGTCCTTCTGTGAGGATATACGTAACTTCATGTTCTTCTAAGACCTTTTCTGAGGAAAGAAAATTAACCAGCGCACAAGGAAAAGCAATTGTTCAGATGTTTGGGAGCTTGCACTGCTTCCTTCTAGACCACAATCAATCACCTGCTTTAGTCATCATTAAAACAAAACAACCCATTTCAAAGTTGCATCTGAAAAGGACATTAGCTCATTTATATTTAGCTACCTGGTCTCTGTGCTTCATACTTCATCGGAGTTTGGACTGGAGCTGAAGGACCTAGGATAATAGTTTGACAGTCAGACTACTTCTTCTCATTTGCTTTTATTAAGCACCTAGTAGACCATCCAAACATGTCACAGAATAGAACAGTTATCCTCATTTTATTGTTTAATAAAGGCTCAGTATTCCATCTTGATAACGTTTCTTTTTGTAACTTCACTGCTCTCAGAAAGTCTACCATCCCATTCCCCTCCCCCATCAACACAATATACAAACACATGAATGTCACATAAGCCCATAATATTCAATTCTTATTTGATTTGTTAAGTGCTTTTCATACTGGCTACTTATTTTACTTATTTTCACTATTCATTATCGTGCATGACAACCAATCTGTGTTACAGGTACCCAACAAAAAACTTCTGGTCTACATATTTAGAGCCTAAACACAGTCCCAGACACAATTTGGATAATGATTACAATGCATCTTCTCTTACAGAGGGTTCTATACGTATTCTTAAACACTCAGAACTTCAGAATGAGTTTTCAGACTCGTTTTTATAAAGATACTTCTACTTCCTTTGGGACTTTTCCCTTGCCCCACTCTTCCTCAAATCCACAGACACAGACAAACCGCCACACCTAAATGATGTTGTCAAGTATTTTCTAAGTCACAGCATTCAAGATTAAAACAAGGTGAAACACTAATACTCATTTACTGCAAAAAGTGGAAGTTATATAGTTGCATGTGCAATCCCTAATTTTGAAGTTGGGAAGTTTTCAACAGTCACGGCAAACACAGCACGTTGTATACAATGATGGTTTTTTTTGCCCCCTTTCAGCACAAGACAGGCAGTTAAGTATCAAAGTTGTAACTCAAATAAAACCAAGATTGTAAACTCTTTACAAACAGCTCTGCAACATTAATGTAAGGGAGGGCAACAGGAAGGCATATCTCCCTTGATTTCTTATAACAATTTATGCATCTTTTTCAGTTAAATGCTTCAAAATTTCTGGCAGCAAGAGCAAAAGAAGATCTGCAGGTTCCAGCATCTGCACACTGACAACATGACCAAATCCTAAATAACATGAATATATAGCTGTGAAATAAGATTTTTAGTGCTTTATTTTGTTTTTACTTCTAGGAACAAACTACATTTACAGAGAATTGCACTAGAAGCAGTTCACAGTGCAGTCTGCCTTAACATGGTTAGAGTTTACAGAGATGGCCAAGCCAAAAACTGAGCGATAGCTGCTACTATCGCTAAAGGAAGCAGTTTGGGGTAATTAAGATTTTTTTTTATTATTAATAAAAAGGGCATTTAGTAAATACCACTGCTCCCCAACAAAGCAATTGTGATCTTGAAGACTCCCCCATTCAGCAACAGCAGGTTTCCAAGCTAACATTTCATTCATCCTTACTAGACACATGGCTTTGTAATATTACTAATAAAGTAAATTATATTTCTTAAGCAACCCAAACCCACAACACAACGTTTTTGCTAAAGCATATCAGACTAATCAATGAGTTCAAAATCAGCAGGATTGCCAAGCTCAAAGGGCGGTGATCAACAGTGCAGCCTCCTGGTGCTCAGTACACAGCAGAACGCCCTAAAGACTGATTCCAGGGCCCACAACAACTGAAACCAACATCAGTAACCTGGTTGGGAATGCATAGAACACCAACATTCACAAACAGTAACTTATGGGACACAACCAATGTCAAAGCTTCAATTCAGCAGGACCTTGGAAACATTAAGGCAAAACCCATACAGAGACACACCACAGGCAGCTTACTTCAGAATACGTTATCCTCCATTATTTGGGATGTGCAAGGCTGGCTAGTACCATCTTTATTTAGTTCAGGTGTGAAGTGGAGAACAAAGGAGGGTCCAGCAAAATGGCTACTGAGATAAACAACCCGGGGCAAATACCTTATGAGAATGGTTCTGGGAGCTGCACTTGTTTAAGTCTGGTAAAGTGGAGACTAAGAGGAGATATAATAGCATGGGTACCTGAACAGCAGCTAGAGATGCCCAAAATGTGATGTGACAAAAGCATTAACAAGCAGCAGCCAGAAAGAGTTGCTTTGGAGGCAAAGATTACATGTTAGGATAAAATTCCTCTAAGACAGAGGAGCAACTACGGTCTGATAAAATACAGGTTGCAGACTCTCTGCCTGTGGAGATGTTCAAGGATTCAGCAAGCAAATGATGATTCAGCACTGACAGTAGTCCTGCTTCAACCAGGAAGTTAGGAAATCTTATCAATGTCAGGAAATCCCTTCCAGCTAATGATTTTCTTTAGTAGGGGTTATTTTCCACTTACTAGTTACCTACATGAAAAAAAAATCCCTTTTCTTTCAATATTTGGTTATAGAGTGCAAAACATATAAAAGGTGGAGAACAAAGAAACATTTGTATGTGCCTTTGTAATACACACACACTCCTAATGACTGCCAGAAATATAACAACCATGTTTCAAAACTTAAGGGCAGTAGCAGACATTGTCAATTCAGCTACTCAGCAGAAAAGAGGTACTGGGCTCAGCATTACAGATTCCCTTTTGAATACAAGTGTTAAAGTGCATAAAGACACAAGATTTCACTGTATAGGGGAACTCCGAGAGAGAGAGAGAGACAGAGGTGAGTAAGGGTGTTGAAGTAGTATTCAATCTCATACTTCTATTATTATGGCTTCTGAAACATTTCCTCTTCTAGTCTTCAAGTCAGAAAAAAATGTCCACGTTCTTCTTTGGAAACGGAGCAGCAGTTACACATCCCAAAACCTCATGCATGGTTATCAGTATTTAACAGACATTGAGCACAGAGGAGCACATTAAAATAAATAAATTTCTTATTACATAAAGCTGAATGCTGATCAGGATACTGATAAGGTTGTCATTGGTGAACACAGGACAGAATACACGATGCTTGTATTTTGACTGAAGAAAAAACTTGTCAGCAGTGCTGTTAAATAACTGCAGCTTCTCTTCAGACTGGATTCCTCCCCTTGACTCCATGTCAACCATAAAGAACTTTTTTCTCATGGTGTTACTTAGAGGTTTTAAGTTGAAGAATGTAGATGCAGATTAGTACCTCTAGTAACTATGCACCTACAACATTTCTTATTACACTTTTCTTGTATTGTTGTAAGAGCAATACTGCAAGTTACTTTACTGTAATGCAAGAAAAACTCCACAGGCTGCGTGGAAAAAAAATAATTCACTTCTCTTTGTGCCAAATTACTTTCACCAATAAAGCTAGGCAGCCAGAAATGGCTTTAACAGGGCTCAAACCCTATACTATGCCTTCTGCCTGAGCTGACTCATAGTAGTAAACCACTGGATTTTGCTATTGCCCAGCAAACATTTGCCTAACATGTATGTTGGCAACTTCACATCACTTAATGCCTCTTGCTCAAAGCAAAAAGTTTTCCAAACTTCTTTATTTTGGTCAATAGGTCCCAGGAGACAAAAAAAAAAAGCAATGTTCACTCTTCTCCCCTCTTTATTCCTGAATACATATGCAACTACCACAAAAAGAGCAGAAAGAAGTATCACATCTGTCCAATTACATCAGTGCACAAAGGAATCACATGACTGAAATTCATATAGTCAGCTGAGTTTTGATTTAACTCTCTCACGAAAGTCTCAGAACTTCAGCATCTTCTATTCTCACATCTTCCATCAAATTGGTCTCCTCTGAACTGCTGAAGAGTGGGCAAAAAAAACCAAACAACAAAACAAACCAAAAACCAAAACAAACCAAAGCAAGAAAAACCCCTCACAAAACCAAAAAATCCAACCAAACAAAAAACAACCAAACAAAAACCCAAAGAAAAAAAACCAAAAAAAAACCAAACAAAACCAACTGACAACAACATAAAAGTGTCCCAGATATCCAATTCTGTCATTATAACAAAAATAACTTGTTGACAGTTTTGCCATATGGAAACTCACATGGTATGCAGATGCCTTTCTTACAGAAAGCAGTACTCCTCCAAAAACAAACATTTGGAAACCAAGGCATTTCCTCACTTAAGTGACTTCAAAGCCAACATGATTGTACAGTAAAACAGGTTACATGCGCTCACCACTTCTGGATTATCAACAGTTACTTTTGATGAGTTCAGAAAGGATACCGTACATGGCATGTCCCACTGGGAAACACTCAGAATCCAAATCATTTCTCTTTTTAAACTTTGACTTACAAATGATAGCTGCATTGGAGATGTTCTCCCTGCAGCAAGGAAGAAAAGGCAGATGTTGGTGTAAAACATTCTAAATATGTCAAACCTCATCCTCTGAAGTACCTGTTCTTCTTTAGATATTTAGTGTACATTTCAGGTACTTGTCAGCTTTTGCCCCAAGTGATTTCCAAGAAAACTCATCCTTCACTTTGACAACATCCATTCATTTTCATTCCTTGTTCACTGAACATATTTTCACATTTCACTCTCACTGGAATATTTGACAAAATGAACATCAGAACAAGATTGCAGATCCAGCAGCAATAACAGGAGCATCTCATTAATTTATATCCTGAAATAAAACTAGATTTATACTTTACACAGTGCAGCTAATTTACAAATATAAATACTTTCTATGCCCACTCACAAAACTTCACTACTTAATTCCACAAATGTACTATAATTTTTGCTCATGCTTACTACATATATCTGCAAACTGTAGGAGAAGATCAGCTATTTAAAAGGAAAAAAATAAAGACCAAGCAAATTAGAATTTATTCTTTCATCTCAGTGACAGATGACAATGAAATTCCTGGATCTGCTGGATCTCGAGGGAGAATTATTTATATAATTGGTAATATGTCCGTGGAAGAGTTTCAAGTTCTGCATACATATTGGCTGTACAATTCTACATTGCAGTTCCCAAAATTTAATCTGAATTGCCAACTCTGAAAACTTACTCAAGCAAAAAGCTTTTCTACTTGTAAAAACCCCTAAGCATCACAACAAAAACACACACATTTCGTAAGGCCAAATTTCAGTCTCTTTTGGACAAATAAATCCTACCAGTGGCTTGCAAATTGGCCTCCCACATCTTGATCTTCAGTGAAGCAAAATGCAATACTGATAGAGTAGGATATAGGAGACATCAACAGTATGAATAATCATTTTGTATTAGAAGTAAAAGTTTATGATTGCTTCAAAACGATTGCTGAGGCAGAGAACATTCTGGATAAAAGCACACCTTGCCATTCTTCTGACATAAGGTACCCTGTGATGCTGGGACTTCTCCAGCAGTTAGAGCTAACTTGTTTACCCGAGTTTCACGTCTAGATTCTTCACTTTAACAATTTTAACTTCTTGTTCTGTGAGATACATCACAATTGAAAGATTCCAAGTCATGACATTCCCAAAGATACAGTGTTTGCAGTGTTCATACATTCTTAACCCAAATTCTCCATGGGAGGCTGAGATTGTAGTACACACAGCACTGTTTCCGAAAGATGTAGGTCTTTGCAACAGGTTCCTGCATTCCACCATTCTTTTCACAGTCTTGCTGCCACACCTTCTGTTGCCTTATTCAAGTCTCACTTTCTGTTCCATGCATCCTTTACATTACTTCTTCAAACCAAGATTTTATGATCTTGAAGAAAGAACCTCTTCAGTTAGTATTATTTTTAATGATCATTTCTGACAAGAAATTCTTTAAATCTGTAGAACGTGTATTTCACTAAAAACCCTTGCCCACAGCCACACAAATCTGTTCTTGTTTCTGAGGTATAAATATAGTTTTGGAGTGCTTGAATCCATTGGATTTGGAGAATACCTCTGCGTTTTCACAACTTATTCAAATTCTGTCAAGGAGCTCCATTACCAGTATTTGTAAAAAGAGAAGATCTGCATGTAGTAGTCAAGTCTGCTGAGGTAAAATCTCATAATTGTTCACACACTTGAATGACATGTCTTGCCCTATTTCTCTTATCAACACAGAACCATGAGAGCAGATAATGAAGCCCAGTCTCTCAGAAAACTGCCTCTGACCAGTGCTTCTATAAATCTTTCTTGTGCATTGATTCTTCAGGGTCCAGTAAGTGGTTAGCACAGCCTGCAGCACTTCCCTCAGTACAGGACTGACACCATCACTCTCCTCTGTGCAGATGTGTATTGCCAGGCACCCTTGATCAACTTGGTTCAAAAAGGCTGAGAGGTTCAAAAGATACAGGGGGACAGATGACAAAGCCGGAACGTAAGCCTTGTTTCTTGGGAGAACAGGCTAAGAAGACAAAGTAGAAGTGAAAGGCTTATTTCTTGTGATGACTGACTGTATAACCATCTTGGGTTTTAATAATCTCATTGGTTTTCATCAGTATTCCCATATCTGCCTATGTACTCTGCTTCCTGTACATCATTATAAGTATCTTTACAACAAGACTTTCATTTCCACTGTGAGCTAATTATATCCCACATTTTCAGCCTTTCACCACAACATTGACATATGACAGTCTGGATTTACATTCCCAGTTTCTGGGGGAAAAGACACCCCAACAACTGAATTCACCTTGAATACATCTTTGCTACTCCAAGTCAAATACAATAACAAGAGGTAGAACATTCCTGTGATGCAGCCAAGCAACTCGAGCACTGGTAGAGCTGCATCTGCAACAGTGCTGTATTAGACTGCTAATTTAGCTTTTTAGCATACTGCCTGAAGCTTAGCAGCGAGTGTATAAAGCTGACAGAAAAGTGGGAGCTGGTTTAGTCTGGGAAGGTGAGAAACTGGAATACTGACTATACATCCCTTCACTACACAGAAATACAAATATTTACATGTGGAAAGGCATAATTAAGGTTTTGTGCTTTGCTCCACTGTTTACTAGACAGAAATCTCAGAAGAATATTCAGCATATAAATAGAAATACAGTTATAGACACATAAATCTGGCAAATGCAAATACCCAAACTACTGAAAAAAGCAACAAACATTAAAAACCCCAAGCAGTATCTGTCCTAGGAGGCTGGAAAGAGAAAAGTGTTATACTTACAATAGACAGTCTTGGGTCTCAGAGCTTTCTCTTTCTTTAATTATGAAGATGGAAGTCATCCCAAAATAAAATAAGAAAAACAAATTAATGTGCTGCACCATTTGAAGGAAAAACGCAGTACTTTCTGAGAAGCCTTTGCAGACAAATTACATTACAGGCCAAAGTTTCCGTTGTCAAATAGGAAAAATTAGAGCCTTTATGATTTTCTGCAAGAGCTAGAAGTACTGATAAAAGTGTAGTTATAGTTAACACAAGGTTAATTTCAAGAAAGCCCTGTTATTTAATGAAGTTTTAAGAGATGATTACGGACTGAAACAGAGCATCTCAAGGATGACAGGAAAACCTCGAGTTCTGCACAATTTTAGCTCCTAAGCTTTCAAAAGCTGTAGTTCCAACCAAAAAAAAGCCAAAACAACCAACCAAACAAAAAACCGCCAAACAAAACCAAAAAAAATCCCAACACCCCTCCATAAAAGGGAAAACAAACTAAGAGCAGCTCCCCCATCATTTTAAGTGGATTTGGCTAAACCTTAAGGCTAGTCAAATCTCATGGAAGATCATTCATATAATGAAGAACAGGAAAAGTGGCTTTCATCAGCTGAAACCAGAACAGATGTTTTTTTGGCAGAATCTAAGGAAAAGAGGAACTTAAATTTCCATTTCAGAACATGGCTAAAACAACCCTGACTAATTTTGAGAACCTTCTGGCAAATAAACACAAACTTGCCATTTACAAAACTGAAATAATATTCATGATCATTCCAGCTGTAAAGCAGCTGTCTGTCCAGAGCAGACCATGGATTTAAGTGCTGAATTTTCAGTATTCAGTGGATGGAAAAGCTACTGCACATAGGTGTGACAATTCAATAGGAAGCATAACTGACACAACAGTTGAGTGTTTGAAAAGCCAAAGAGCTGTTCTTCCATAGCAGTTATAAAAAAGGAAGGTACCTAAGTCCAAGCACCACCATAGTGGATAGCTGTGTATAAGCTCAGCAGGATTTCACAAGCTTAGAATACAGACACACTGCTTTGCAATTATGCTGCTCCAAGTGTTCTACTTACTTGCCACTCTGCAGTTTTACAACAAACAGCTGCTAATACCAAGTTTTTCAGACAACTGCAGAAAACATCAGCAGCTGTGAGCTGCTCCTCAAAGAGATTTCCCTCCTGAACATTTTCACACAATCAGCTTGGACTTTGATAGTACTTGGGTTACTGCTAATATCAGAACTGAAGCTAAGGGGGTCCATTTTACTTGTGATTCCTTCTACTACATCAGGAATTAAGATTCTCACATTAGGTAAGAAACTTATTCTCTCTCCTGGGTCAGGTGTTGCAACAGCTGTTTTTGAGCTAGGACTATGAAAAGTTAGAGTAATTTTTAACAAAGTATCTAACTTCAGGAAGCCAAAACTCAAAAACTACTGTTCTTAAGGGTTCAAACCTCCCACGCACACTGTAATCTGTAAGAGGTATTGCATAAAATAGGTTTCCATACAATTCAAGTTCAGGGGTTATCTAACAGAACAGTTTCACATGCATAGTTAAGTATTACATTATTTAGTTGTTCTTAAACTGAAATACATCAGTCAGATGTCAGAAGCCTATACATGACATTCTATTTATTTTAATTCTACAAGCTCATATTAAGCAAATCAAGTTTTGGGTTGTTTGTTTTCTGTTTGAGTTTTTTTCCCTCAAAAGCTCCACAATTTAAATGTCTCTGGATCATAAAGACAGGCTGCAGAACACAACAGCATGCTTTTGGAGACCAAATACAAACAATACAACATCTAGGTAGTTTTCCTGTAACTGAAATCTAGCTATGTTGGCACTTCAAGTACCAACACAAAAATGTCTGATTGAAATGCTTTTCCAGCATGGTTGATTTTAATGCCATAAGAAAGGACAGAAAAGTTGCCTGTACATCAGGTATTTTCAACCACAGGTTCTGATGCACACCAACATGGGGTATGAGGTAGAAGAACATTGAAATGGTGAAGACAAAGACTAACAGCTCTCTTCACAGATCTGAGCATTCCTTGTTTCTAATGCACTTGCAGAGTCTTTAATGCAGATTTCTCTACCTATCTAACTCCAGATATGAAGGGAGGACAAGGAATCTTGAATCTTTGATAGAACCAGAAACAATCTTCATCTGTGCTCCAAACACCGTACAGAGAAGAGGCAACACTTCTGCTGGTGCCATACCTGCAAAGGGCCATTCAAAACACATGGAAAAAAACCCATTCCACTCCAGGATTTCTTTTCTAGCAAACTGAGGAATAAAGTTAATGCACATTTACAATATCACAGACCACCATATTCCAGGTATATGCACAGCAGGTATATTTCAGTTGAGGACTGTTCCCTCAAAAGATCTAAACTTTTACTCAGTTGTCAAAAAAAAAAAAAAGAAAAAAGCCAAACAAACCCACCTTTCGTGCATTATATCCTCCATTACTCTCACAGGCTCGGTTCAACGAAAAGAATTTATAAACTTAGCTGATTTCTAAATATTTTACCATAATAGCTGAAAGTAACATTCAACAGTTTCTCAAAGTGTATCACACAAGCCAATTCCAGTTTCCAGAGACAAGAATTATACACACGGGTATGAATGATATTTTGCCTGAGCCCCTTTCCGCAACTCCCCACCCCACCAATACCTGTTCAGCAACGAAAACACAACTCCATCATTATGCATCTATACACACAGCACTCGATGCACAAGATACACACAGAGCCTTGTATCGTGATCATCCCAGCCACTCAGCCTTCTGTTCATCAGCGCTTTTTACGAGGTTTGGCCTCATGAGCTACCAGCACTAGAAAAAATTAGGTGTGTATTCTTGTTACTTGAGCTCCAGTTCAAGGACGTGGAAAGCATCACAGTCATGAATACCGAAGTCAGTGAGGAATACAAATTCTTGGCACAACAAAGAACGAACTCTCAGGAATGGAAACTAAATGAACTCTAAAGAGGTACACTATTGCAGAATCGAAACACTAGCTGATATTTTGTAAATTAAGAATTCAGCAACTTGAGAACTTCTATGTTTCAGTTTCATATAAAATGGAATACAAGTGGTAACAATTTTATCAAATTACATAACTGGTTATCTATTACTTAACTAATTCAACCCCTGTGACTTATCCACATAAACTTCAAAGTGCAAATGGAAAAGGCTTCAAATAAACAACACTATCAACACCTACCCTGCATAAAAAAAAGCACAGTCAACTCAGGATTTTCATGGTTACTTCAAACCTAGCAATGCAAAAAACCTGAAACACTTCTATGGGTTCTGATCTTCTTCCAACAAAACACAGAACAGATTTCATAATTTAAAGTAAGAAATTAGAGATAACTGAAAAGAATGATGAGGTGATCTTGGAGAGTTATCCTGCAGAAATGCCATGTGACTTGCCAGGGCTCCACATGCCAGGACTAACACAATCTAGTAAGGATCCAGTTTTCAACCTGCCTGTCTCGTTTGCTATCAGTTTGCAGGCCTTCATGGGCACAAGAAAGGCTGACAGATGTTGCCTAGCACACACTGATTTCCACAAGTGAAACTGAAGGAAAACCATAAGCAGATTTTCTAAGAAAATAGCCACTAGTTTTTCTACTTTAAAAGGGAAAACCAGCAATAATTGGATTGCTATGAAAGTTAGCTCAGGAAAAAAAAAAAAAGGCAACAACCACAAAACCAAAGGAATTCCTTGCATTTAGAAGGAACATTTGGCAGAACACGAAAATACTACTGGAACATGAAAATACTGCTATTGGATCAAGGGAAGAAGACGACTGTTTTCCTGGGGGGGAAAAAGTGTTTGGAGAAAATGGCATCACTAAGTCAAATAAGAACCAATGCTATTAAAGTGATCAGTAAGCAGGTAACAAAATACTATTAATCTGTGTCAAAGGCAAAGAGGCGGGGAGATGCCCCTCACCTTTAAAAATAAAAAAAGGGGCACACAAACACATGAGAAAAGCAGTATTGTGGTTAGTTTTTTATGTTCCAGGAAGAACACGTCATTAAAAAAATATCAGAGGAGGCACTTCAGTGCCACAATACAAACAATCTGATGACAGCAGAGTACAGACAACTATGTCTCATCTTTATAAGACTGAGAATGCCTGCTATTTAAAATTCCACCACAATCATCAACCAATCAACAGCCAAAGGTTCAGCCAAACAACATTTGTAAAAGCCTCATCTCTAAATACATCCTCACGCTCCCGTTGTCTAATAATTTATGGCATTCCTTGTTTAATGCTCAAACCAGGGAGTTGTTACTGAGATGCTTCAAAAAGAACAGAGCTGTCGGACTTGCTAGCGGAATCCACATAACTCCTCCAGGAAATCAGAACTGATGTTACTATCAAAGTAACAAGCGAGCTAATTTTATTCAAAGTACAGGTGAGCTATGTAGACTTGCAAAGCAGAACAGTACTTTTACCAACTGTATCCGAAAACAGAAGGTTACATTCTTTCACCAGCTGTGGCTCCCCGTGTAATTCAAATGTTAGTTTCACTATTAGCACACATTTACCTTTAGGCATGGCTGATATTTTGAGTAACATGCTGAACAAATCACAGTTGGGAGATTCCCACCATCTTTTTCTTCGGATATTTCAAGCAAATTCCTGCTACAGATCTATCAATGTGTTAGATAAGCATTTGAAGGCCAGTGAAATCAAGTACTGAGTCCCAGATTTATGACCAGGCATACATTTAATAAGGAAAAAGTTTACCTTTCTATGCTTTGCACCACGATAGTGTGACTGAAGACTTATAGAACTCACACATGATACTTTACAAACCTGAAAGAAATAATTTGAAAGCACATCATCAGTCATGCTACATATATTCTGTAGTTGGTGAGTCGGAAGAGCTCGAAATACATCTCTTCCTACAGTGTAATTCTCAAGGTCTTCTGTGGCTTTACAACACAATTTACACGACGTTTAGGGGAACAGCATACCACTAAAGTGACCAGAAATGGTATGCATATCTGTTCAAATGATGCTTAAATACATGTTTAAACAAATCAAACACGAAGTTTTAGAGAGCCTCCTCCTTCTCTCCTACCATCACTTTCTAGATTCTTAGTTTTCTAAACTTCTTCATGCTAGAAAGCCAACAAAAAGGGATGATTCATACAGTGATTAGAAAGGAACAGAGGCAAAACTACGCTCTAGAATAACTGCAACTCTGTTCATCCTCACATCAGAGTGATCAGAGGAACAATGGAGGAAGACATCTGCATTTCATTAAGATCCACAGACACACACACACCATTACAATAATTAATGGAAAACAATACAGATGTACAAGTATTTCTTGCTACCGTTAGCTTTAAAAAAAGCAACCGGTAATGCATGCTAATATTGTCTATTCTCTTGGCATACTGTTGCAGAACTTGAGTGCGCCAGAAAAAAAACACTCAGTGCTAGAACAATAATAGGATATTGACAAATGCAGCACGCTGCAGCCTTTAGAGAAAAACGAGCCTTTGTGGCCTCCTGTGAGAGACACTGACCAGAGACTGGGAAGGCTCCAATGAAGAGCCATCACACCGCAAGCGCGGCCGCTTAAGAACAGCCTGAACTCAGGGAATCCCAAGACAGGGGCCGACCCCGCTACCCCCTCCCCACCAGACCCTGTGCCCCTCACAGTGTCCCC
>VWZF01002957.1:2051276-2146731 GCA_013396755.1 Sclerurus mexicanus | reverse complement strand
GGGGGCGCCTGCGTCACTTCCGCCACCGCCGCGGCCACGCCCCCGGCGGGCGGCCATTGGGCGCCCGCGCGCCTCAGCCAATGGGGAGCCAGGGCCGCGCCTGGGCACGCCCCCCGCCCCGCCCCGCCCCGCCTCTGTGTCCGTCCGTGTGTCAGTGTGTCCGTCCGTGTGTCCGTGTGTCCGTGTGTCCGTCAGTCCGTGCCCGCGAGGGAGGGCCGGGGGCGGGCCGGAGCCGGAGCCGGAGCCGGGGCNTCCGTCCGTGTGTCCGTGTGAGGGCAGCACCTTTGCCCGCCACCGGGGGGGCGCTGGGACCAGCTCGGGCAGCGGCGGAGGCTGCGGCCGGTTCGGGGTGTGTCCTGGGACCGGTTCGGGAGGGACGCTGGGGCGCGTACTGGGACCAGTTCAGCCCAGCACCAGTCAGGGCTGGACACTGGGACTCATTCGGGCCGCTGCAGCGAGTGCTGGGACCAGTTCAGGGTGGGTGCTGAGACCAGCTCCCCTGGGGGCCGGCACTGGGACCAGTGCAGAGCAGATGCTGGGAGGGGCCCAGCGTGGGCGGGGGATGGAACCAGTGCGGGGGGGATACTGGGAACCAGCTGAGGCTGGGGGCTGGCACCAGCCCCGGGGTGGGGGAGCGCTGGGCCCAGTGCGGGGGGTTTACTGGGCCCAGTGCCGGGAAGGGGCAGGAAACACACGCGGCAGCAGCAGCTTTAATTGAAATGCAAACAGTTTATTTTAAAATGTCTCAGCTTTATGCTTCTGGCTGCTAATAAATGTAAAATATAATTTAAGAAGTACGCTCGGAAGTTCCTTCTACAAGCAGGCCGGGGAGACAGTACAAAACACAACAGAAAAGCGCCCCGGGTTTAAACAACACGCCAGGTTGTCCGACCCAGGGTTCGCTGCCTGGGTATAACTAGCCACAGTACATTTTACAGGTGTGTTAGGGGTGTACCGGGACACCCAGGACACATGTACCCCGGGTGGGGTACATGTCACCAAAGGGGGTCCCGCAGGACTCCCTGGGGCTGGAGCAGTGCCTGTCCTGCCGCTGGCTGCCCGATGCTTCACCTCTCCAGGTGGGCAGCGTGCACACCCCACCCAAGTCCCCAGTTCGGGCATCGCCTGCCTCATCTGGCACGCTTTCCAATAGTGCTGGGGGATGTTGTGGTGTTCTTCCCAGAAATATGCCCTCCCCCCCAAAAAATAGGGGGGATCATGGAATGCCAGATATGCTAAAACTGTTGGTAGAACTCCGTGCACCTGTTTGTTAACCACAGAACCATAGAATGGTTTGGGTTGGAAGGGATCTTAAGGTTCATCTAGTTCCAATCCCCCTGCTGTGGGCAGGGACTCCCCTGCCCTCCACTGTGTTTCTTCAGGAGAAGCAGCAATGGCACTTCTAATACAGGATTATTATTGAAGTTTGATGGCCGATTATATCCCTTCAGTGATGATATTATCAGTACTTTTATTTTTCGTGGGCATTTCTGTAACAGTTTTCTACATGGAGTCACGTTACAATGCTTGATTATTTGTTGTTCTAATCTCGAAATCTAAAATGGACTAATTGAAAACACTGCAATATACATGTTGTGTAATGCTTCCATACCCTTTTTTATTTAAAAAAAAAAATTACAAATTAAAAGTGCAATTGCACAGTGAAAGAATAAACACATGTAGAAAAAAGAGAAGCCAGAAAGGAGAAAATGGGTTCCTTGATTTTTTTGAAGGAGATAACATGTCTTAAGGAAAAAGGATTTGGCAGTGTATTTATACTTGCAGAACTAAACTGGGTGGTAGCTCAGAGTTTCTTGACAGTACAGCCTCCTGAAGAGAGGATGTTTCGCCGGCAAAGTGACCTTTTTTTTTTCTGCTTTAGGAGTACAGCTGTAATTAGTGAGTACCTCTGTCTTAATAAGGAGGGCAGGGAGAAATGGGGGATTGCACTTCTGCTTAACACTGTTCTTTTGGCAAAACTTTTGAAGTGTGCTGAAAGTGGAAATAAAGCTACAGACATGGAAAACAGAAAGGGTGGAGACCAAAATGTACCATCGTATACAAGAAACCGGTGGAAAGGCTAGAGGAAAAGAAAGGAACTGCCTTGAAGGAAGAAAGTGTTCTTTGGTTTTGTTAAGAAGGAGTTCAGGGGGGAAGGGGTGTGAGGAAGGACCCTTTCAGAAGAGGGGAGTTTATCAACCATGTAGAGGAAGAATCTTCTTGGTTATGATAAGAGGAGAAGCAAAACTGAATACTGTTACTGGGAATTGAGATAACTTTTGCCTTTTTCAAGTCCTTTCTTAGAAAGACAAAAAAAAAAAAACCCCAAACCACAGAACTGTTGATGCCTGCCTTTCCTTATTTCACATTTTAAATTAACAAAGAGAGGATACATACAGTTCAAAAGTTAAAATAAAAACCAAGGAAAAAAAGGTTCAGAAGGGAGAGCTGACACCCTCCTGTGGTGCAAAATGAGGAGCTCTACACCAGAACTTCACCTGATTTTTTTTTAGCATGGCCCTTTAATTAGTTAAATACAATTACTAAAACTGGCTAAGCAGCTGATGTTCTTTCTATTGCCTTCTGCCACATCTTTGTATTAGTCATTGAAATACCATAGTTCTACCAGTACAAATGTGAAACTGGAGCTGACCCTGGAGCCCTGTTGCATCAAGGAAGTGCTGAAAAACTTTAGACTACACAGGTGGAGCATCAGCTTCACAATTACCAGCAGCAAGAGAGTTAATGCACACACTGAATTTGCCAGAGTTTGGAAGACTAACCCCAGGAAAAGAACAGAAGCACTTTGTGCTTCCTAGAATGATGTTTTCACTCCAATTGAGAAATGCAACTTAGCATTGAATTGCTTCAAGTCGTGTCTTCAAGAAATTATTTTTAACCTGAAAAGTTGTAAGTTACAAAATCAGTTCTAGAGAAAAATTAAATAACTGTGATTTCAGACCACAGAATTTTTAACTGGGTGAAGAATTAATGCTGCAGTCACAGAATTATTACACCTTGACAGCAATGTATCAATCGTGGTGATCTTTTCTCTCCCCAAAATTTCTCTTAATCATTTTTTGACTTCCCCTCCAAACCTCCACTCAGAGGAAGTCTTTGCCTAAGCACAAGATTGGATCTCCATATGTTGGGGGGCTTTTTTTAAAAAGTAGTTTGTGGGTTTATTGTATTTTTCAGCCTGTCGCTGATGACTTTGTTCAGAGGCATTTCTGATGGCATTAGAGGGTAATATGTCCTTAATGAGAAGAACATACGCCACATGCCATTGAAACATGGCAAAGATGTATTTGTCAGGGTGGTAGTGCCTATGAACATGAGCTACCAGGTGCAGTCTTCTTGTATGACTCTCCCTCACATAGATAAAAGCCTTGTGTGACTATATCCTGAGCATGGCCACCAGCACAATGTCTTGCTCACTACATGTTACAGACACCTGTTTCAGTTGTGACACATGATTTCACATGAGACTTTGTAAGACTTAAAAGAGAAGACTCTCCAGGGAGAGAAACTCCTTATGAGAAATTTTCTGCAGTCTGGTTTGGGTTTAGGGGTTTTGTCTCGACATGATCAGAAAAGTATGTCCATTTTGAATGTTTACATTAAGAGAGTAGAGAGAAAGAGAGGAAGAGAGCAGAAAGAATAGAGCAATTGTTCTATATCCCTGTCATTCTGAGTTTGTTTTTTTTAGTTATAGGACACTAATGAAAGAAAACGACTATGTTAATAATTTTTACCGCTACCTAAGACAATACATGTATTCACAGGTAGGGGAAATGGTGTTTAACTATTTCAATTAAAACATCACACCTTGTTAAGACAAAATAATAGCTTTTCTGAAATAACTGCAGTGAGTGAGGCTGTCCTATTTAAATTCCAATATGGCTTCAACCTAAAGAGATAAGAAAAGCTTCTAGCTGATCTTATCGCACAGAATATTCTTTGCCTCGGGCTTGTTGCCTTGTAAGTATTTTAAGCACTAGGAATTTCTGGAAGAATTGCACATGCCCTGCCTATTTCAATACCTTATCAAAGGATCAGCACCTAAAGTCTTACTGAACTGGCTAATGCTCAAATGTCAGAGTTCCCTATACCATTCAAAGCAGACTTAGTTCCAAGAATTTTAAGAATCCATCACTGTGTTCTAATAAAATGTGGTGAAACCATAAAGGTATACATTGCATTGCCATGTTACAATCAAGGAGCAGGAAGTTAAGCCTTTCCCCCAGAGAATTTAGGTACAGTCCCTTAATGTTTCATTTCCCTAGCTGAATCTCCAAACTGAGGACAACTGAAACAAGCTTACTGCTTGCACAGTGCTGCCCTCACTCAGATTTTTTGAAACAAAGCTTTACTTAGGTATCCAAAGTCTCTAAAGTGAATATAAATTATTTATAGTGCTATCTGCAGTGGAGGTCTGCCCCAGTTTCAGTTTCAGTGTAACTGCAGGGAAATCCACTCTTTTTCTGTACAAGTTTGCCCCTATCTCAAATCATGTTGTTTTTGAGTGAAAATAGTTGCTTTCGATGGTGTTGGACTAAGGTTTGTATGGTGCTGAATAACTGTCCACTGACAGCTGAAATCAGGCCACATTCTCAGTAAACTCAAGATTGTTCACCTTGATCAGCAGCTATAGCATTGATAATAGTGTCTGCTATCTGTGGACCACGGAACATCTCAGGGGGAGACACCTTCCTACAGCTTTGAGAACTGCTCACCTTCCACACCAAAAAATCCCCTCCCCAAAGATCAGAGTACCCATGAATTCATTCTGTCTCTCAACCTCTGGAGAGCTTATGGCTGAAGAAATTTGAATTCTATTATCCATCAGGCATTTCTTTCAGCCTGAATGCTCTGAGTTCCTATTAGGCAACCAGCTGACTAAGCATTTTTTCTACAAGAATAATTTTTTTTTATTGTTGCTACAATAAATGCATTGGGAGGCTCCCAAAACAGACTTTAGGGCCGCACTTGAGGGATACAAATACCAGTTCATTAAGGATATAATCTAAATACAAGTACTTGAAAACATCTTAAACCCATACTTCTCAGTGCTAGTTTTCAAAA
Organism: Sclerurus mexicanus; assembly: GCA_013396755.1. Lineage (NCBI taxonomy): Eukaryota > Metazoa > Chordata > Aves > Passeriformes > Furnariidae > Sclerurus > Sclerurus mexicanus. The sequence continues at coordinate 2,141,646 of VWZF01002957.1, read as the reverse complement.
TAATACCAAAGCAACAACTACCACTAAGAAAATGTAACCATTTTAAAGAACTTCTCTGTCTTTCATGCTAGTTACTGGTCAGCGCCAGGGGGTCATTAATGTCAAAACAAAAAGGTTTTATAAGATTAAATCAGTGGGAATTTAACAGGGTACAATGCAAGGTCAGATTTCAGTTCAAACTCAAGCCAGGGCACATATCGTGGGGAGAGGATGAAGGAATATCTGTGCCTTAAACACAAATAACCATAGATGCTTTTTAAGCGATCATTTTCTCTGCTCTTTCCAAGAACTTGGAAGGACCTGAACTTTGTTTACTATCAACGGCAGTTAACAATTGTCCAAAAAGGGCATGAACTGCTGATCTTCTCATAAGCCCGGTTCTTGGGAGATTGCTGCCCTCCGTATGTGACAGCTTAGACTAGAAAGAATCTCTTTGATATCGCTTTTTTTCATGTGAGACCTGAAATAACAACTCTGCCACAAATTAAGTGGGCTAAATTCAAATGTGGTGTGTAGGATAAGTGTGTTTTTTGGGGGTTCAGACTTTATGGAATGATAAAGACACAAACTTGACTGCATTTACACAGCAGGGAGTTAGAAGGTGACATCTCACTTTTGAGTCATGCATTCGTCCTTCCACCTAGGTGGCCATTGCATCTCTTGTATCAGATTAGATTCCTTTACATGTAGAAGCTTCATCTACATCTATAATATCAATCAAGATGTGTAAAAATGCGTCTGGATTTGTCGAAACATGAGAAAAATAATTCTAACTGATGTAAGCCAGGGAATCCTTACAGTAGACAGATGTATGTCAACACAAAAGCATTTATTCTGTAACAGGGAGAATTTTAGAGAACTTCTGTTGCTAGTATGAATTGCTTCGGCACTGAAGAGAAAAATCTGGCTGGCACAGTAATGCCACTGTAGTCACACCAGGAAATATTTCTCAGCACAGACAAGGCATTCAGTGGCACAGTCCCCTACAGAGTTGCACCCGGTGTAACCACTCCCATCGTGCAAAATGGCACCAGCATGTCCAGATGAAGGTAATAGTGTTCATGTTTCAGCAATGCAAATGATGAGAGAAGGTGCAAGGCAGTGTGAAACTGAGCCCAGGTACTCTCACTCAGAGGGGTGAGACAGTGATTCCAAGCGTGGAATTAAACGAGCAGCTTTTCAGCAGTTGTGCAGGCCTGTCCTCCATTTACCCCAAGCCATCTTTCGCATACTACACTGTCTCCCCATTATCTCATTTCTGCCAGGCAGCAGCACATGGAGCTGGACTGGAGATGTTACAGGGCTCACAGCACACCCCTACCAGCAGCTCTGATGCCACAGCAGAATGCCTGGCACCAGGACACAAGCAGTGCCACTGCGACATGCCAAGCAAAGGACTATGAGAGCAACTCTGAGAGTGTAAAAGAACAGCTGCTTGTAATTATATGGATAGTGAATCAATGAGGCAAAGGTTGTGCAGCAACACTGATTTATGGCAGTCTCACTCTACATTAGCAATCAGTTTGCTCCCCCACAAGTACTTTTGAAGTTTGGCTTGGATTTCTGTGATGTGAACACTGATGTACTGGAGAGTGGTGTAAATTCCACCACTGTGGTCTCACTTCAGAATGGGTTCTGATGTTGCATTGCACCCACCTTGCAGGAGAATTAACGCAAGGATATCAAGACTGTCTCAAATAAGAGGCAGCACATAGCCAACAGGATGCTGATTTACCTCAGACACAGAAAGGGTAATATTGTCATGACTTGGATATGGTCAGCTGGATTATGACAGATCTGGCTTGAGCTATAGCAAGATATTGTTGCCCCTCCTTACTGTCCAGTCGTGCCTTTCTGCGAGGAATACTGCCTTGTGCAGGACAGTCATCAGGAAGTTCCATTTCAGTGCAAAGTGCAGCACTTGTGATCAAACCACTGATCATAAGCACCTAACTGACATGCAGAGAATATGTATCTTTACATCTGCCAACTCTAATGTACAGGCAGTAATTTCTATCAAAAAAGACAGCCTTGGAGAAGAGCAGCCTCCTGGGTGCAGAACCATCGCGCTACCTAAAAACTACACTTACCCCACATATTTAAAGCATTCGGAAGAATTTTACACCACTCTTCTGGCCACGGCCTTACTGACTAAGAGATATAGAAATGAAGACATTATAATTATTCATAACATTTTGAAAAGGAAAACATTCATTATAGGGCTTCTTTCAAAAAGCACATATACATCTAAGCATTTTATAAATGATGTGGTTTTCATAAAGGTGAAGTTGATATAAAGTTGAAATAGTGCAATTTTAAGACAAAAGTTAGTGCAGGAGTCAAACCACAACAACAAAAAAACCCCCAAAATATAAGTTGTAGATATTTTTGTTGTGGAAATACATTACTGCCTGGGTTCAAAGAAAAGTATACGCTCTGTTTTCAAAAGCACTAAAGTGCACCAAAGTGCTTTTGAAAGGTATACATCCACCAGTTAGCTCTCGGTGAGATCAAGGTTTTCTTTTGGGATTGAAACTGGGATGCTTTTGAAAACCATCTTAGTATGGGATTTGGTTTTGATGCCAGGTGATGATATCTAACAAGCTGCTACCAGTCAAAAAGATACTATCAAACAAAAAAGTGCATTTCCTTTGTTAATTTGCAAGTAACAGCAAGGAAAGTAACTGAAGAAATACTTTCTTCTCAAGTACATTTAACAGCATTTTGTAACTCATTTAAAGAAGTGGATTACATCCCATTGTTCAGTCTTTTGGACAGCAAGATGAAAGGTTGATGACTTTAAAATGGAAAACGTGGATCCTAAACCATTAAGAGTATCAAGGAAGCTTGGGAATAACTTCATTTTGAAGTGAAATTATTTCTAATGCATTTTATGAAAGTCATTGTTTTTATTAATGTGGTCCTTTTAAATTAAGAAGTTGTGTTGGGAAGCCCTTGCCTGTTGCCATCAATTTAATGTTGAGATGAAAGAATAGCTGATCTGTCATATTAGAGTAGAAAAAAAAATTGAAAAGCAAAAACTCCTAAGGTAAATTGGCCACACTGAAGACCACAAACATTATTGATTTGCACAGAGGCATCACATCAGCTTGAGAAACACAAACAGAGCAAAAGCAGGAAACAGAAATTGCTAGACCTCGGTAATGAACTGTAGACAAGAGAGGAAAGATGATAAAGACAAATTTTCAGGTACACCTGTGCAGCAAGTAATGATTATTTTTCTGTGCCTGAGGTTTTGTCCTTCTTTTCTCTTTCCAAGGATCACTAAGGGAAGGGCAGTAGGGGGGATAGGGTGTGTGTGTCTGTGTCTGTTGTTTCTCACACACAGTTGCACACGCACACACACACACACACACACTCAAAATCTTTCCACTGGCTTTTAATTTTAGTAACTCACTTAACCCAACTGGAAGAGAATCTACAACTTCTTACTTTTAACATTATAAATACTTCAAATGTTATAAAATCTATTGCAAAAATGTACATTCAATGGTTTTATGAGGCACAGGACCTGCTAATGTATTTTCAGGGAAGCTCTCATGCACTCTGTTCTGTCCACTGTTGGACAACGGCGGAGAATCCAGGGGCTCACGCTTGATGGCTTGAACCAAGCAGGGGCTTCTAAATTCGCATGGCATTTTGAACACCTCATTATTCTGCTCTTTCTCCTCCCCTGGGCTGGGGCTGTAGAAATGGCCATAGCAAGCTGTGTGCGGCAGGTCGGGTGCGCTTTCCAAACACATGGAGGAGTTCTGAGGGCAAAACGGGGCCACCTCCTTGTTACGCGAACCCTTGCAAGATCGGTTCAAGTTTAGGTTGTTTGGGCGATTTGCTACGATGCATTGCCAATTGTGTGGCGCGTAAAGGCAGTGCCTTGGCTTCTGGCAAGGCAAAGCTGACTCACAGAGGTCCGGTTCCGTTTTGAGGTGCACTCTATTGGGGTAGCTACACACCTGCTTTCTCACTGAGCCATTCTCATCCAGCCAGGCTCGGTTCTGCGACATCAGGTAGTTATCGGCAATGTTTTCCGAATCGGAATCGTATTCCATTTTGATAGGCATCTCCAAGGGAATGGCTGCGTCATAGGGAGACTCTGAGGATATTAATGGTCTCTGCAGTTTCAGATGGTCTGTCGCATAGTTCTCTGCACAACGCTGTTGGACACCTGAGTAACACTGGCCATTTTCTGTGCTCCCCCAGTGGGAAGGACAAGTTGATGCCAAATTTAAGAAATTTTGGTCTCTGTTGTAGAATGATCCAGCTCTCCTGTTTGAACACATGTTCATTCGCTGGCTCACAGAACAAGAGCTCGAGTTTCTCAATGACCAGCTACTGTTTGTGGTGCCGTTGTTTTGAATGCCTAAAACTGAACTGTTAGAACTGAGAGGTTCCTCTTGCATGAAACACTCACCGTTAGTATGAGGCTCAAACTTCACTTTTACATTATCTTGTTCATTTTTTACTGCTGCCCAGTTAAGATGCTTCCACTGGCCCAGAGTTTCAATGGCAGTGTTACGGGAAAGACCCTCCAGGTTTCCTTTCAAACTGGCAAAACCATTTAGTATCTTCAGTTGTTCATCTTCTTCCCTTTCAATAACAGTAAAAAAAAAAAAATCAGTCAATCGTAGGTTTCTAAATTATTGTTTTCTGGGTTACAAACAGAGTGGCTCAACATATGTTACAAGCATATGTCCTCTGTATGGGACTCTCACACTCTTGTCCATATAATCTTTGCATTTGCTGGAGAGTGAAAAAGAATGTCCCTGAATCTGGGCATCAATGCATGTGCACAGCTACCTTTCTGTGGCACTGCTTCATTTAAGTTTGTTCATACATTTGTTCTTCCATTTCAGACATACAGTTCACAAACGCCTTAAATATTGTAGTACCATATGGTAATTACCTTGCATTTCTGTTCTTCCCTTAAAATATATCTAAATAATATTTGTGTGGAGAAAAATTCTAGAGATAAAATACAAACACCATCTTAAATGAGATGTGTTTTCTTAACGAAGAGCTATTTGAACACTTAAGAACTTTAAGATCCAAGTGATTTGAGAGAGAATCATTTGGGGGGGTTATATTTTCAGAACACAGAGTTAGAGAGGAAAGAAAAAGCATGAATTAAATGTCTGAATAGTCACAGATGTTCACGTTGTGTGTAGGTTTATTCTACATGTCTAACTTAATTTATGTTGTCTTATGTTTTCTGAGATGGCCAGTGACTTAATTTTCCATGACCTCTAGTTGAAGTACTCAACATTAGTGAAGAGTTCTGGCAAAGGATGTTGCCTGAGCATTTCCATGCCCGATACAGCCATTTTCAGAACATGGGGTCCAAATATTGAGGTTCAGGTCTTGAATGCAGTAATGTGCTGATTCCCAAGCAGGCAGGGTCAGTGCTACAAAACCACCCCATCCCTCTCCAAATAAGAAGTGGACATCTCAGTAAGAAACCAAGCGTGAAAACCTGAAGAGCTAGTAAGGGTGTTAGAAAGCTTTTTCTTAGCTCTCAATAAATAGAACTTTTTCCTTGAGTATTGAATAATGTGCAAGTATAGGATTTTCCGGTAGAGGGAGTCCACGTTGTTGCAAACAGAGAACGTCCCACTGTAATAAATGTACACCACAACAGGAGAGTATTTTCTCTCTCTCTCTTTTTTTTTTTAAATGAGGTATCAAGTATGTTCAGTCCTCTTATAAATATTGTTATTTTTATTATTGACAGTATTGAGATGCAAATGATCTGATACAAGTTTGCTGCAGAACGAGCTTCTCAGAAAATGATCAAATTGGGATGCAAAGGACTGAACAAAACGCAGTAGTCAAAAAAAGTTAAACCTCCAAATGAAGAGTTTTACAGTGAAATAGTATCTAATGAATATTGTCCAAAAGCATTTAAGCATGTACATTTCCAGGAAGACAGCATGCATTTTTAACAAAAATTAAAAAAAAAAAAAATATAAAAAAAAGGGTAGTACAAAGTCTACTGCAGACTACCAGGAAGACAAAACTGAATATAATTGCCAAAGCCAAGTCTTGTAATGCTTCCGTCTGCGGGAACTATCAAGCACAAAGGAAGGATTTTAAGCACTCAGAGGACAAAAACATAACTAAATAAACGTGCTTAATTGTACAAGAAACCAATTTAGAATCGGAGACACAGATACAAGCAACAAATCCTTTTAATCTGCTTCTTAATAGAAGTTCATTCTCTCACACTGCAAGATGATGTTTGTGCCATCCCAATAAATGTGAAAGTCCCACCATCCTCAGGTGGGAGCTCCTTTGCTATTCATGTGGATCCTGGGAGTTACGCTGCCTTGCAAGGAGTATCTACTCTGGAAGTTCAAAGACTTTTTCATTTATTTCTTCCATCTGCAAGATGTTCTAAAGGAAAAATCTGTGATCATAGCCACATTTTTAATACTGGGCCAGATGGTGGCTATGTACAACCCTTGGCTCCTCGTTCAGTCCACTCGCGTATCTCCTCCCTCAGACCAGTTGGAAGAGATACCTGAAGAAGACCTGCAGGAACTGGAAGGGACACTCCCGTTGGGAAAGCATGAAAAGCCTATTCGGGAGGAAAGGGTAAAACTCAACTGAGATGTCCTCTTTGAATGCAAATCTGTGACATTTGTTTGCACCGGACGACTGAGCCTACAGGCAACTGGATGTATCTATCTACAAACATACAGTGAATATGAGGACGCTTCATTAGGTTACGTTGCATATACACCTACTAAAAACATGAGCTCAACTGTCATTCATAAAGAAAAATAAAAGCTTAACATAATCAAATGTTCGTAAGAAGAAAAACTAGGACACTAGATTTTGCGAAGTGAATCAAAACCCCAAAATACATTTTTGTGCAAAAAAGTCAAAACATATTAATAATCAAGCATTTTGGTTCTGTCTTAGTATGGATGTGCACTGAACTTCAGAAGATAAAAAGACAGAAAATAAATGTTGTTTAGGATTATAACAGCTATTTCATATGTTCCCAGACAGAAATGGATTTCCACATCATAAGTAAACTAAATACTTCTCATTCAGCTCTTCTCTTAGGTCACAACAGTCCTTTTAAAGATCCCATAAATAAAGAATACATTAATTTTTCTGGATTTTTCTTAATTTTTTTTTTTTAGTACTGCAAAATATACTTACTTTAACATTTGCTGTTGGGCAAGGACATATTCTGAACAACCACTTCGATAGAGAAGTTGAGTGTTAGCTTGAACCCAGACCCAGTGATCTTCATTTGTTTGTACTTTGACTAGAGAAATGCCATTTTCTCCGTTATTCTTTGCTATACAATTTAAAAGAAAATCTATTTTAATACAAGCAGTGTTCAGTATTTTTCTCTACCTAAACTACAGGTGAATGTTCACAGGTTTGTTTACTGTCCTGGAATCATCAGCATAGGAAAGTCACAAAATGAGGCAAATTGCATTTTAAAACTTAAATTTGAAAAGCCTAATGAGGCAGTTAGACTGTAACCAAGGATTTTTCAGTATTACTCATTCCTTATAATTTTTCCCTCTCAGTTAGTAGTATACCAATAGGAAAAGTCATGAAAAATGGAGCTATTAGAGAGGAATGGTTTCAAAGACATTAAAGATTTCCAGCAGATATGAAAGAAGGATGAATACAACTCTGCTCAGGAAGAAGTTGCCCGGTGAGGTAGACTCACCATTGAAATGTTATCCATTGTAAAATCTGAAATACAGCATAGACCCATAATTTTTGCACAGCCAGGCACTGGAAAAGCATGAGTCAAAGCTAGGAGGAACTCCTGAGTTTTAACGACAAAGCAGCATAATTTTCCTCTGTTTTCTAATCTATAGGGAAAAGTAGCATTTGTAACATGTCATCCAGTTTTCCTCAAAGAGGGATAAATATTGTATTAATTATTATGGTTTTCACGTAATCTCATTAAATTCAGTGCTGCCAATTTCAGGAAAGCTTATGTTGAGTATTCTTACTTACTGTGATTGCTTATTTCTCTGTAAAGTTTTTCTGCCCACTTGGAAATCACAGACTGATTCAGTATTATGTTTTGAGGTGGACAAATATATTTTGCCCTTCTTTTTTTTCTTTTTCAAAGAAGAGATGTTAGAGGGAATTAAAAAGGGGGCATTGGGACCAAAACCTGTAAATCCTAGCAGAAGAAAATAAAAGATAAGGCTTTTTTCCATAAATTGTATATAGTCCAGAAGTAGTTAGCAGACACACCTTTGATTTGGTTTTCAGCAATCTGTAATGCATTAGTGAAAGCAGCACCTTCATGGTGACTGTTTCTTCCGTACAATTCCGTTCCTTCACACAGCCCTGAACTGCCTTTCGAACTGGAGCTGCAGGGGACAGAAAATGTGGAAAATTCCTTGTCAGTGAATGGCAACCCAGTAGAATCCCAGACTCTAAAAGATATGATCTTCAAGCTGTTGACCATTAGCTACGACTTATGGTTTAAGAATGGAGTAACTAACACTTAATAATTGTCTGTTTCCTGCATCGTGTGGTTGCTCAAACTAGTGTGTCACTGGAATTCTGTATTCAATTAAGAGAAATAGCTATGTTTAGGAATATTCTGCTCATGACTTACTATATCTGGAACAATAAATTTCAGCTTGAATTGAGACAAATGCTGTGTATATTCTGCTCTGCATCTCAAAGTACATTTGAGGTACGTACATCACGGTGACCATTTAAGAGTTGGTATGACTTCAATTTGCAATAATCACCATATGATTTGAATGGATTTCTTACAATCTTTAGCTGAAGATGCTTATTAGGGTTTGAAGAGGGTGCAATGTCTGTAACACTGCGTTACAAATGTTTCCCTTTGTTAAAATCATCAGCAAGAAAGATTACTCTATAGATTTGCCCACATCCCTGGCTACCTATGTGTCAGGCCTGAACCAAAGGAAACACTGAAGTTAAATGATGGCATCATTTGCCAAATCCATGGTCACCGTGCAGTCGGATGGTAAAACTTAAGCAGAGCACCTCTCTTCTAGGAGCTGAATTCTGATCATCAGTTGATTTCACCTGGGCCTCTGAAAAAAACTAGCAAGTAGAAATGACTTTCCAACTCTACTCCAAAAGCCTCCACGTTCCATTATACCAGCCTTCCAGCAATTTAGTCCTTGTCAAAAGCATGTATGTTCTAGAACCACATTATACATCTGGATAGTGAATCCACACACACACAAACGTAATGTAAGTAAAAGCCAAATTGTGATACTGTCAGTTATACTGACGAGCATTTTGCTTCACAGCAATTGACCTCATTGCAGTAACATTATATTTAACCAAATAAGGAAAAACATAATCCTAGCCCCAAACATCAACTAAAATTCAATCATAGAAGACTAACAAAACTAGGTGTTAGGAAGGAAATGAGTCTGAATGCAATCTGTCCTGATCTGTTGTGATTGCTACCAAATTATTACCCCCAAGCCATTTAATGCAATTTTAAACTTATGTGTCCATAAAACTTCTGTCGAAAGATAAAAGCATACCCCAAGTACAACTCATTAGCCTCAGTGTGAACACCCCCAGACACGCACATTCATCTTTCTGAAGCTTTCCTTTTCCTTTGTTTGTTAACAAAATACCCAAGTCCAAATAATTGTGTTACCAGAAGAAACTGAAATTTGAAAACTCGCAGTAAAAATACTTTTTCTTTTCCATCTTTACAGCTAGTAGAATGACTTTACTATGTTGATAATTTATGAAGGTTAGGAAGATATCCTAATGTTCCATTTCTTAATATAAAGTTTTATATATAGTAATATAATATTTAACATGTATTAAAAATAAAGTACAATATATTGTATTGTCTTGCGTTATATTGTATTATATTATAGTAAGTGTATTATCTTTGTTTTGTATTAAACAGTTAAATCCAGATAAATTATTCACTTTTGTAAGAAAGAGTTTGAGAGTTCTTTAGCATAATTTGTGCTTTTTACATGCTTAATAAACATGAAGCCCATAAATGCCAAAAGATTAATTTGTAAATACTTTGTGTTCACTGCTGTTACATCATCAGCTTTGTGTTTTGCTTTCACAAGCAGGCTTTTCATCTTCATCTCTGTCACAGAAGGGAGCAGAAGTGGTACCACTATGCAGAATAAGGACAGCTGAGGTGGCAATACTGTTCCTGAGGAGGACTTCTTCCTTTGTCCAAAGAGAAACTTTAGTTTGCCTTGGAACTGCATTGTCTGGTATACAAACAAACAAAACAAACAAACAAACAACAAAAACAGTTATGTTAAGCATTTAGTGTATAAACATTTAAAATGCTAATACAATGGACCTATGGACCATGTTATTTAACACCCAAACCAGTTTTGAATCAGGGAGAACAACCAGGAATTTCATTATCTTCATATAATTTGAACCATGCCACTTCAGAGGCGCAGTGGGTGGAGATTCTATCGACAGTAAAATGAGACATTTGAAGTGGGTTGAATTTTTTTCCCTCTCCTGTGCACTCGAAGTTCTGTGTTACGTTCTGTTTGCTGAGACAGGCAGTGTATAATGATGCAAACATTCCTCTGTACCTCACTGAAGCTGGAAGCATTATTTGTCCATGCTCTGTTCTCTCCAGTGAGACGGTTTCTTGGGTTCTTTCCTCTTGCCCTGCACTTTCTCTGCAAAGTATATGGACTGGCACAACCCAAGGACTGTGCAGACAGATGCCAGGGGAAAAGATAGGCCCAAGATAGCTGGATACAAAGTACACAGCTTGGAGGGAGCCATCCATCCCTGCCTCAAAGTCTGTACAGTCAGAAGGCAGAGGTCAAGCTGCTGCGCCTCAGTGAAAAAATTACCTACCAAAAATGACCAGATTAAAATCAGCCCATTTGACTCAGGCATCTTCCAGAGCTACACAATTAAAACAGGGATGCAGAAATGACTAACTGGCAGGGCTGTTAAGACACATCATCTTCCAGCAAACTGAAGAGCATCTGAGAGAGAAGCTGTATTTCCCCATCTTATGCTGATCCTCTCATTTTCTTTGCATGTGCCATAGATTCCCATGAGCGGAAACAGCACTGCTCTTTACTAAGCAAATGGAGAAGTGATTTCTAGAAATGAGTTGCTCCTAGCAAGGAGCGTGTGAGAGATTTTCTGCAGTTTCTTATTAGAGGACTCTTAACAAAAGGGGAAAACGGATCGTTATTAGTCTTGTTTCTTAAAACAAATAGTTTGTGCTTAAATGTTAATTGTTGAAATTCAGGCTTGCCACCCTTGTGCTACACCCAGAACAAACTGAGGACAGATATTGACCAAAAGAGCTTGAAACATAAAACCTTTTAGATTCTTTCAATTTCAAATATTACAACTTTCTCTTCTCCCATCACTCTTTATACTTATGAATAATTATCTTTAGGTATTTCTTGTTAGTGCCCAGCAAAAGAAGAATGTATCCTGTCCACAGCTCTCCACAATATTTATGTTGAAGAATTTATCATATGAAGTCATGAAAATCTAGTATGTCATGGCTACAGTCATCCAAGTGAAACTCTACTTACAAGGAATCCAGAAGTGCTGTCCAACAAGCAGCGAACTCGACAGATGAAACAGCGAGTTAAGAAGGAAGAGTAATCTGTTGCCATACTGTCACTCTCTTGTGCTTTGTACAATTTACTGAGAATGTGTTCTTCTCCTAGGAACAACAGTGAAGGCAACGTGTATCAGATCACACTAAGAAATAATGAAAATGTTCTGCAGCCAATTGAAGAACCTGCCGTGGAAATTGCTAAAAGTTGCTTTATGGATAGGTGAATATTAAATTGTATCGTGTATAGATACATCTGCACATGCCCTGCCAAAAGAAAAATAAAAGCTGTACAATGGGATTCACGTGAGTTTCTCCAGAAACTTCATTTCCTGAGTTTTTGTAATTTTTAATGATGCAAAGCAGGGTAACAGATGTTGCTGGTTTTGAGATCCGAGAAAATGCACTAGAAAAAGGAACAAAATAAGGAAAAATCCTAATGCAAGGAAAAAACCCAAAAGACTGGATAGTGGCTGATTAGCTAATGTTCAGCTCTTGCCTACTTGATTTTTAATGAAGCATTTTCCAGTTTTGGACTACAAGTGCACAGCTTTTGAAATACTTCCCAAAAGCCACAAGTATTTACATAAAAGTGTGAACTCAAGAACTGAAATTCTCCACAATATACATTAGAAAAACAATTCCAAATGTTTGTAAATTTTATAGCTTAAAATATTAGTGCGTATTGTTTAGTTTGTTTTCTGCGTACTTCCTACAAATTCTGGCCAAGTTCCTCAGGTACCTTGTAAAACACAGAAACTGTTTTTAAAGAAATGCAACTTTCATGACTGTGTTCCCGAGGACTCCACAAAGGTTGCTGAAGGATTTCTTTCAAGATTCTCCTCACCGATCTGGTCACTATGTTTCCCAATTTATTTCCTTAATTACTTCCTCACATTCTGGTGAAATGCATACATTCTGCTGGGATCAATAACCTTTCATAAAGTTAACAATTTCAATCTGATCGTATGTTCTGTAGTTGCAATTTCAGCTTAATGCCTCATGCAGAACAAACCTCGAGCGCAGGCATCCAGCTGCCATCCTGGGGGAAACACAGCCTCAGAGGAAAAAGTGCATTGCTAAACCTCCTTGTTCTTCAGAAGACTCCTGCCTACGTAATTCCGCGTGGGAAAACAAATGGGCAGAAAGTAATGATGCTGCCGCTGTGGTTCTGGACACAAACATTCTGCGTGGGATTTTTTTGCATTAATGAGAGGAACACTCGCGTCCTGATCCGTGTCAACAACAGGTTGCTAGGATAAAGACTGATGCTGTTCATTCTGCACGTGTAAGAATATCTGTAGGTACGTTAGTCAGAGAAAAATAAAGAACACAGCTTTGTGGCCTCTGTGGCACACACTACCTTATAAATGCTGAGGATCAGGAAGAAATGTCATCTATGAGACAATGATATAAATAAAAGTCCACTATGTGGCTTGCCAGTGAAGAATCTGACTTGACATGGTACAGACACGGCCATAGGTGGAGTGGAACTGTATCTCTGTACGGTGGTGCCTATGTTTCCAACCAACCTATACAATCCCACCTGTTTCTGTCTGTAGTTGCTGTCCAGACAACATCTGGGGGGGATTCATGGCCCAGTGCAGTTGTCTGCAGAAATCCTGGCGATCATCCACGTGAATGTAATCATATATGTTTTGGTGCATTACATCAGTCTGAAACAATTGCAACAAGGAATGTTTTGTTAGTAAGTGTAAGGGGGCAGACGCTTATCTTTAGGTTGATAATTTCGTTAAAATAATGGCTGTGTGGGATACCTTCAGAGCTGACTGACTGAGGAGAGTTATTTTAGATGCCCCTACTTTTCAACATCTGCTTTTTCCCTTCACATCCTAAAATGATTCTTTCTATTCTTAATTCTTTTGTACATATGCAAATGTGAGTCATAAAATCATTCAACTGACAACTGGCATCCCCCAGGGATTAATGCTGGAACAAACCCTGTTTAATTTCTTGATTAGGGAACCATGGGATAGAATGCACTCTCAGCACGTTTGCAGAGAGTACCAGCTGGGGAGAGCAGAACCGCTCCTTGGTGGACTGTAAAAATGGGCTGACGGGAACCTCAGGAAGTTCAACAAAGGCAAAGTTCTCTCTTAAATTTGGGTACCCCTGGAAAAGAAAGATGTTAGCATATCAAAATGAGCACAGAAGAGTGCTACCAAGACACATAAGAGGGCTGGAGCACACGATGTATGAGGAGAGAAGAACAGGGTTTGTTTAGCCTTCGGAAGGGAAAACCTCAGGAAGAGCTTACTGCTGTATACATCAACCGAATGAGGGAATGAAGAGAAGACCAAGCCCGACTGTTCTCAGAAGAACAAAGTGGGAGCACAAGAAGCAACAGATGCACATTGCAACATGGGAAACTGGGAGTTAATAATAAGCGGAAAAAAATCATGGTTGGCATCGCTAAACACTGGAACACATCTTCCAGAGGGGTCATAGAACCTCAGAGCTTGACGAGATGGCTCCCAGATCAACCTGCTCTCACTGGATGTGCTTTGAGCAGAAGATTAGACTAGACGACCTCCAGGGGTCCTATCCAAACTACATGGTTCTGTAGTTCTGTGACTTTACAATATATTTATTACACCCAGACAACCAGCCTAGAAAAGCAGCATCTTGTACTGAAATCGAAAGGAAACTTTTAGCTAAATCTTATTTCTATAATGGATCACATTTCTGTTAACAAAAGCTTTACAAAAGGAACAATAAATCTTGACCTGCCAGATCACAACAGCAACAAAAAAAAATTAGCCTGAAATGGCAGAGTAAAATAACTTAATTCCAGTAATAGTGTATGTCTAATCAGCAGTGGAAGGGTAAGATAGATACGGTAGCAACACACAGTGCTACATTTTAGAAAGCCAGTAAGCAGAAGTGACACCAAGAAAGTCAATACAATGACAGAGACTAAGTATTCTAAATATTTGTAAATATATTTACCTGATGAAACCCTAGATAGTCCACAATTGTCGATGATGCATAAAATATCATTCCGTCTGCACTCACCACCAACGCAAAACCATTCAGTGACTGAAAAAGGAAAATAAATTAACTAAAAAGATAATCAGAAAATGAAGAATAAAATTGATATAAATGTAATAATTTTAAGAATATTCCGGATATGAAAAAAATGACTCTGCAGAAAGATGGACACCAAAATTTTGTGGAAAAACTTTTTTTTTCCCTGGCATGAAAAATGAATAACAACCTTAAACATGCTGGTTTTCCTTTTTTAAAAAAGTTAAGATAGTTAATTACAGTGTAGTTACCATATTACATTACTAGTTTATCGTCTTCTTAATTATCTACATAATTGTATTTTGACATTATTTCACAGAATTAAAAGTTTAATAGCAAGTCAACTACTTTGTTTTTCCTTTGAATTTAAACCTTCATATTCATAGTAATTGCTTTGAGTATATATGCATTGATACATACAGATAATAATCTACAACACAAAAATTAAATATATGACTTTGAAACTGGATTTGTATTTTAAAGTATGGCCATTTTCTTCAGGTTCTATAAAAATACACATGTAGCGTAATTGCATAAACGCAATGAATATAAAAAGTAGGTGATAAATACTTCATTGGTATAGAACAATATTTAATCTAGAAAAGAGCTAAATTAATTCGTATAGAGTTGGTGATGCAAGGAAAGCAACCAGAGAAATAAAAAAATAAAAGGAAGGATTAAATGAAATACGTGATGTGAACATTAAGATCATGATGCATGAAGATTGATAATTTTGCCTCTCTTCCCTTGATAAAGGTTAAGTAACATATCTTCACTTCAGCAGGTTGCATTCCAAGGTAGTTTAGATCCTCTCACGTGATGGTTTCGAGGTTTTTTGAGATTACAGTTCAAATAGCTGGTGCTGAAATACTGCTGTATTATTATTATCCTTGCTTCACCTTACTCTCAATTTACTGATGTGCCTATTAATACTGGCTTAATCCTGAAGCACAAGGAGGACAGATTTTCAATTGCTCAGTAACCAAACACACTGACATTTTTTTTGTGAGTTTGGTTCTCTTTTTGGTTCCTAAATAAGAACCAGATTTCCAAGACTGCTTGAAGGCTGTTCCCTCTGTGACAATGGTGGGCAGAATTTCAAGAGTTCAGCGCACAATAGACTGACCTCCTCAGAAGGTTTGGCCCCAATCATAAATGTGGAGCACCTTTGGAAAAGTGGCCCTGTGGGACCGCCCTTGGCCAGAGGCCCTGTGCCTTGAACAACCTGTGAAACGATGACTGGAGAAATGTAGTGGAGAGCCTGCAATGGCTCACACACATTTGGAAAGAACTGTAGCAGCAACTGATTCAATCAAGTCAATGAAACCGTAAGTCATTGCTAAGAATAGTCAAGAGCAAATCTTGTTTTGCTCCAGGTCAGCTCCATAGATACAGATCCTTTCCAGAATAAGCTTTATCTCTGGCTAGTTGGGCTTGTGTTGAATACTAGTTATCCTTGTCAACTCTTCAAGCACAAGCAGTTGCTCAACTGGGGCTGTTTTCTGCTCTAAATAAGGGCCAAATTTGTCCCAGCACCTCACCAACCAGAAGACAATGTGTCAAGATTTCTACATCTTCACATCTATGCCTTTCACTGCACTGAGAGGAACCTCTATAGATGGTATCTGTCATATACATTTCCAACATCGAATGGAGACAAGAAACCAGTTTTGACATCTTGTCTCTTTGGACTCATCTTCACAGCAATGAAACCATCAGTGATGTGATACTAGGAGTTTTGTTACATTTTTAACATCTGGCACGCCTTTTAATTTGGACAGACTAAAAATTTCCACAGACATAACCATAGAACATTTAAGGGAGCTCCTTTATGTCTGTGGCTGTTACTATGCATATTCCAAAAGATCTCCAGTTGTGCCCATGAACCCGGGGCAGGTAGAAATTAAGAACATAACAGAAATGAAAGAAATGTTCTTAATTAAAAGAAGTTTTTAACCTACGCAAACTAATGCACCAAGCCCTATCTGGAAAGGGTTAAATAATGGCCACAAATCTGAATATGATCAAAGAAGCTGACATTATCAGGCTGAACATCTTTAAAAGATACCTTCCATTGTCCTGCAGGCAAGCTGGAGTTTTTCAGCCACTGTAGGAAATAGCCCTGGAACATCTGCCTTTGCCAAGAATTGCTCGTATGAAACAAAAAATAAATTCCCCTGTTCAAAAATTCATCTTCTTCAATACATACTCTTCAGTACATGCTCTTTAGGCCTAGACACATACCCTAAGAGATCAGCCTCTGCCCTTAAAACATAAGACTTGCTCCCCCATTGCGGAAGGCAGGAGGGTTTTTCTTTACACAAGTTTTTCTTTCACAGGCTGGGTTAGGTGCAGCAGTTTGTAAAAACTGGAAAGAGAAATGGGACCATGTGTATTTCGAAGGGTTCAGATCAGTGCACTGTCAATTATATCTGCGAGGTTGGAGAAGGTATTAAGGAAGGAGTGGGAAGGGAGCAAGAGGAAAGAAGAAGTGGAGGAAAAGTTCAAGGAGCCATGTGTTCAGGTTAAGCCAGAAATAAGTATAGATTTGAGGGATGTATGTAAACAAGGGGAGTTCCAAACTTCCCCTGCTTTGTTTGTGGTTTGTTCTCAAAATACTGGTGTCCTCTCCTGAGTTTATATCTCTTAACTGAGCATTGCCTGGTTTTCATGACACCAAATGCAGACATGTGATGCTCTGCCTTGCAAACAGGAAAAGCAATACCCACTTCGGTGCAAAAACAACTTTTATGGAGCCACATGAGTCTATTGAGGATTAACACAAATTTCATGTGTCTAAACCTCATTTTAGCAGGAAAATCTGCTGCTTAGGTCACATTAAAAAGAGACAAACTAGACATAAAGTGAAACTTCAGTGAGTCTCATTCATGACTGCAAAATCTTCAGTTTCCTCAATATTGCCCTAAACTGTAGTTCAGTGTGAAAACATACATCTGTAGCACAGAGGACTCTGAATAGAGTCAGAGTTGGGCTGGGATTTATACTTTTCTTGTCTACTTGCCACAGGTGGGGATAAGGAGGAGGGTGTTTGCTAGCACAGGTCTGGTACCCCTGAGTGGGTAATGGTGATTGCAAATTAGTAGGAAAATATCTCTTCCAGCCTCTTGGATAAATCTCTCAGGTACCAAATATAACTCCATACTGAAGTCCTTACAGTAACACTGCATAGAGATTTTTCCATTTTTCTGGCCAGAAGCCTAGTGATTTGTTAGACTAAGTGGAAGAGAGAGACAACTTCAATCCATGAGAATAAGCAAAAACTATTGCCAGATCTTTTTTTCTAAGTTACCACGTCTCACATTAAACAGGACAACAAAGTATAAGGCCCCACTTAAAATTTTGAAACATTCTTGGCTATTGTTATATAATTCTCAGCTATAGCTTTCTCTCCTTCCCAGTGAATGGGAGGCTGCTCTGGTGTGCTGTGCCAGAGAATCAATAACCTGGGGAGGGGAAAAGAGAAAGAGGATGCAGACCAGCCTCCTACCTGTGCAATTCATGCTCACTGATGTAAGCATGTGTTTGTTCAAAACACTGAGGGGACAGCAAAGAGAAGTAAAGGCAGCTCTTCTCATTTCACTTCAATCCTTCCAGCAGAAATAATGGAAAGCCTAAATAAGGCTCTTGTATTTAGAGGATGAAATGACCAAACTCCACTACTCAGTGCTATCGGCTTTGTGTACAACTAGTGTCTTTCCATCAGTAAAGTCCACTTGCATGCTAAAATTTTTAGCAGTATCACATATTTTTACACACGCACAAATGGAAAAAAACACACACAAAATTATATGGACCTTAAAACTTTTACAACAGAAAACAACTCACTTTGAATCTGCAAAAAATACACGGTTTTGAGCTGCCATTTGGCAAACCATATGGATTCAATGACAGATGGAATTTGTAATCCAGGATAATAGCTGAAACATGTGAGACAGACTTAAGTATGTATTGCGAACATTTGTTTGTTTGTATTTGGCTTTTTAAAAACACTTACAAGAGTTTTCTACATTGTACTTAAAAAATGAACTCGTGGGTTTTTTTCCCAAATTAAAAAAACAGAAAACAAAAAAACCCAAAAAACCTCAAAATTTGGCACCAGACAGGGGCCTGTGTTCTTTTGAAAAAACATGTACATCCAATTATGCACTCACGAAAAGCTGCACCTGCTACTGAAACAAAAAACCAATTAATCTGTCAGTTCAAAGAAAGTATGACATCATTCTGGTGCCCACAGTAGCTGTGAGATTAAAGTTATCAGTTCCTTCCATTAAGAAGTGTTTGAAACATTATTAGTCAAGAGGTTCTCTTTGGGAATGAAGGCAAATATTTTGAGGAAGATAGGACTTCCTTTGGCAAGATCCTTTATATATCCTGATTTTTTTTTTTCCTGGTCTCATAGCAGAAAATCAGACAGAAAACACTTCAAAGATATTTTGGTCAAGGTCATGGCATAGTAAAAATAAGGAGGAAGAAAAAAAAAAGAGAGAGAGAGAACAAGTTCCAATCTACATTTCTCTTATTACTCTTCCTTGAAATAAAGGAAAATTCACTAGCATTAGGTCTCCAGAGACCGTGTTACTATGGCTACTAAAGTACAACAGTCAAGGCCTGCAGCCATGCCTTGCTTTGAACAGATTTTCGAGTCACGCAACTTGGGTACTAAATTTCCAGGGTCAGTTGGCTCGCAGTTTATCTGGAACAGCTTCATTTAACAGTGGATCGCTGGGTTTTTGCATCCTATGTGGGATGGGGCAATTCTCTGGGGATCTAAATAAGTAGCTATTTAAAAACTCTGGAAATTATATACTCATTCTCGTCTTACGAATATTAGGAGGGAAATGCAGACAGTTAGTGTTTCTTCTGTCTTCATCTGTATTGTTTAGTGGATCAGTATTTCTTTTCACTGGTGTTTTTAGGACTCATAATTGCCCTTCTCAAAAATCCCTCTAGATTCCCTGAGGTTCTCTTTACAAACTAAAAAAAAAAAAAAATTAAAAAAAATAACTCTTACTTAACCCTGAAAAAAAAAACCCATAAAAGAATATTCAGAAATGGCATATCTGGTGACATCAAAATACGGGCTTTGCTCAACAAGCACAGTATCCCTTCGCCTTACGGACTCTTCTGTATCTCACTGGTATCTACAAAGCAACTTCAAAAGGAATAGTTCTATGAGAAAGGACCATTTCTTGCAAAAGGGAGTGGTAGAATTGTTTTAGCATTCAGTTTTGATCAAGAGCTTGCATGTACTGCTTAGTTTTCAGGCAAAACAGAAGACAAATTTCCATCATTTGAGCCAGGAAAGGAAGTACAGGCTAAAGTCTACAGACGTGGGTTTATATGGGAAGCCTTTTGTAGAGAAAGTGCTCGATCTGATAAACTGGTTTTCATAGACAGCAGAAATGTTTGTTTTCAAACACAAAGAAATATGTACAAATGATCATTATGCCCCTTTTACTCCTCCTGACAGCCCAGATAAAACAGAGTTCATGTTCCTGCCTGTCTTCTTGACCCTGGATATCATCTGAGGCTTCTTTCAATATGGAAATTCATCATCTAATGCTCCACTACCAAGAGCAACAAGATCATTCACAATGCCAGATAGATTTGAGCCCTGGCCCTCCCATTTACCATCAGGGGAACAGCTGTGCCATCTGAAAGGCACAAATGATTGTGAATCATTCAGCTGGTGAAATTTCTCATTATTCCATTTCTTGGTATCCCCTCACTTCCACCAAGGAATTACAGAAACCTTGGAGATACTTGTTTATATATGCCTTCAGTCTAACAGGGGAGCTGGAACACTGTGGCTCGTAAGAGGCAGCAGACAAAACTGGCCTCCTGGAAATCAGTTAGGAAAATGTAAGTCATTGGACTCCGGTAATTGTGAGCTATAAACTTTCAAGAAAACATAGTAGTTCCCTGGAGGGTGAGATTGCAATGCGTGCACACATGTAAACACATTTTAAACCATGGTGATGTTTTTTATATGCTAGATATGTAATAAGTATTGGACACAATCAAGAACAATTTTGCCTTTGAAGTTGTTTTGAATGCATGACGCAGAATTTTAAATGCAGTTTTTCTTCCATTATACTTCCCTTCCAAGCTAAGCTTTTGTAACAAAGCTTGCTTAGTCTGTGTCAGGTCCTTGGCATAGGGCCTTTCTTCGTTACTATATGGATGAACTGCTGGCCCCCATGTGCCCACTGCTTCAAAACCAACTACTCTGCCCAAGGTGGGACTGAGAAACAAGGGCTGAAGCATCAGTTGAATTTGTATGTGCAGATAGTTGATGTGGTGTATATTAGAAAGAAATTAATTTCAATTAAATCCTGTTTTTTTTTACAAGCACCGAACACTGGAAATGAGAATACAGACCGTGTTTCCAGAGTGGAGCAGCACCAATGACTAATTAGCTCACAGGTTTTGCTGCTGCAAAAGTGAATTCATGGGTAACACCAAACACCTCGGTACTAATTTGTTATAGGGCATGTTTGTTTAGAATAAAATATTGTCACAAAAAATGCTTTCTCTTGATGACAAGATTTGGTGGATTATTTCATATTTAATTGTAAAGATTTCATTATTGTTTTCTTTGCATTACTGTTTAGTATTTCATATCTGAAGCAAGACTATGAATACTACCTGAAGTTAATGGACAGTATACAAGTACTGGATACTGTTTTTAATAATCTAAAGAAGAATAATATTCAAATTATTAATTCTAAAATTGTTGGGGGAAAGCATGTTTTATTTATTAATATATAGATATATGTATGATGATTACTAGATATGTTAGTGAGTACTTGGATGAATAACATACTATTTACCTTAGCAGTTATCATGAAAGGACACTAAATTATGACATAATCTTTTATATCTTTTCCTTAAGCCTCCTCATTAATCATGATGTCAAATTTAAAATTGTAGTCTACTAGTAATGGAACCCTCCTGTCAATGCTCTTTCACAAATACTCTGCCCTGGACTACACTTGAAAATAGAAACAGTCTTTATATTGATTTATGCAGTTTCTCATTTCACTTCCTCAAAAGCAGATGTTGTGTTCACAGAGGAAAGCAAAGCTGGGGCAGTATCGTATCTTCAGTGCAAGTTCAGCTCTTCATTCTTTCTCAGTTCTGCAGCTGCTCTGAGCTTTTCAATCTTCTCTTCAACAATTTCAATATAGAAAATGCAAGTCTGATTAAGTCCATTTGAGAAGACTCAAAATGAAGCACTAATTGCTCACTACTCTGCACTTGTAATAACAAATTTAGTTACGTAGACTTTGCAATAACAAATGTAGTAAGATTAACCATTATCTTTCACAGAAAAAAACTTACTGAGAAGAGTCTCAAGTAATAGTTATCCAACATGTTGGACAATTAGACATATGTAAGTACCAAATGTCTGGATTTTTTTTTTTCAGTGTTATTTACATGTAAGTGCATTAAGTCCTGAAGAGAAGAAGCCGTCATAATATTCCATCCACAGCTGACTTTTATTTGTACTTGCAAACTCTTAATGAGCATGAATGGCAGACATCTCTTTCTGAAAGGAATCAAAACTTAAAAGAGACGCTGTTGCAGTCTACATACTGTAAACAGAATGTGACGTCCTAATTTCAGAGCAATATTTTTCTGTGTATTTAGCACGATGTATCATATTTCCTAACACAAAACTTTCAGGGGGTGGGGAGAAGAACAAAACAATCTGTATTTCACATTCTGTTCAATAATATATGCTAAAGCTGCTTTTATAAACACCATTTCAGGTCAGAAGAATTTTTAGGGAGTGTGGTCTCTCTGAATTTGACTCTGGGAACTGTTTTACTGAGTGAGTTATCCTCTTATGCTGTCTTGTATCCTCTGAGTATCCTGTATCCAACACACCCTGTCCCATACTGACAGCAGGGGTGAATTCTGCTATTAAGGCATTACACTGACCGAGAGAGGCAGGCAATACTTATTCTAATCTAGATATCAAATAGATGACAGTGGGTCAACTGGAGGAGGATAAGTATAGACACTTAGGGACAACTCCCCTAACCAGCAGCAATGACTGTAAATCTTAAGCTGCATTTATAGACTAAACGATCCCTTCCCCAGGTCTCTTCTGCAAGCCCCTGCTTTTGCTTGAGCAGACGTTTCTTACTGTGAAGAAAAGCCCAGTCTCAGTTACTGGAGAATTTCTGGGGCATTGCAGTTCTGGGAGGAGTGGGGAAGATGCAGAACAGGTTGGTGAAAATGCCTGCTTGTTGGTCACCATCAGCTTTTGCAGCTAGGAATTCCTGGAAGAAATGCAATTACAACAGGATACAAAACCTATCTAATTTAGCTTTCTTTTTTCTACTCATAAAATGTCAGGAACAGTAAAAAATCAGAATGATGGTGATTTCTCTTGAAGTTCCTGGAATGAGAACAGAACTATTTGAAGGGTGCTTATCTGTACTCCTGTACCCAAATCAATACTGTACCCTTGCTACTAATAGGAAAGAGCACACTTCATGGTCAGCATCATGCTTTTAATAACAAGGTTTTTTTCACTACAAACCCATCAAAAATTTATGTAAGTTTTATTAACTAAGGTAGACAAAAAGTAAAATTGAAATGTACTCAACATTTCTAGTAAAATATATAAGTTTTTCTTTCCAAACCTCCATACCCACGAAACAAAATCACTGTGAATTTGCAAAATTTCTCAGGACTGCACACAGTCTAGACTGGACCTGCTTTCTTGCTCATCACTCCACCTCACTGAGAAGATAGCAAGGCTGCAGCTCATCAGTTTTTCTGAGTTGAGAATATTGGAAGCAAGTATTATCTGTAAATACAATTTAGGCTGTTCACTTATAATTTCACTTCAACCAGTTGAAAACAAGTTAAACAATTTAAGGTTGCAATTACGTAAAGTCTATTTCTATCTCTTTTATGTTTTGGGGTTTTTTTGCAATACCTGACATTGCCGTCCTCAAAAACACTTCCTCAAAAACAAATGTTTGTGCAGAAATTTTTAAGAAATGAACAGTGTGCTATGATTGCCTTTGTTACTTTAATGCAAGAAGTCAGTTCTAGTAGCAGGTTAAGTCCTGGTGCATCTGCATGATGCAGTGCTCACGTACAGATATCAAATCTATTGCCTGGTGAGAACAGTTGAGAAGGATTAGCTCTGAAGTCAGTGAGAGAAAAAACCTAACAGACCTGAAACGGGAGAATATGTTTTGTTGAGGAGGAAGTTATGTGGCCACTGGACTGTCTCCAAGAGGCACCAAAATAGCCTGAGCAGAAACAGAGGAAGCGGCTGTGAAAAGTGAGCTGGGGTGGAGTTGGCTGTGATGAACAGTCTGGAGGGTAGCAACCGTGGCCTGGAATTCAGATCCACATCTGTCTGCTCTGTGCCCAAAGCTTATTGATTCCTTACCTTAATGCTGTGGATGGACGGCTGCTCTGTTCGCTGGCACAACTAAAATTTCTCAGCCGGCCCTCCTCACGGGACAGCGGGTTTTCCTCTGTCCTGACAAATGGAAGACACCTTTCCTGATGCCAGTGCAAATCAGAGGATGCTGTCTCTCCTCGCCACACACCTGTGCTGGCTGCCCACTCCCCCTGCTCTATCACGTTAAAGATAGGCTGCTTGTTCTGATCTTCTAATCCACTCCCAGCTGGCTCCCCTCTCAATTATAACCTGTTATTTCACGTTGGACGAGCTCAGTACTAACTCTCATCAGCCCAACACGTCACCCATATACGAGATTTGCAAACGGGCACTCAATTGCATTTTCCCTTTTGCTAAAAGGCTTCACACAAGCCTCTGCAGGAGTACCTGCTTTTCCTCTTCAAATCCTTCCTTAAAACTCTTGAAAAAGTTCTGGAAAAAGTCAAGCTGCTCAGACACTATGTGCACTGGCGAATGTGGTTACCATTTTATTCATTATTTCCACACAGTGTTGCCCATCAAAATTCATCCTCTCTCACTTGCCTCAAACTCAGGCTGAAAAACTGAAGGGAGAGGATAAACATGATTTTGTTTTCCTCAGTGCTTCTGTCAAGCTGGATGGTGCCACCTCCTGCATTTCAGAAACCTCAGCACCGTGGCAGCATCGTGATTGGTACGGTCATAACAGTAGCACGAAGGACTGGAGGAGAGAGAGCAAACAGTATTTAGTGGTCGTGGCTTTTCTGTCCAGATTTGTTTGTGAGAAGGAAAAAAAAAAAAAAAGGAAAAAAAAAAAGAAGAAAGGAATAAGCGAGAACATTAGTTATTTGTTTAAAGGGCAACAGAAAGGATGTTTTTTGCACAGAGCTGCGGCCATGCCAAATTTCAAGTCTGGATTTTAGAAATATGCCTATTTGCAAAGAGAGAAAAAAGGGACCAGGGCCTCTGAAGTGTTCCTTTGTGTTTTGCCTGTGCCTGGCAAGAAAAAAGTGAATGTATGCATGTAATAAAACGGCACTCCTAACCCCATTTATGGCGCTTTTTTTTCATGGATAAATTCTCTGTAAGCCATACCAAGTGACTAATGTCAGTTTAAATCACGTCATCTGAATTACTGGGAGAAGGTTTGTGTTTGAAAACAAAGGAAAGCAAAAGGGTTGTTTGGGTAACTTCTAAAAGTTATATTAACTGACAAAAAACGTGCTAACGCTATGAGTCTTTTGCGAGAATTTCCTATTTTGATGGCTTCATTTTAAACCAATAGATTCAAAAGTGAAGCACTATATCATCATCCGACTGTGTGATCCGACAGAAGGACTGTGTGAAGAGAGTCAGCACCATTGGAAGCTGAAAAGGAATTCCAGACCAGAATAAACCAAAAAGTCTCTGTCTACCAGTTTTTGATTTCTGAAGTTCGTGCCTTGGTCATAGCCCCACATAATAACCATGCACTTTTGTTGGACTCCCAGTTTTCCTTTTCAAGTTTAAATTAAAAAATAACAGGAAGAGTAAAATCTTTTGCTCTCAGACTGAAATTCAAACTGGAGTACCTTATCCAAGAGTACGGTTTTATCAAGTACTGATTATATAAATCAGTTTGGAAGGAGGAAGTGGAATTGCACTAACAAGTTTAAAAAAATGACAGGAAACCAAGTGGGAAAAGGGTTTCCTATGTTATTTCCTTATGCAGAGTGAAGAACAGCACCAATAGGATGTTCTCTAATGTATCATTTTCCAACTCCCTCAGAATGAAACTTGAACTCTAGTTCAGGCTGTTAGTAGAGGCCACCAGGAGATACCTTTCAGTGCCAAAATCTGTACATACACCTCTCTCTTCAAAGTAACTCCCAGAAAGCTTATTATTGGCACCCATTTTTAAGGCAAAACATAATGCTAAAGAATAGGCTTCAAACTTGCATTGTATCAAGTCCTGAATAATTTCTTTGCATAAAAAGTCTTTTATTGGTTTTGATTAAGTAGACTTGGGCTCTATTTTCTATTCAAGCTGTCAAAAAAAAAAACCCTCACTGACTTCAGCAGGAGCTACTAAGTAAGAACCAAAAGTTCCTATTCACAATAGTGCCCAAACCTGTGATATGGAATAAAGAAGCAATCTATAAAGGACTTTTCTGTGTGATAAAGTGCCTGTTCTGCATGATAAAGGGCCTACACTTGATTATGCTATAGTTTTGCACCAACGGTCAAAGCACAAATGCTGCTGCTTCAGTAGCTAGGTAACCCGAATTGCCTCACTAGTCTTGTTACTTACAACTCAAGTCAGCAAAATTCATCTACTAAGTGGCAGAACGAAAGCATGCCTACAAAACATGGAAGCTCAGTTTGGAAAACCCAACTTCAGATGATTAAGTAGCTAATGTAATGAAGCTAGGATTATTAACACCAGTGGAGAATTATAAGGGCTGCACCATCAAACCCAGTTTTCACGATTTTGAAGAAGTTATTTGGTTATTTATTTATTAAGTCAAAGACCATACATCTGTGATTTTAAAATTTTTAAGACATTTAAGATGCCAGACACCTGACAGTCTTTGTCGAAGAATTTAAGTAAGTAAGTCGTGAGTCTCTGTGCAGAGCCTTCCTGCTCTCATGCAGGTCCCCACTCCCATCCAACACCTGTCATATCAAACTGACTAAGGGTGCACTCAACCCTTTATCCAGGTCACTGATAAAGGCATTAAACAGAATGTACAGTGCCACTGAATAGGAAATACCAGCATAGTCTGGCATCCTCAATGCAGCCATAAAGAAAAGTATGAGACAAAACCATGGAAAGGTGATTCTTGTGCCCTGAAGCCTTAAGAGTAAAGGACCCATGGAAATCCGACCCTGAACTACACAAAAGAGTGGCTTGGAACATCCTGAAATCAACATGGAAAGGGTCTGAGACACCGGTGAGCATGGAAATGACAAAATAGGCCAGGTCTGGCCTTTATCAGCATTCATCAGAGAGAAGGAGCGTGATAGAACCAGGCAGTCTTAGTCCACTAGCACCTGTTTGGGAGCTGCCTGGATTAGCCATATGTCTTTATAATTTTTAATGACATTTTGGTTATCAAACACTTTGGTTATTTTCACACCTGAAAAGAATTATGTTCAGTACATCTAGAGACACAGATACCATAAATCCTATGCTGCAGCCTAAAAAAGCATGACAGAAGACCTCTTGAATTTAATTCTTCCAATGGGTAGTATGACACATGACATACACACGCATTTGGGATGAGGAATGACCCGGACTGCAGTGTAGACTCTGAGTCTGGACTTAGATTGCCAGTATTAGCAGAGCTGGGGGGAAGAGCAGGAGGTGGCTAACAGCCATGAGATGGTTATTGCAATCAAAGCTATTGCCTAGATACCCACCAGTGATTCATTATTTTTCCAAGTCACCATTTTATTGTGTTTCTCCACCCCATCACCCCATAAATTCTATCCGGATTTATTGACTGCCAATACAACTTATTTCCCCATTTTTCTGGTATGGGTTTGGCCCAGCGTTTCTTAAGTATTCAGTAACAGGCTTCGGAAACTGAATGTGTCCCTGTTCTGCCCCAAGGCATGTGGCACAAGGGTTGCAAAACCACCTGTCTTGGAAAATATTTGTAAAGTGTAAAGTTAAAAGTCATTACTGCACTCAAGCTGTTGGAATCTGAAGTCTCCAAGGAACGTAAAGATTGCGAGAATGGGGTATACTCGAGAAAAAAAAACCCAATAAAATTAGACTTTGATTCTTAGAGTTTTGTCTGTCTTCCCTCCAAAGGGAAACAAAGATGGCAAGACAAGACTCTCTTATCCAGAAGAAATGATCTTAACACACTGGAAGAAATTATTTATTTAGGTACCTGCTGTGCTTCACTAAAAAGTCTTTGATATACTGGTATCATTGTTTATTCTGTTATTGCTGATGAAAGCTATTTGATTATAGCTGTAAAAAATCTCCACAAAGTCTTAAATAAAAAACACATGTTGTGGCAAAGGCCCTTAGAAATAAAAAACATTTTAAACATACTTTGAAGACAGCCTAATTCCATTGTTATTTTTCAAGCCAAAAGGGGAAGTACTGTATTGTTCTGAGACTCAAGAGTCACAGAGACATTATTTACCAGCAATTAGGGTCCTTGCTATTCCATACTTCTATCTATACATACAGCAGAGTGATCATATCCACTAGGGAAAACTAAAAGCAATTATCCCTGGTTTTCCGTTAACATTGCACCCAGGAACAGTATTATTCATACACATTTTGGTGATTCAGGTTATTCTGGTTTGTATTATATAAAGCATCTAGGAGAGGTTGCACAGTGGAAGGTGTTGTCAAGAGATGGAAAGTGACTTTCGACAGCTGAAAAATATGTTCTGAGAGCAAATAAAGTGGTCAGATTCACAAGCCAATATACAAAGCACAGCAGCCATTGTTTGCTTCTCCTTGGAAGGAATCACAAATGTGACTATTTAGTTAAAATCCTACACTCCCGAATAACCAAAGTGGTGAATTTGGTTGGACAACATAAAAACCCACTTTTCTTCATCTGCCATAACCACTGAATGATAATCCAAGCCAAACTCAGTCCCCAGAGAACATTCCCAACCAACCCTAAGGAAAAGTCGCTCTCTTATTCTAGGTCAGACATGACCATAAACAGAGCTGGTAAGGACATTCATGTTAACATGCACTTAATCAGCCAGTTAATGATCCACATTAACTATGATCCAGGATAAAATATCTCCCCTGTATTCAAAGAGAATGTTAGTCCTATATACCCAGCAGTAAGCAGACCATTAGCATATTCTCTATTAGATTCTTGTGACCTACATGAAATTGTGTGCAAGGGTTCTCTCCATGTACTCAGAGCAGTAGGGCTACTGTTTGAAGAACCCTAATGATTATAACTTGTAGGCATGTAATATACACCCAACAAAAGATTGGTTAAATATAGGAGACCCTCACTGAAAATTATATACTCACCATATTTATCATTTATTGTACTCCCTGTATTCCCTATTCATTGAGAATGGAAATGACTGCAAAATAATACCTGATAGTGAAAAATCTCATTTTGGCACTAGGACTAACTAATCAGATGCCTCTGTGTTACGTGCTTTGAAATACAAAATTAAAATCTTCCAAAGTATTAAGATGAAGGAAAGCAGGGTGCCAGTTTCCATTCCATAGACTTGAATGACTTGTGGTATTGGATCTCATAATAATATGTATTTTTAATTTAACAGTTCAGCAATTATTTGCTGGAGGCTACTATTTAATTACTGTTTACATGTATCTTTCAGCTGTCATTAAAACACAATTTTTATACCATGAATATTATCCTATCCAAAACAACTATACATTTATAGTCTTAATCACATAGGAATTTCCAAGGACCTCAGTGTATAAAAGGCATTATTACATCATGTGTTTGAAATGCAGATATATCTGGGATGGACCAGTATTCTCTAGCTGGTTCAGCAGTTCACAGCAGTATTAATTCTTCCTTCAGATAAATGGATCCAATTCTTAGTAACAGTATGGCCCCTTTATGATTCTCTGTCAATACAAAATCATCCTAAAGGGAATAAAAATACACAGAAGGAATAACTTTCCACACATGGTGTGTGTGCAGAGCACAGAATTGCGGCAGTAGGATAGACTAAAATATCCTAAAATATTCTCAGCTCAGATCAGAAACCAGGAAAGCTCATGTTGACATCCTCAAAATATGGGCCAAATAAAATAAACCTAAAAGTGAAAAAGAACTGTGAACTGGCCTGCTGGGGTTCACTGGTAATTCTGAGGGTGTAAGGGTGCAAGGTACAAGGTGTGCCCAAATGGAGACTGCCCATGAGTATCAGAACTGCCAGTTCTGCTCTTGGAAGAAACACTCACAAGTGTGATTCTCAAGACACACACCAAGACTGACCATTTGTTCAAAGCTGCCACAAATCATCAGCCCAAATCTACCATCAAACTGAATACATTACAGCCAGAAAAACCAGCATTTTTTCACTCACTTCTAGTAGAAGTCCACCTTCTTGTACAGCAGTCTTGTTGGATATATTGTCTTCTTTTATCGTTTGGCCAACTTGCTTCTTAAAGTGCTTTTCTTGAATGGCTGTTGGAAAGAGTTATTATCAATTTAGAAATCATAGCGATGAGAGCCGCTAGACTAAAATTCTTCATTAGGCACTTAACATGCATTGACTTAATTGGGAGTTACTGTCTTTGTGGTCTGATCTTCATTACTGACAACTTTCTTTTGCTGTAAAGGAGATAGATACATATTTTGCAGTCCAGATGTTTTTTATATGAAATATCTATCACATTTTTTATTGAACATATTTTTTCTATTAGTCTACTCTACACAAAGCAACAACCAAAACCCACAGGAAAGAAACAAAAGAAAGTTAGCAAGTTGTTTTGTTTATAAAAATATGTATTATGACAATATAGAAAAATGTCTGTATAGCTCAGAAAACAAAGGACTGAAATAAGTTTCTTATTTTCAATGCTGACCTTCTTGACATCAGATTATTTTCAGTCTCACTTTACCCTACTCACTTTTACAAGTTTCAGCCTGACTGTAAGATTCAAGGGAATGTTCTTAAACTGTTTTATTTTTATGCAGAGGTTTAAAGTTTGTTTTCACCAGGTAGTTTACACCATGAAATTCATAAACAGTTTTTTGATTCATAAAATCAAAAGTCTATATATTTTTCCTAATAATGAGGAAAGCTTTCATGGGAGACTAAACTGGTGAGTGCTCTTCCTGCACATTGCTTGATCTAAATTAGATTTGAATACTCCAAGTCTTCCTATCAATACATCCTACAGAAAAATCCCTGAAATACAACCCCATTGCTGGGGATAATGAAGGCATTTCTGAGAAGGTTGACATCACTTAATAATTTGGCTTCTGCATAATCTAGGGAATACAATAGGAACCTGTCTTTATCATTTGGTCAGTAAAAATTTAGTCAGCTTCACTCCTACTGCCACATTCCAGAGATGGGTCATACAAATACCCTGGTAGCAAACAGAGATTCAATTTTCTGTTCTCCTTTTTGCAGAGAGAATGAGGAGAGCATACCGGTGAGATTAACTGGGACATTTGATTCACATTTTCCCTTCCAGCTAAAGGGAAGCTGGAATAGCCACAGCCAGAGATGGCTAATAAACAAAAAGAAAAAAAAAAACCAAAAAAAAAAGACTGTTTGCACTGGGGCAGGAATAGTTTATACCAAATCAGAATAAAAAGAGGAGACAGGCAGCAAGCCTCTAATGCTTCTGAGCCTGTGCAAGAGCCCCTTATCAATTTAACAGCCTAGTGAGGGCCTGCTGCAGGATACATCAGCATTTTACAATAGATGATGGCAACACAGAACAACACCAACTGAACATTCCTGATGTGCTTTAGCTTACACTGTAAATATTTGCCGAAAGTGATGTCAGTCATTACCCCGAGGCAATCATCTTGAATGTATAATTAGATGTAATAAATCCCTCCCCTGGGCATGGGAAAACACATAAGGAAAATCCCAAGCTGCCTAAAAAAGATCCCTACCCATGTTTTCCAGACAAAACAATTTTGGGATTTCAGACTTGTAAGCTAGGCTGCTGTGAATAGGATATATAGATTCTTAAATCTGCGTTTTTATTTTGGTATACCTTTTAAACCAATTGGGATTGGTTGCTTTTTTTCCACCTTGGTCAGCCAAGCCTTCTGCTACCCCTGTCTATAAGAACAGACACAGAATCATAGACTCTTTTGGGTTGGAAAAGTCCCTTAAGATCAACAAGTCCAACCATTAACCCAGCACTACTAAGTCCACCACTAAACCATGTCCTTAAGTGCCACAACCACATGTCTTTTAAATACCTTGTGACAGCAAGCCCGACTCCTATTCCAGTGGCCTCTTTCATAGAGAAGATGTTTTGGTAATTAATGACAAGGTGGTTTGCAGTCTTTGTGCAGGCAAAAGGACAGACAGGGGAGGAGTGAGAGGAAATTAAGGTTTATTTCTTTGATGGACTCTTTTAGTGTTGTGAAAATTCCACCCATTTGAACTTCATGATTAGTGGAAACTATTATCTTACCCAGCTGAGCAGGCCAGAGCTCCCTGCCTGTTTGTTAGCCTTCAGGGCTCATACAAACACAGCAGCAGAAGCACAAGAGATGTTTGTTCTGCCATTCGTCTGGCTACTATAAATTCCATCTCCAAATGGAAACTATTTTAATGTTATTTTGCCAGTTAGAGTTACCCATATGTTAGGCCACACACATCCATTTCATAACATGCCCCGCTCACTGGCCTGGACTGCAAGGAGACCCATTGCACCATCAAAGACAAATAACACCCTTTGTGCCAAGAAGTGAACGCTCCTCCTCGGAGATAGGAGTGCTTGCTCCTTTCACCTGAGGCAACAGAGCTGTCACTCACTGCTCACTCTTCTTCTGCCACCCTGCTCTGGAAATACTCAATTCATCCACCCATGGGTGGGCTGATACTGCAGTGACAGCTCAGAAGAGATCCTGCTGCTGGTCATAGCCTGTCACCTGGAGAAAGCAGAGCAAGACAGGTAGAAAACCACACGGATCACCGAAACAAATGAGGAGGAGGAAAAGCAAGACATGACAGGCCAATGAGGGAAACTTGCAAGATGTTATCTGACTACGCAGAAAAACAGGAAAAACAGAGCAGTCTAACAATAACCCTGTCACCACTAAGAAGCAACAGAGAACTGAAGGACAGTAAGTATTGCTTATCATGAATGTCTTGATAGCAAAGGCACTGATGCCAAGACAGCTGTGATCAAGCTTAGACATCACATAAAATGCTCCCTCTCTGAATCAACACTGGAGCCTATGATGATGAAAACAAATGAAGGATTGGAGCGTGCAGGAATACTGTCTCTGGTAAGCAGGGAGGAGCAAACTGCAGAAAACTGAAAATCAACAAGCAGCAAAGGATGACTCAATGACCTGAGGGAGAAATGGGCTGCTGGGGTTCCTGTATATGGAGAATTGGGCAAGAAAAAAGCGGATGTTGGAGGTAGTCTAATGAATGCTGCTGGCTGTTAAAAGAATGGAGAGGTTGAGCTTTATGGAGCCTGGGACTGCTTTCTGAGGGAGAGGCAACTCTTTAGATGGTCAGCAATCCAGCAAAGAGCGCTCCCCTACTAGGTTCAAAACTAGCAAACTGAAGAGATGGGAAGTGGTAACACCAGAGACCTTTTTCCGAGCCCAGCATATCAAGCCTGCACTTCCAGAACATGAAATAAAACAGAAGATGGAGCTGTTCTGCCAAAGAAGATGAATGAGCGTATTGATACCAGAGAGTGACAAATACCAGATATACATATACCACGGCTGACAGTTTTGCAAGGTCATGCAATCTAGTGAACATGGTGCAATCCCATGCAACATTAAAACCCAACAAGTTTGGAAACGCTGGGTCCTACAGGAGGACAACACTGTGGAAATATACAGGGCAACAGGAAAGGGCCTAGGAAGAGGAGGGAGGAAAAAAAAAAACAAACACGTCCAATACGATTTCCTGGAGGAAAGGTCAAAGATCTGAGGACATTGCTTCAATTTCTGATCTGAAAGCATTGAAAGGAGTGCAAAGCAAAAAAATAAGGTGGAGTTAGAACCTACAATTAATGGAGAGAAAAAAGTCCACAAAGGGGATGGTAACTTTGGCTGAAGGAGCACGGGACTGTTTCAAACAGTGCTGCCGAGTCTTTCACAGCTGCACTGTCTCTGCCCAGAACAATATAAAAACCCAAGATCTCTTTTGAGCCTCCAGTTCTGATACAAGCATTGCTATCTGCATTTGCAAACCTCTTGGTTTGAAAACCAAATCTGGACTATCGTAAAGCAGAGAAAAGCTGCCTAACCCAGTCTACAGAAGCATTATGAAACCAGCCGTTCTCTTTGCCTCCGAAATAACAGAACATTTATTCATTGCAGAATACTCTTTAGTTCAAAGGCATGGAGACTTCAGAACCCTCATAAAACCATACATTTTAAACCCATGGGATTACATTCTCCAGAGTGTTTCTGTACCTCATCCCACGCAAACATGACCTTCATTCTTCAGAAAATAATTAGCGAAACTACCTGCCAAGCTAAGCTCTGTAAAAAACTAATGTGTGGGCAAACTGTACCCCAGACACCCCAGATGCCTTGCACTACTCAGGCTTCTTGCTTCAAGCAACAGCACAGGTGAGAAATGAGTAGCGAAGGGATTCAGCTTCTGAACTGGACACCTTCCCTGGGTTGATTTGGGGTGTAAGAGAGGGACTGTACTGTCTTCTTCAGACTCAGTATGATGCAGGTGAATCAGTTTCAAGCCTTTCTACAAGGAGTACCTGTGAGACCATTTCTCTCCAATGAGACCCAGGGGATAAATTATTTCTTAAAACAGGCAGATGAAAATACCCGAATCCAGCTTGCAGGTTCAGAGATACTGCTTTATGAATGCAGGTCTTACTTTTGGTAACTGTTACTTGAAAGGAAGTGAGAACAGGGTCTTTCTTCCTGGATCTTCTAGCTGCAGGAAGAATCGGCTATGCGTGTTACTCTGAATACTGAGAAAACAAAACAAATTGACTAGGAAACACTCGTTATGAACAATTTTGCTTAACTAATCTAGAGCCATGAACTGAAATGGTCTGTTTCCTCTGGCTGTGTTACAGAGAACACCGAGTGA
The DNA here is from genome assembly GCA_013396755.1 of Sclerurus mexicanus. NCBI lineage: Eukaryota > Metazoa > Chordata > Aves > Passeriformes > Furnariidae > Sclerurus > Sclerurus mexicanus. Next base: position 2,106,823 of record VWZF01002957.1, on the reverse strand, counting down.
CAATTAGGATGGGGGTCATTAGATGCACACTAAAATGAAACAATATACAGGATAAGGAACAGTTATTTTACACTGACAAACAATATAAAGGTGACTTTTGCACTTAGAAATGCCACAACATACAGGTTGCACAAATGCTTCGGGAAAGAAATCAGCACCAAAATGCACCCTCTGAATAAAAGCTGTATGGTTCTCTGTCCTGTTGCGGAGGCTACCAGAATGCCAGATGAAACTATACTAGCAGCAATGCAAAGTTTTTCTTCCCAACTTAGCGGTTTTCTCAGTCTGCTTCTTCTTAAGAGATGCTTTGAAATCCGACTTCCCTTTGAAGTTTCTCAAGTACAGCATGACATTTATTTAAGGTACAAACTGAACAGTTTGCTTTCCAGATCCCGTCCCCTCCTTCTTTCAGAACTGCTTTTCCCCTTCCCCAGCGAGCCTCATCCATTTTCCCCCACGCAAGAGGGGCATCAAAGAGATCCCACCGCCCGGCAGCCCTCCTCTCCCCACGGCCCTGGCATGATGCTGGTGGGGCCACCTCGCCCCTCTGAGCCCCCAGCCTTGTCCCACCCTGTCCGGAGAAGCCCTTTCGGAGGGGAGGCGAGGGGGAGGAGAAGTCCCTGCTGCGGAGGAGGCAGACTGCTGACTAACCCCAGCCCCACTGTCACGCAAGCCTCGCTGCCTGTCAATCTCCCGGCGGCTCTGACAGGGCCCTGGCGCCCGTTCAAACCCTTGCGTGCGAGCAGACGAGCCGCATTACCCTATGAAGTATTTCATAATAACAACAGCTGTTAAATATTGATGACTCCTGGCAAGCGCTGAATGCTTTTCGAGAAGGTTAAGCCTTCGTGTAATGGAACCTAATTCCTCATTATATACTGTATCAGATATCTGGAAGTTGCCTAAAAAAAGCAAAGGGGCTTAAAGAAAAGGATCAGCAAAATAACTCTCGTGCAGCAGGGAGAGGGGAGAAAGCCCACGGCGCGAAGGGTGAGGAGTGTTTCCCTGAAGTCCAATCCTTTCGCAAACAGTAAAACACTGTGCTGGAGCGATCGTCAATACGGTCAGTTTTGCTGTATTCCACTGGAGGGTTTTGTGTTTTTAGAAATTATTGCAGATCAGATAAACTTTCTAAAACGGCGATCCAGCTGCCACTGCCATCTGTGTGTGTAAGAGTACACATGGAAATTATTTCTAAAAAAAAAAAATACATAGAAAAGAAGGGGAAAAACTCACATTCCTATAGTTTTCCTACAAACGTTGGCCCTGAGAGATCTGGCTCGTTACAAGATTTAGCAATCATCAGACAAGATATTAAGGATGAGATCTCAGAGAGGGTTTCCAACAGGCAAGAAAGAGAGAAGGGCAAGCCTCTTGCCTTGGGCAAGTCCTGATGTGCTTTTTTGTAGTTCCCAGAAAATTCCACCATCTTCCTCACACTGCCCTCTAAAACTCATCAGTCTCATCTTTTCCCTCTTGATCTGTTAAGCAAGGCTGCGTCAGGAGAGGAATCAGTTTGGGGTAGGAATTCATGATCGACAGACCAAGTCTTTGCCATGGAGCTGGCATGACCCCAGGGCAGGCACTCTTGGGCAGTCCAGTGAAAAAGCAGCATCGGAATCCAGGTGCAGGTGAAAGAAGAAACACAAACTGAGGACTTCTTGTGGAGGTAACCAAGTCAGGGTATTTGTTTTTTGGCGTTTTTTTGCATGTGAAAAAGAGGTCTGTGTGCTTTTGGAAAACACAATGTAGATGAGGCAAACTGAGAAGCTGAAAACAACTGCCTGTGAATATTCAGTTGTGCTGTGGTGCAAGAGTCCTGCGAAACTTTAGAAAAGTGTTTTACCTGCAGGGAACCCAGGTCTGTTAATTCAGTCACGATAGGGAATCACAAAGACTTAGGAAGTTGTAGGTTGGAAGGGACCTCACCCTGATCAAAGCAGAACTAACTTCAGTTAGGCAGGTTGCTCAGGGTTTTTGAGTATCCCCAGTAATGGACATTTCACATTCCTTCCAGTAACACTTTTGGTGTTTTACAAGCAGGATCAATTTCGTAAGGTAAAGAGCTGCTTAATATTTTAGGTGAATGAGCATGAGGGTAAGTTCTGTTTCCACAATTCTTGGTTTATAAAATATGTAGAATGTTTTAAGAAATGCTGAGAATAGTGAAGTAGCTGTCATAAAAAGTTTGTGTATATGGAGAATATGCAAAGTAAGTTATTAGGTCTTATATAACGGGTTTTCATCGTTTATTCACTAAGTCCACCACTAAACTTGTTCACAAGAAATCACACTTGTATGCCACATTTTCATGTAGTCTGGGACTGTAATATCTTCCTCATCTCGTAATTTCTGAGGGATCGCAGATCCAAGGAAAAGCTGTGTCTCCACATGAAACCAAACTGCGTGCTAATTATACAAGCAACAGACTCAAAAGGACTTGTCTAGAAAGCACATTTCTTCTCTGTAGCTTACTGTTGCAACCTTTCTCTCTTCATGTGACTCAACAGATCTACCCAACAGACAAACCCACGTTGTGCATTGGCAAAAGAGATATTTTAGAGATCTGTTTGCATCACTGTGAGTAAATATTTGAGTTATCAGTTGGTCTGGTAGACTATACTGGCTATAAGAATGCTGAAGACACACAGTCCTCTGAAATTATCCCAAGATATAAGACTTATTCCAAGTAACAATCTTTCTGTTTATATTCACAATTCCATTTGATTACCTACTACATTAAATATGATGGTTTGATGATGGAAACTTATTGATTTATAGGTTCAGTCCTAGGGCCTTAATTTTATCTGTGTACTATTCCATTCTTCAATTAAGCTGTAATACATTAACTTGTCTGAGTGTGTATTTGCTTACACACCCTTTTGAATAAACATATAAAAGGTAAATAAAAACGGGTTATTCTGCCAAATTACAAAATGGGTTGCAAGCCTGAGTAATCAACCGCATGGAGTAGGAAATCTGCAAACCACTTAGTCCACTTTCAAAGCAATACCCACATCCCTTACAGAAATTAAGATGATTCCAACAAATTCCTTGTCCCTTAAGTTTGCAAATTACATGTCCATTAATCAGAGTCAAGATATACAGCATAAGTTTACAGTAGAAAAAAAGAAAATTTAAGAGAACAATTCTGTACTTAGAAAGCCTGCTTAACATCACTTAGTTCCAGAGTTAAGGACATCAGAAAGTACAATCCATGTAACTTTTTATTTTCATTCATGACTTCACTAAACTAATCCATGTGCACCTTAAGTGTATTGCAGTGTGTTCTGACCTGTTACATTCTGATTGCTTGAGTGGGATCTCAGCAAATGCCACCGATATATATGCATTTAGAGGAGCAGCACATCAGAACACATTGATTCTGGGACCTATGGAGCAGACAGCCTAAATGTCCTTCATAATGGCTTGTTGGCTGAATAGCTGTTCGTATTTTCTCTTGTCTAGGTTTATTTAAAAAACTGGGTTCTCTATATCCTCTGGATTCCCAGCATTTCTTTTCTCTACGACCAAGAGTGCAGCCCTCTTTTGATATGGCTCATGCTATTTCACTGTCATTAGACCATTTTTCCAGGATTGATTCTCCCAGGGAAAATAATACAGCAATGGACATTGGAGCCCACAGCAGAGGCAGTTGTCCTTTGAGAGGCTAAAATGGCTTTGACTTTACAGAGAAGGATGAGAGGAGACGTAACAAAGAGGTTTACAAAACTGTAAGGGCAATGGATGAATTGAATGCAAAACTGCTGTTCACCAAACTCCGCAATATGAGGGCTGCAAAGTGCCTGGTAACACCAGGACAAGAATGCTTTAAAGTAGATTAAAGACATGAATTTTGGAGATGAGAATACTGGACGAGATGGACCACTGGTGTGACACAGTAGTGCACCTCTTATGTAGTTATATTGTCACTGCAATGCCACGACCTTGTCCACAAAATTTGCTGCAGACAGAAAATAAACAACAGATGAACAAGAGCAGCATCTGTGACGTGAAACAAAGTATATCACAGAAGTGACAATAAGAAAAATCAGAACCTTATGAGAAAGCCTGTATGTGACTAAATTTAAACATATGATGAAAGACCAGCTTGTGACTAATCATTGCATCCAAACAACAACAAAAAATGTCTTTAATGATAAACAGGCCATTGAAATAAATTTGAGACTGAAATATTTTCAGAAGCTTAAGTAATGAGACTGTTTTTACTGAAAAGACAGCTAAGAGAAAAGCTGTCCATAAGGAAGCCACTGCAGTCTACTGGAATCTTTCCCGCTTTTGGAAAGATGATTGTAAGAATTGCATCTTAAAGAAGAAATGCAATAACGTCCTGATAACACATTTACCTGGAGAATATCAGAACATTTTTAGTTCTCTATTGGCTACGGAAGATGTGAGCCATTTTACTCTCCTCAATTTAGATCTGCAGTTTAGAACATTCAGCAATCAGTCCCTGAAGGATGAAATCAAATCAAAAACCAAGCACGAAAATAAATGCAACTAGGAAAGTGCATAAGAAAGCATTTCCCCCCCTTCTTGATTAAAGCAATCTGACAATGACTAACTTATTTGAGATTTGCACAATCTTTGCTATCCTTTTTGGATTTGATAACCTCTCTTCCAGGTCTATGTTTCAAACAGACTACCTCCTGAGCTTCCACTCCTCATTTTCTAGTGCTTTTATAACATCCTTGTCCCTTTATAATTTTGTGTGCAGCATTCTGTATGGAAAGGCACAGGCTAAATTCACACCTGCTAGCTCCAAGGGGAATTTAAGTCAGTTTCCCTTAGAAGAGAGTTGAAAGAGCATGTGTCAGTAGGCCAGTATATCATCCAAGAGACTGTTTAAAAATAGCCAATGCACACGATCTGGAGAGGATAAAGGAAACCTGTAAGATGAAATAAACACTGCATCTAAAATATTCACACTGAGACCTTAGTGCACAGGATGTGCATATGTTACCCAGAAAACCAAATCTGGATCCAACAGTTTTAGAGTCAGAAATATCGTAAGAGCAATTCTTTAATATCTGCTTTATATAGCAGCCATACTGTATCCAATATTAAAGGCAAAGACACATTTGCTTTCCAGTGTACTTTAAATAAGCAAACGCACTTGACAGAGGAAATATGAGAATCTGTGCCTTTAATTCAGCTGGATATCACAGCACGCTGCTGCACAACCACCAATAAACACACACACCCCACGGAACACGGCACTGTCTTTCTAAGGCAGAGCTGCTTTGCTTCTATGCTGTCTGCAGAGGCTGCCATGACGAGATGGACCACATGAAGCCTTGAGAAGTTACATGAACCTAGTGAGCTGTGGGGAAAATATGCCTGAGAGAAGGTCCTTGAGCTTTGGCTTTTCTGCTTCAGGAAGTAAAAACCGTGCTGCGACAAGATACAGGCTAATGACACATCAGGAGCATTATCTAAAAGTTTAAAAAAATTATATCAGAATCAACTTTCAGGGTCATTCTAAACCACTGAACTATATTCCAGAGCCTTTTAGAATGCTGAAGAAAATGAACAGCATTACAATCTTACCTAAAAGCTCAAAATGAAGAACAATCCAACAACAGAAGTCAAAAATTGAACTGCCAGAACCCTAAACTGATAATGCTACAATTCCTGCATCTGTTAAATGTGTTTTTATACACACTAAGATTTTAATGTATGCATTTAAAGACTAGTCCCGCAAAGCTATCCAAACAGATGGACCTTTTTCCCAGTTGGAATCCGTTGTAAGACAGAGGGCCTGCAGAGAAGACATTATGGTTTGTCCAAAAATAAATTGCTTTGCAGAACAGGAACCTTCTGCAGAAGTAGAAAATGCATGCACACGATATATTCAATTACTACAAGAACCTTTATTTTTCACTTCCTCACAAAGGTTTTGCTTTGCTTTTTTTGACAGCCAGGTTTCATGCTCAGAAAAAGACCCCAAGCAGGTTCTAATGACCCTAAGCAGGCCAGTAGTGAGTTTACATGTTCTCGTCCTGTTAGAACTAGAGAAATTAAGTCTTTTAAAAAAGTTCCACAGTCCCTAGGTCAACAACCAGAATTAGGACCTTCAAATTTTCTAAGCATAATAAAAAATACTGTCTTTACAAAAGGCAGGAAAGGTAGTACTTGAATGCTCTGAGACTATAAATTATGCCCCTGCTTTGATTTGCTTTTCGATTTTTAAACCAGTGATTATATAGATATGGTGATAAAATTAAAAGGCAGGCACAGAGTTCTTATCAGACTTGTCCCGTGTGAAGATAAGGAACAACCAGTGTTCTGTATTTCAGAAACAAAGTCCTAGCTAATAAAATAAAACCCTTTCTCCAGTTTCAACTCTTCTGCATATGTGTTGTTAACTTAAACAGGCAAATCTGAATCTAACTAAGGTGCCTACTACATTGACTCATAGCAAGTTACCAAAGAAATAACTAGTATTCCTTATGGGATAAGGACAAGAATCACACTCATGAAACACATAGGATTGTAGCTTCAACTTGCATGGCAATTATGCCAAATTGCAGCTTTCACGGAGTGATCAATGCTAGGTGAATAGTGCATACAAAAAGAATTATTATACATAAATTACTTCTAGTGCTTCTTATTCTGTCAAGGTCCTGTGAATGAAAATCAGTGATTTTTTACTTACTGACTCATCGGATCTGTTTTGCACTCATTATGTGACATAAACGTGAGTTTATATTGCTTTTTCACCAGTTATAATATGATCATCATTGGATATACACTGTGGCTTACTGTCAGAGTTAGTCCAAAAAACACTGAAAAAAGACTTATTAGCACTATGCTCAGAAAAATATGAGCAGGTTTAAGGCAGAAAATGAAAACTGCAAGTCACAAAAAGCCACGATGCTTTTGCATATGTTTTTTTAAAAAATGTGAAGGCTTACTAGAGACAATGTATACTCTAGAGCCCACTTTGTTTTAAGCCCCAGTACTTTTCAGAGGAATCCTTGTGCTGCATCCAAAAGAGGAACATTTTTTCTCCTGCCGGGGCAGATTTGCAGGGAGGAGGCTCATTTCTGCCTTGCTGGTCTGGCAGGCAGCAGAGCTCTATTCCTCTGATCAAGAGATCACTTTCATAACCACTTTTCTGAGGTCACAAATGAGTCTGCTGCAGTCACGCAACCCCTCGCCTACCAGTGCTTACTATAACAATACAGGTTCACAGAAACCTTTTCAAGAGGAAACTCATCCTTTCGACCCACGCAGATCTAAGGCATACACATATTATCGTACGGGATTTCCCCAGATATGTCATCAGACTGTTTTATTTCAGTTTGAGCAGGGACTAAATGTATAGATTGGAGTTTTAGCTGGATGGAATAAAGTCGCCTGAATAGAATTAAATAAAAGCTGGAGTCAAATAGCTAAACTATACTGGCACCTTTTACAAATATTTAGTTAGCCTGTTCCTTTTTATTATCTTAAAGGTCCATGTCTGCCAACCATGTGCTACTGTGAATTATACTAATTAAGATATTTAAAAGCCGTGGTAAGCAGTCAAACAAACATTAGATTCAATAAATAACAGATAGGATTGCCCTGAATTAAACATCGTCCTGCTGCAGTGTTAGAAACACAAGGACACAGAAATGATAGACCAGGAAACAGGCTCACGAATTGATTCAGAAGGAATACTATGAAAGTACAACAAGTACTAGTTAGAGCTTGTTCCTAGGTCAGAAAATCCTACTTTATTTTAGCGAAGTATCCCACGAGTGACCAACACAGTAATGTGTTGTATGGACGTGCCTTGCAGGTGGTAGGTAGAATTACGTTTGGGCAATGAGGGGCAGTTGGGAAAGCAAACGAAAAAGGTTGAAATATTTTTTCTCTTATGAGAAGTCAACTCTACCCAATGAAGAGGGGGGGCTTGGCCTATTTTCACGAGCAGTTAACACTATGAAAGCGACCGTTGTTGTTCCATCATTAATTATTTGCACTAATTACCTGAAATAAAGTTTTCAAAAGCTGTTAAATTACTTTGGAGCCTAGAATTTAAAAATTATGGTGACTGTGCTGCTCATTGATATTTTGTGAGGATTATCATACAGACACATTTCATTTAAAGGCAGCACAAACAGGCTTGCCCAAACCATCTTTATAATCCAGCTTAAGTAAGTAACAATAGGAATGAGGGCACAGCACTAAGCTTATTGAGGACTCATAGTGTGGGATGAGGTGACTCATTTGCACACTGTCCTGCAAGTTCATTGCTATTATTAGACGCACTGAACAGGTGAAAGCTTGTTCAGGTGTGCCCATACATGCTACAGAGTGCTTCAGGGATTCTGGAGATGCACCCACATGTTGTGAGGTACCCTTGGCTTCATCCAGAATGACGGCTTTTTACACTTTAGGCTTAACCTTGATATGTATTTTCACCCAGCTCAAGCAACAGGAGAGGTGCCCTCCCATTTGCACAGTAGTTTGCTGTTTACACAAAAGATAACCTACCAGTCTGGCTTTGATATGAGACTAATGACACCCCACTATTGGCCTCGTCTGTGCTCCAGGTCTCACCTGTATTTATGGAGAGGAATTAGGTTGGAAGCTGGACAGATAATTGTGACAATACTACAGGTGGACCTCGCTGTCAGAGATGAGGGCACTCACATCATGGATGGGAAGATGGGGGAGCAAGACAGGCTTAACCAAAGGAACTGAGCATCACCACAGCTTCGCAGCTCAGACAAAGTGCTGGTGGAGGCGATGGGACAGAGACACCAGTCTGTAAAGGGAGGGTGTTGACAGCCTCCAGAGTGACCCCGAGGGTAACAGCACCAGTGCAGACAAAGCTGCAGGCATTTTTGAAGATAGGCCACAGTTTCAATGATTTCTGAGACTTACAAAAATGTTGCCTTGAGTTCTATGTTCCTGATTTGTGTCCGTTCACCTACCACTGCAACAACTTCCCATGGAAACGAAAAATTTATAGAATCAACTCCTGCCTAAACAGAGATATGACTTTGTCCCTATTTGTGAACTTTGGCTAAAGCACAAGACGTTTATCTAAAGTGAAAGAGCATTGGATACTAACGCAAATATTTAATTAACATGGCAATTTTTCCTTTGGTTATGGAAAGAGATACATGAGAATGCTGTTGTGCTACCTTACCTGTACAAACAAATTCTACTGCTCTTCTGGAGACAGTTGGCAAAGAAATCATTGGTAACAGCGGAAATAAGTTTACATATGGGTATTTCAGGGTAAAGAGCTACTAGAACACTTGCTTCTCAGCTCTGTTCTGCTCGGCAGTCTGGCCACAGAGTTGGTACTCAAAACGTCTTGCCTTACTGAGAGTCTGTTTTTATCTCCTATTATAAGAAAACAAAATATTTGCAATCTTTTTTTTCAAGAATCTTCTGCTGAAAGACAGTATGGTCAATTGCTCCATTTTTAAAGGAGATGTAAGAAGGCATACATGTGCCTAAGTCCCACTGGATCTGCAATTCTAGAGAAAGAATTGGTCAGTAATTTAGTATAAAGAAATCAAGATAAACAATGACTTCTCATATGCCAGTTTCCAAAGAATTACTGCAAGCTTTCCTCATTCTCTCCTCAGCTCTAATATCTTGCACCTGACAGCCCAGGATCAGTACATTGCCTATATATATATAAGCGAACAGGCATACAGTAATTTGGATGAGCTGCAAATCTGCCTATATGGGTTTTTTTTAAATCCTTCTGTGAAGTTTATTTAATTTTAAAATTATCTGGAGAAATATAACTCAGTTCACTCCAACTAATACTCCAAAATCAAACAACTTCATATTAGTGTACTATAAATCATTATTTAATAAATAAATTGACTTTAAATAGCTACTAAGAGGTATTCTTTCATTAGAAATAAGTTTAAGTACTATGACAAATTACAGTCATAGCAATCAAAATTTAAGGATTTCTGAGTAACTCAGTTACAAAAATTGCAGCAAGCATACTCACAAACTCACTTCTACACTCACCCTCTTCATGATGCCCCAATGTATTGTACATACTTGATGCTCAGCTACCTTTCCATAATGACCTAGTGGTTTCCAGGCACTTTCTGTCTGGAAGAGGAGCAAAAAAGTGTTTTGCTACTGCAATGTAAATTAAGGTCTAGTTTGTCCAGGACTGCTGAAAGATGCCTGGAACCATCCTAGTACTAGTCAGACTGAAAAGGACAGTAAATAATGCAGCTGCAGAAATTAGTTTAAAGCAAGTAGTCATGACTGAGCCTTCCACAAGTGGTGGTGCACACAACCTGTCCTAGCACAGCACAGCCTTTGCTTGATGAGGAGAACGAGAAAAGGAGTTGGAGTGCCTAACCATTGCAACCCAGCTATGGCAACGCAGCCAGCAGTTGATGGAGTCAAGGGGCAGGCTGGGAACAGGGCAGCTGGAACATGCTTCTGCCTGATGTGTTTTCCACTGGCCAGATGTTTCCCAGTTGACATGAGCTGTGAGATGCTGCATGTGCCAGTCCCAGAGGGTGTTCTGACCCCTGGGAAGCACTAAAGAGGCCCAGGCCTGCCCAGCATTGAGAAGGCACAAAGGTATTTTGAAGCTCTGATCCTCTCTTCTCCCACTCGGCTCCTGTGCCAAGTTCAACTGCAGTGGGGGAACTCAGCTGTGGCGCAAAATTCATTTTGTATATTAACCCAATGAGCTAAAGTGCCATCTGAGACCAACATGTAGTTAATTGCTGTGAGAAGAAATCTTTGAATTTCCTGACCTATTCAAAGTTTGAGTTTCCCATTAACTCCACACTCCCCTACTAACAGATGGTATACAGGGTGTAGCTTCAAAACTTCCCTCATCAGAGCGTATGCAAAGAGAACAAGATGAGATGAACTGTACACTTCTGGAAACCTGCTCTTTAGTTTTAGAATGGTAACATGCCCAAGCAGCCCCCATCTTCCGTGCAGATAGTGCTGGCTAAAACTCTTATGCCAAAGCTATCCCTGCCATGGGGAGCTGGAAAAGCACTGGTTAGCAGAGCTGACTCATCAGCTGACTAGCCCACAACCTCAGCCACAAAGGACCGAAAATGCTGGTGGTGGCATGAAGTGTGTGGGTGGGAGCAAGGAATAAGCAATCATCTGGCAGCCTAATGCAGTAGGGAGGGTTGAGAACAATCTATTATTTATTCCCCCCTCCCGCCCTAAGGCTTCGTCCCTTTGCTTCAGTGATTCTAGTCATCTCAACGCTGTGGTAGGGCTCTGTGTAGGGGAGGGAATGAAAGGTACATCCCCTCCCTGTGGCCCGTGCAATGAAAGCATCAGCAGGCTATCTGAGCTCACCACACCCAGACCACATACGGCAAAAGGCCTGCATGGAGGAGAATAGAAAAGAGGTTTGCCTGGTCCTTCTTTTGCCCAACAGGAGACAAGAACAATGTCTTGCTAGCAAAGCGGGGAAAAAAAGAGGGAGACAGATCATGGCTTTCCCACCAAAGTCAGTTTGTTACTTGAGAGAAGATGGAAATCCAGTTCTGGAGTGGCAGAGGGCAAATGTAAGAAGAAGCTCTTAGTAATGGAGAAAGAAACATAGAGAAAAGGGAGAATGTTGTAGCAAAGGACAAGGTAGGGGCAAAAACCTATATGGAGTAAACAAGAAAATCTACAAATGAGGAACATGTGAAAAAAGAAAATTTCAAAAATAGTAAGGTGGGTTATTTCTAAAAGGGCTGCTGGAGATAAAGAAGTGGAAGATATTTCTCAAAGATTTCAGAATAAAACAGGTTAACAAACTAGAGGCACTGAAAAGGGGAAGGAAAGTCACTAAGGTAAACAGCAAAAGTGCATACAGGAAAAGTAAACCTGGCAGATTTAATTGAAAGCTTGACATGCAAGAACACTGATAAAACCCCAAAATTGTTCACATGTATCCCATTATCTTCATGTAGATCTGAGTTCACTTTCCAGTGTTCTTTCCCTCCAGGAGCCTGCTACCACTGCTAGTCTGGCTATGTGGCTGTGGCTACGTGGTCCCCAATTTAACCAGCATGAAATTACTGGAGTGGTGAAGATGTGAGCTCACAGCTCCCAGGCTTCAACCTTCTCACTGGCATTTTTGCTTTGATTCCTAAAAATACATTTAACTTCAGGCAAAGCCTTTTTGAAACGCTGGGCCAGATTTTGAAAGCCTGTCTTGTATTACTCCACTAATGCCAAGGTTAAGCAAAACATAACAAGGAATTAAGGACTTGACCAGTTGTCTTTATGTTTCCTCCCCAGCCAAACTTGTTGTTTTCTGAGAAGAGGCTTTTTGCCCAAATTTTGTCTACAGTAGGTCTTTCCTGGCAGATTGCCTCAGTGGAAAGGAGATTAAGTTTCTCAATGTCCTCTTTTCTTGGAAACTCTCTGTTACATTTCTCAGTCTCCGCTACAGGCAGTTTAGGGCACTGGAATATACAACTTAAAAGTCGTCCCCAACATGTTTTTCACATGCTGTTGTATTGGCATTTGGCAAGAGAGTGATGGAGGGTCACAACATTGTAGTTTGCAGCTTTTCTCTAGCTGGAGAAACTGTACCACTGCATTTCCTGAAGTAAAACTAACTAGTTGAACATTATCTTTGGAGATTCAGAAGACAGAACATCTGCTGAGGCTCGAAAATCTAAAGTAAGCAAGCAGACCCCTGTCTGGAGATCATGACTTGACTTGACTAGATAAAGACAAAAAACAATAAATAAACTTCTCTTGTCCAAATGACCTCTTGGAACTCAGTGCCACTGCACTAAGTGTTCTTGCAAGGGGCACGTCTTCTGTCCAGACACTGACCTGTCCTCCCATCTCATTCTGCCAGTCACATTACTAGTTTTGAAGACATTATCAGCTACCACCATGATACTTAAAAAGTGTGACGGCAAAGTAACCTTCAAACTGACATTATCTCTGCTTTGCTAACCACAAGTTGGCAGCAACAAATGTAGGGTGCAAAACTGTCTCCAAATGATACGAAGCTTACTACCGAATTTATCAAACACTTCTAAAGTCCTTGCTAACATCAATAAAAATGAAGAATGAATGTTGCAATGTGCAATACCTTCCAAGTTTCTGACATATTATTAAGCATGTTTGGCTCGCAGGAAAGAACTCTTCCCTTAGAAGGATACATAGAACTACATTGCTAGGGTTTAATACAGTTCCAGCAGTCCTGAAGAAGTGTTGAAAACAATGAACATCTGTTGAACACATCATAATTTGAGAGTGCTCTGCACCTTGCATGACTGCCCCTTTACGAACTATTTCATTGCAAATATTGCTAATTTCCTCTCAGAAATATTACTTGTTTTGAGATGCACAGCCTTTTTCTATATGCAGCAATGTAGAGGAAGACCTGAAAGAAAAAGTATGGAAAGAAGAAATGCCATTCCATTTTTCTCCGCTTACTGTCTTCATCCTTATAATAATATATGGGAATATTTTCCACATAAATCTTTACATTCATCAGCTCAAGATGCATTATCTAGGCTTTAATTATTTATCCTCTCAAGAAATGTTTTCATAAAGCATTATTATTTTTCTGGTTTCTGTACAAAGTTTATAGGGGCCATTTGATGGCACAATATAAGTTTAATAAATTATTTGAACAAAATATAGAGGGTTTATGACAAGTTTTCACTGACACTGATATACAACATAATACCAACACACGGAAGATAGCATTTACTGTACAAATGTTGAAACACTCGGGGGAATGTATAAGACTAAGGTGACATACACTTTGCAACTATACAGTAGTGAACTGGTTATGAAGTTGTCAATGAACTAGTAAAAGAAAAAATATGTTGGGTTTTGATTTAGATTTGATCTTTGCTTGTTTTCAATCCCCTGCTCTCAACTTCTTTCAGCGATTTTCAATGCGAGTAGCCAATTCATGCTGTACGTACAGAGGTAAATGGAAATAGCAAACATTTTATTTATCATAACAAAAACCACAGACATTTATATTCAACTTGATATGTTCCACGCAGATATAAAAAGGGAATGCATTTAGGGGATTTCCACAGAGTTTTAGGGACACAGTAAGTTCATAAAAATACGTATTTGGCAAGACAGTTGTATAGCGTGGAACTTTCACAAAAGTGATTATGAGCTTCTTTAAAAGATGCTTTAAAGTTTGTTTGTAACTTCTCTTAGTGAGCATTTAGTTTAGTTTGCTGATATGCATTCTGCTTTCACTTCTACTCATATGGATGTCAAGATTTTAGAAAATTTGTCAGTTATACTAACTATATTATTGCACCAAAAATTAAAATAAAATTTAAACTGGATTTATAAGGGGGAAACCTGTTGTGCCTCATCTAGAAAGCTTTCATTTCATGGCAGGGAATGTTCAGAGAACCGACTAATATGTTACTGTTACATTAGATAGAGAAGAAAAACATCTGTGTTAGTCACTTGGGATTTCTTTCTAATAATGTGAGAAAGACACTAAACCAAATGCAATTAAATGAAGAGAAGCCCTTCAGAGCAATCCATTGAGCCAAACTGTCAGACTATCCTATAGAAAAGTAGGGCAAGCTTTGCAGAAGTGAGCTCCCTACTTATATTGTATGATTTCCCAGTACCTCAATATCTAGTCACAGCTTAGAAAGACAGGTGTCTTGCACAGATTCGGCCATAAAAACCACGTGATAAATCATAAACTTTTGGGTTTGACTAAATAATCAATGTATTCATTTACTTTCATCCTTCTATGAACTTCCAAGGCACCTGTGACTCTGCTTTTAAGACAATATTTTACTGCAGGAGGAGTCAATGGTGACCCAGGCATGACTTCAGGAAGGTCATTTTGTCCAAAAAAGATAATGTGAAGAGAATGAATGATGGCCCTAAGAGAAATAGGAGAGAGAGCTGGTAAAGATTTGATAGCCAAGAATTCTTACAATTAGGTGGCCTTGACGGGAAAAAATCAGTAATAGAGATGCCCACAGAAGTGGCAGAGCAAGCTGCTAATTCAGAAAAAGGGTAAGAAAGATAAATTATTAACAGATTTCTGTGGGGCAAAAACTTCAGTTGAAAGTCATAATGGGGAAAAATGCTGGTAAGTGCAATTTAAAATATTTTCAAGTCTTGTCACATCCTTGCAACATCCACATTTTCCCTGACCTCATGTGCAGCATTCAGACTGCATTACATTAGCTTCTCAGGGTCCCAGCAACCACCATGCATTTCCCGTGAGGCATATGAAATGACATTTCAGAACTTCATGAAGTGGCTCCTTAAAAGTACTACAAAGTCCAAAAGCTAAATGGTAGTCTTGTAATTCAAACGATTTTTTTTTAAGTCTTAAAAAGAAAGAAGTGTTTCAGATTTATGTCTGAATGGCAGGCTCTTATTTCAAGATATTAATGAGTTTGCCTTGAAAAAGCCTCTCCAGAAATAATTCCTGGCTGTATTTACACTACTCTGGAAGAGTTGTCTTCAAAGAAACTGTAAAAATACTGTTGTATGGTTTTCACCAATCTCCATCCATGCTGCTGTCTGGCAAATGGTCTTAGGACACTTTGCTGGCTTTTGCCTGACGATGTGACACATGACAAAGGAAGGGATTTACATGTATGCACTGAAATGTGTGTTCTGCCTCGGTCTGAGCCTACACTTACAGCTTTTCATCTTCATGGACCGCAAGTGTCACCCTGAGGTGTGCTTTGGCCAATGTAATTGAACACACACAGAAGAATGGAGTTACCTGCAAGCACCAGAGAAGTATGTCTGCACTGGGCATGATGAAGTATAGCACAGAGATCTTCGAGCTAACTCTAAGGGTTTTGATATGGACACACAGTGCCTTGTGCTGCTACATGGAGATAGTAGGAGCTTGAAAAAAAATGTGCTTGTTTTGGGATGGCAAGGCACACACTCTAGTTAGGTGTGTTTCTCAGAAGGACTAATCCATGTGGCCTTGCCCCCAAGTTGACATAGCCACTCTGCTTCTTGCTGCCGGACCCATACTGTTTAATATCTCAGTCCTATTTACTATCTTTACTGATGATCTGAATGAGACCATCAAGTGCACCCTCAGTAAGTTCATGGATGACACTTAATAGCGTGGAGAGGAGGAGGGCTCTGCAGAGGGATCTGGATAGGCTGGATCATAATGGGACAAGAACAACTATAAGAGTTTCAACAAGACGAGGTGCCAGGTCCTGCACTTTGGTCACAACAACCCCAATGCAATGCTATAGACTGGGGGAAGAGTGGCTGGAAAGAGACCCAGGAGAAAAGGACCTGGGAATGCTGTTTGACAGCTGGCTGAACATGAGCCAACAGTGTATCCAGGTGGCCAAGAGAGCCATTGTTAACCTGGCTTGCATCAGAAATAATGTGGCCAGCAGGACCAGGACAGTGATTGTCTTCCTGTGCTCAGCACTAGTGAGGCCACATCCTGAGTCCTGTATTCAGTTCCAGACCCCTCAGGAAAAGAAACAAACTGAGGTGCTGGAGCATGTCCAGAGATGGGCAACAGGGCTGGTAAAGGGCCTAGAGAATAAGTCCTCTAAGGAGTGGCCAAGGAAGCTGGGGTTGTTTAGCCTGGAGAACAGGAGAGAAGGGGAGACTTTATCACTTTCTACAACTACCTGACAGGAGGCTGTAGCCACGTGGTGGTGGGGGGAGGGTCAGCCTCTTCTCCCAGGCAATTAGTGACCGAACAAGAGGACATAGTCTCAAGCTGCATCTGGAGGCTTCATGCTGGACATCTGGAAGAATTTCTTCATGGAAAGGGTTGTTAAGCTTTGGAATAGGTTGACCAGGGAGGTGGTGGAGTCACCATCTCTGGAGGTGTTCAAGAAGCGATTGGACGTGGCTCTTAGAGCCACGGTCCAGTTGACAAGGTGGTGATTGGTCATAGGTTAGACTCAATGATCTTGGAGGTCTTTTCCAATCTAAATGATTCTGAGATTTTGTGATGTCATTGTTTCAGAGTTCTCTGCAGGGCTTTACTATGTGCTGTAACCCAAAAGTCAGGCAGGAGCAAAGTGAGAAGAGAAGCTAGGAGTACAATCTCACACATTGTTCTCTAGCATAAAACTATTTGTCTTCTTTGTCTTCAAAGTCCTACCAAATTATAATATGCCAAGCTGAATTCTTTGTTCTGTTTAATAAGAAGTATTGTCTTTCCTCTAAAAGATATCTGTGTTTAAAATAAGAAACAAAGTAAATCATTTTCTTGACAGTAAAGATACACGCTTCCTCTCAGAGATGGTAATCACTCATGAAGCTGAGAACAAGTGTAAACCAAGCCAAAGTTCATGCCTGGGGGAATGCTTTCCTACCTCCCATCTACTACAGCAGTGATTAGGACAAAACAATCACTAGTATCTTTTACAGTCACTGCAATTGCTAGCAACATCTAGAGTAAAAGTGTCATTTTTCCTGTGGTGAAAACCAGTCCTGCTTCCATATCCAAGGAAAACATGAGTTACAGTGTAACTAAACATACTAAGTTTTTTCTCAGTCTCCAACATCCAAACACAATTTAACTAAAGAAAATTAGATCAATGAAAGCCCATTCACTATAGCATAGGATAATAGAATTTGATCCATGGGGGACTTTGAGGGTATTTCAACAGTTGGTACCAGGCTGGGCCAAGGAGGGTCTTAGCTGCAGAGGAAGGGTTAGGCAAGCAGAGTGCACAGGCAAGGTGAAAATCACTGAATACAAGAGTGTGTATGCCAGTCTCCTGGACCCAGCTTTTTCCTTGCCACATGCCTACATTGATTTACATCGATGCCACATGAAATGCACAGTGTGAGCTAACCAACCACACTGAGCACAAAAGCCTACCAACTCAGAATGGTTAGAAGTGACTAAGCAAGCCAGAGAAAGATGAAGAACCTCACTTAATGGTTCAAAGTATTTTGGGGACTTCCTCTAGCAGTGGACCGATATAGCTGCTGTGGTTTATGAGGACACCTATAAAACCAAGCATGGTGTGCATCTCTGACCATGTGTCTGGTTCTGAGTGTAAGTCTACTATTGGCTGAATCAGTGGAACTCTTCCAGTGCCAAATGCCCTTAGGAGAAATCTAATAGTCAAAGATTCCCCTCACATCACTTGTCATTTCCAGCTCCCTGGTTTTCTAATCAGTCTTGATTATATCAGGAGAAACATTGAAATCTACAGGGATGTTCATTTGAATGGCATCCAGTAATAAAAAAGTTGTATAAAATATAGATCCAGAATTGCAAGAGAAAATTCTTGAAGAAGAGTCCTAATGATGGTGTGCTTCCCAAAGACAGTTCAAAATCTGTATAGTTCAGCCCTCCTCATGCACATGACTGACTCAGACTAGCAGCTCTGAGCTTGTGAGGTCTGGCAATACAAACTATATTTATAACTAAGACCCTCCATTTGCCATTACTCAAAAAAAAAAAATAGGTATGGAATTTAGAACCAGTCTCAGAACATGGCACTGAACATAGTGTTGCACTAACAGGTTCCCTTGATCTTCAAAGGTGGCAGGAATTCACGCAATTTAAAAGCCGCCTTGTTCTTCCCAAATACAGATTTGTTCTGAAGTAAATTCTGCTTGTAAATCAACACTCCTCCTGCAAACCCCATCTTGTTTGCAGGAAACTAAAGAGAAAGCTAGCCAGCACAAGGAGGTCCACCTTTCTACAAAAAGGCACAAAGAGGAGATACAGTTCTCCTCTGAGAGTCAGCAAAGGTCTCCCAAGGTCAAGGAGAGCTCCAAGTTATCCAAGAGAATGCGTAGTACGAAACATCCTCAGTTATTTGTTACATGGAATGAATGGTATTCCCAGGAAACACGGGTGAAAAAATAGTGAACCATTAGTATAAGCAAGATGTTCAAATAAAATGGTCTCTTTGGCAATTAAATATATTTTAAAATCTAGTCAAAATAATCCACTGTTTGAAAAAGGGTAACATGGAGAGGCGTCAATGTGCAGCTACTTCTCCAGAAATGGATCCTACCAGATCACAGGGATGAATAAATGCAGCTATCCTGATTAAAGTCTTAACACTTCTACTAAAATTTCACTGATGTAGTATTTTAGCACATGAATAGATAATGACTTGCAGGCAGTAAGTCTTCCTTCAATGATTTACTTATGTACCTCTTATGCAGCAGCAGAACACTTTCCTTCTTTCAATTGCTGTATTGCTATGAAGATGGTAAAATTAGAGATCAGTAGAGAGTGGAAAATGTTTCTTTCATGAACTGTCCCTTTTTGGCCAAAACAGTCCAAATGTTGTGGCACTGGTTCAATACAGCTACAGGAATAACCTTCCCTGTTACTCACGCTGACCATGAATGTTTCTCCTCAGTGCAACCCATTCAATATGCTGCCCTAAGAAACCTAAACAACCTAAATGCTTATAGACAATCTAATAACCTGTCACTGTGGACTATAGCAACACACATGCTAAAGACATTTTGTATGTGTTCAAAAAGGAGAAGTCCTTTCTTTTCCAAGAAAGAAATCACTCAGGCATTCAGTTTCAGAGGAGATGACTGGGAATGCTCTGAATCAGTAGAGGATGTCTTTAAAAAAACAAACTTGTAATTGTTGAAATATTCAAATACGTTGGGGACTTCTTGGCTCAATGTATCAGCTTCAACCCTAACTAAGCAGAGAAACACAATTGAAATCCTAGATTTCAAGTACAGGTTTCACAAAATACTAGAAGTTTATGAACAATCTGAAAGCCTCTAATTATTTACATAGTGGAAATCAATATGTAAGTCATACCAAGAAAAGATTGTTGGGATTGAAGAGGTAGAATCAAGGAGGTATAATTCCATGGTTGTTGGTTTAGGCATTTTATCCTGTTCTTAACACAGCCTCTTTTATAATATTTTATTGGCATTTCAGATCTTTTATGATTTTACTTTTTCTGTATCTGTTCTAAATATATCCATCACAAAATACTTGGAGAGTCCAATGAAAGAACACAAAGATGATGAAGAGACTAGAGCATCTCTCCTATGAGGAAAGGCTGAAGAGAGCTGGGACTGTTCAGCCTGAACAAGGGAAAGCTCTGGGGGGATCTCATATAATCTCATTTAGTATAAATACCTAAAGAAAGGGTGCAGAGAACAGACAGACTCTTTTCAGAACTGTCCCGTGACAGGATCAGAATAAATGGGCATAAACTGAAGCACAGGAGGTTCTCTTTGAACGTCAAGATACACATTTCACTGTAAGGGTGACCAAGCACCGGCACGAGTTACCCAGGAAGGTTGTGGACCCTCCACCCTTGGAGATATTCAAAAGCTACCTGGACATGGTCATGGGAAACGGAGTCTCAGTGGCCCTGCTTGAGAAGGGGGGTTGAATCAGGTGACCTCCAGAGGTGTCCTCCAATTTCAATCCTTCTGTGAATCTGTGATTCACTAAGATTATGGTTCTAAATTTAAGGGAAAGCTTCAGGCTACTGAAACCGGCTAACAAATGAAAGAAGAAATTTTCCCATGGAAATGCATTCAGTATAGGCCATAACTGTAGTAATAAACTCCAACCATATGAATTTAGCTTCAGAATCAGTTGAATCTTGTTGTGGAAAAATCTTCCATGCTTATGTAAAGTGAAATCTAAAAAACATTTTTATACAAAAGAAGCAGAACTTGTCAATCCAGGGGGAAAAAACCCAAACAAATAAAACAAAACCAAACAAACAATCAAACACTTTAGATGAGAGTTTGAAAAGAAAGCTGTGGGAAAACAGAGCTGCTAGGAAGAAATGATGGGGTAAAAAGGGATGTCTGGGAACTCCAGTACATGCACAGTCATGCAATCTTGGCTACTCAGACCAGCAGCTTTGGTTCAGGTAAGCAGCGCTTACACAGCAGTGTTGACCAGTGTTATGGTACAGATTAGGCACTGAAAGCAAGCTCGCTCTTTGCTTCCTTACCCATCTCAACTTTTAATATCCTAACTTCTGTGAGTGTCATGCATGACACAACAGAAACAGGTCTGCAGTGGTGACTGCAGTGCTAAAGATTCAAATATTACAACCCTAAAGGATGAACCTAAGGAATCTCAGTCACAGGAGTACGCTACTGAGCTAGGAGAGCAACAGCCATGGACAGGAGAGGAGAAGAAGAAAGCTGAAACTTACTTACTGCAAGTAATTGAGGATATTAAAAATCAGGCCAGCTGGGAGGAATCCTTTGTTACTTGCTTCTTAAAAGGGATACATTCAATTTCCATTAAAGATAAACATTGATGGGAATTGGATCACACCAAACACATAAATGAGTAAAAGGAAATGAACCACTAACATAAATGCTAAATCAGAGAAAGACAGAAACCACACAGCGTGTTCTATCCTGCCAAAAAAAAAGAAAAAATAAATATATAAAAAAGTTTTAACTGAAAGAGAGAAATGGGTTAGAAGGAGGAAGGGCAGCTTGGTGAAAGTGACCAGGAAATCTTGGAATCGATGGTTCTTCCAGCAGTAGCAATTGAAGGCACACCAATATGAAGACAGCAGACCTAGAGAAGGCAGACTTTCGTACACCTGGAAAAATCTCAGAGGACAAGATATCTCAGGGAAGTAGGAGCTGGTTGTTCTTTCAACAAACCAATAAGTAGGAGACAAGTGTAAACTATCTCAGTGACAGTGAAGAATGTGAAATATGAGAAACCTTACCAAAATTTTGAGTTCTTCAGTGACTAGAAGCTCACAGAAAATCTTTTTAAAAAATTAGTAAAACAAAGCACGAATATTTAAGAAGAAAAACAGAAAAGCCTGTGCATAAAATCAGATGTAGCAAGAAAGCGAAAGTTATAAAAAGCATGCTGATAGTCCTTTAACCATGGCTGGGAAAAGAGTTTTCTGTTACTCAGCAGAGGGGGACCTACAGATAATGAGAACAAAATGGTTTAGTGTTTGTTGCCTCCTTTTGCTTCCATCAGCTAAGATCAGACACATATTGACACTAAACATGAGGAACAAGGCTGCACCTCAGGTGCTTGGATGAGTTTAACTGCATCTGGTGAGACTCATTGTGGTGTATTCTGAGAACACGCTGAAGCATATTCAGAGCTAGTACATATTCAGCTATGAGGAATCTTGATATAAAGGGGAGGTTCTGAAAGACTAAAAGAGGATAAACATGGAGCTTATCTTTAGAAAGCATGGGAAGAGGAAACCAAAGGGTAGTGGCACCACTTAGCTGAGCTTCAATTCCTAGAAAAGTCCTGAAGAAAAACATCAAACAACCTCTTTAAAAACATGTAAAGATAATAAAAAATAAAAGTAGAAATCAACAGGCCTGCCAAGGATATGTTGCCATGTAAAACTAAATTAATTACCTTCTACACCTGGACAGGTGAATGGGAAAGATAGCTTTTCTTTTCTTGTCTTCATATCTTTAAAAGGCTATTGTTTCTCTCTCACAATGTTTTCATAAGTATACAGAAAACTTTGGTTGGAAAGGAGACTAAGTTTACTTCAGAAACCATACTATGAGAAAAATTACTAGTCATTTGATGCAAAATGGAAGGATGGTTTGCACGTACCCTAGAGCAGTCTTGAAAAAAAAAGAAGACAAAGGCAGAGCAAGAATGATAAAGAAAATACAGCCCTTGAGAAATAAATTTAAAAAAAAAATTAAAAAAGTAATTAAAAAAAAAAAAGCAGACCTGTTTGTCTGAAGAAGAGTGAAGGAAACATGGGACAGCTTTGTGGCTGTCAAAGCTGAAAAAGCTGAGGTGCCACAGGAAAAGGAAACAAACGTTTGTTCTACAGAAGGAAGACAAACTGAAGCAGGAGAGCTCCATGTTGGATGTTGAATCACTCATGTTGCAGATTTACAAAAACCTTACAAGATGACCATCAGGTTTAGGCATAGCTTATTTTTTGCTCAGAAAAGTGCATTACAGGCCTGTTTTCTAAAATTTTTAATTCTATGTGGAAGCAGATGAAATAACATTTGTAAACTAATTTCTCAAACCTTATTTTGCTTTTAAAATTCAGTTTAAAATCCATATATAACTTTAGTCTAAGGCAGGTCAAACAAAATGTCTTCATGCTTGACTGTTGCTAATTTTGCAAAGATCTGGATTACAGTTTAAATATAAGACTTACAGAAACTTTTAATACATTTATTCACAGAGTTCATCTGTGACCCTCTACATTTCTTATTTAGTCATCCATAAATCTATCACATTTTTAGCTTTCAAAATCAAATGAAATCTGGAAGTAAGTAAATACAGAGAAGACAGTGAAGTCTGAAATAAATACAGAGGTTCAAAATAATACTGTGAAGGAAATTTTTGTTGGGATGACACTGTTTTCATGTGTGCATGCATGTCTCTGTGTTTGAATGTGTATATGTGTGTATAAATACACATTTGTGCATGCAAAGAATGTCCAGATTGGAAAAATCACTAGCTATTGAATTAAATTATGCCTTATATAAATTATGTAGTGAAGGATTTAAAATACCCCCACTTAATGAATAATCAAAAAAATTCTTGCATATCGAAGTCTCTGCATTTGCCATTTAAGACTGTACTCAACAATATCAGCTATCAATTATCAGGAATTGTTATAGCTAAAAGGTTTAACATTAATGTAGCATATGTTGAAGGAAAATTTGAGTGGCCTGCTGGTACAAGGTTACTTATATTAAGAATTGAAAGATGAGGAGCTTTACAGCCCCAGTTGTAATTGTGTTGGCCGATCTAAACTGTTGTAACTGGTTTTTTACAGGAACTGGGAAACTTCAGTTGGCTCTCTCTCAGAAAGGATACGAGATGCTAAAAGAACATGGTGCTATTCTTCTCACATTTATTTACAAAATCATTAACTATACTAGATGGGAACAATTTAAACAACCAACAAGAGGGAGTTGGTTTTGAAGTGGAGCAAGACCATAATTTTTCCACCGATGGAAAAGCCGAGAAATAAGAGGTACTAAAGGATGTATTGTCAAGAGCGGTAAAGGAAGACAGACCACAATTAACCAAGATGGAATATGTCCAAGACAGAGGCCCAGCAAACTCAAATGGTCACAGACACTAAGTACTACTCCACTCCCCTCTCACAGGAGCCCCACCCAAGGCAAATCTTTGTCAGGGTCAAATGACTGTCACACTTTCCTGTAGCAGTTGATGTCTCTAGGTCTGAGTGCTGGTTCAGATCCATGCTGCTTTATACAAGCGATCTGGTGAGATTGGAAGGTTATTGCTGCAAGCCATTTTTAAGTGCTCATCAGGAAAATGCAAAATGACTAAATGCATATAGCTTGGAGGGAGTGGGGCTATTAATAGAGCTTTTGCCAACTGATAAGAGATATGAAGACTCTAAAACAAGTAGACAGAAGACTTGTCCTGAAGCAAAAGGAGAACATTTCTAAGAATGAGGGAGGGAATCAACCACAAAAACTTAAACTGAATCCTAGGAATATCTATCTCAATGAACAGATCTAAATTTTGGAAAGGAACCGGGCTGTCCTAGTTACAGGGGCTGGGACCAGTTTATCACTATGTGGGTGTAACTAAAACTGTGTATTCTACACCCTCTATGTCATTTCTGATGGACTGTTAATAATGGATGGTTTGCAGCAGCTGCCCAGGGCACACCTGACCCCTCAGGCTACAATATGGGTGTTAAAGAACCCTGTGAGGCAGGGGAGTATTTCTGTCTTCACACAAATGACTCAGCTGTGATAACTCCCCTCCAGGGAGGCATCAGCACCTTCACACCCAGCCTGAGGGGTCATTTCTGCTAATGAGCCATCATAGGCAGCTGTAATGACCAAGACCATCAAAGATTCCAAAAACATCCCATGACCCACAGAGTTAAATCACCCATCGTGAAATTCCCGACCCTGGGGGAAGTACTGGGCATTCCCACCTGAACCTGAGCATAATCTTCGAGTTTTGGGACTTCTGGTACCACTTGTTGGATCCGGAGGAGGACCAGAACCTTGACAGGACTCCGACCCACTCTTGGCAAGACCGCAATCATTACTTTGACAGAACTGTGACCATCATCCTCACCGACAGGTTTTCCTTTCCTTTTACTTTGCATACAGGGGGACCACGTGGTCCTCAGCACAGGGGCTAATGAACACCATTCTGCTCATGCCCCAGGGTGCTGGGTTATACGTCCGGTTTTTCTGGGTTAAAACCAATTTTTCTCTATATCATTGTATTTATTTTAATCTTTCTAGTGAATTGTAACTTTGACTTGTAACCTCTCTTGAGTCGGGTTCATTCCTCCTGCCAGATTACCTTTAAACCAGCACACAGGCCTTTGCTTAAACAGTTTAACTCTTTAAAGATGAACCGGCCATATGCTTCAAGGTACTACCATCTAAAGGTCACTAAAAAGGGAATAAATGACGGATGGATATTCTCCATCCCCTAAGACCTAATTATCCGCGAAACGATTTTCATACTTGAAGTCAACATGGTGAAGTCAGTCCATGCTCTCTAGTTGGTTATTGATCTTTATAAATAAGTTTGTGCTGTACACTGACTATTGCAGAGGAGCTACCGAAAGGACACCTAGTGGAAGTAAATGAACATGTCTAAAAACCGCTAGGACTGTTGAAGGTGTGTAATTATAATTGTCACAGGAATTGCTGAACTATTACAGGTTGAATCTGCAATGTAACATACGAACTTACATGTCAAATAACACTACTCGTATTTCCTAAAAAATGGGAAACAAGATTCTTAAAAGCACATTTTAAAACTTTGGAATTTACACTTACCTACCGCAAAACTTGGAGAACGGTTTTTTCAACAAAATATGCACATTACTGTATGTCACAGAAGATTACAAATTTGAATGTCCTGAATCTCCAGTGCACCCACTTTAGGAATCTCAGATAGCCAAAAAGAACTCATTACAGATATGTTTTGTTTCATTCTCAAGTCAAATTTCATCTTGGACATCGTCATTCCTTGGGCCCTCCATCATGCTACCCCAAAATACCTTAAGCAATTCCTTCCTTTCATGTCATTCTCTCCTATGAAGACAAACAGCCAAAGAATACAAATGTGTACACATTTGAGCTAATTTTACTCTTTTTTTTTTTGTCCATCCAACTTTATAGTTTTGCTGGTGTTTATCCCAAACCCCTTAATATGTATTAATGCCCTTGTGACCAGGATGCCCACAACAGAAAGCTCTACTCCAGATGGAGTCATGCTGGTCTCATGCAGAGAGGGATTATAACCTTCTTGTGTAGTGACATGCTGCCTCTGGGCAAACCGACCAAAATCCACACTTGGTTTTCTTGTTTATGTCAACATATCGTATTACAGGCATGGAACGATTTGCTGACCACTGTCCCTCTTCTGTTATTGTTTTTATGTTCTCTTTTCCAGGTTTTTCTTTTCTATTGAACATCAGTTCCTTTGGATTAATTTTCCCTGAGTGAATTAGTACAGATTTACTAAGACATTTTTCCAGAAATGTTTTTTTTATCCAATTTTATAACATCCCTGTATGGCACTGGTCTGTTCTCTGTCCTTGGTATTTATAACAGCTCCCAGTTTAGTGCCATCCTTTGATTTCAAAAGCCACAAACAAGCCATTTCTGCTCTTCTATCCTCTTTCATCACAACAAAGATTGAAACACTGGGATGAATATTTTTGTTTGGTTTTTTAGGTGACTTTCTACCAAAGTCTTTGCTTTGGGAAAAAACCAAACAGATTGTGCCTTATTTCTCCACAACTACAAGGAAATAGATTGTGATATCCATGAAGGATGTGGCAGCTTCTGCCCCTACCCAAACATTAGCAACCATTCCTCATGCAGCTCTGTTTCCACAGCTCACCTCTCCTCCACTCCACCCTTCTGAAGCCCCAGCCTGCTCTCTTGTCTTAAAATGGCATGTAGTTTCCTTCCTTTACTATAAACAATGCTAATTGTAACCTTAGTTTCATGATGTAAACATTTAAAAATAAGAATGAAGGGAACACAAACGATGTGTTCAATTAGGTAATTTGGGCATTAAATTAAATGAAATCTCTCAAAACATGAAACACGGAACATTTCAGCATAATGAAGTCTGGCTTTACTTGTTTTCCTTTTGTCTCATCCCTTTAAAAAAAGGAGACAATGGATCTGAGAAACTCTGGCAGAAGAGTACTAAAGGCAGCTGAAGACATATTATTGCTTGTGAATCCAAGAGAAATGAAAGCAAAGCTCAGAGGAAGGGCTCATAACATTCAGGTATGTGTTCAAAGGGAAAGAGAGGCACTCTGTAAACTGCAGGATGCTGGAGGCTGGGCAGCCAGCTGCCACAGTTGACATGGGAGGCTCCTGCTATCAGTAATATCACTCTTTGTAATCTTATGTCAGCTTGTAAAATGCCCTGCAGCCTGCCAAAGTCTCTTCAAACTGGCATTTCTTTATGCTAAAATATATTTTGAAAGCAAGAAACCAACTAACAGATAGTATTCTCCAGGCAAAGCCAAAGAATATATATACACTGTGCACAGTAAGGAACAGTAGCAGGAAGAAGTAGTAAAAAGTAGTAAAGGAAGAATAATGTCCGTAAAAAAATACCTCTGTTTACCTCTGCAGTCCACCCGTAAGTTTTGGTCAACTATACTCCTTCAAATGGACTTTTTATCCTTTTTTACAAAACAAATCTAGAGAAGATTTTCATGGTTAAATCTCTAATCTGGATTTTGCTCTTGTGAACTCTTCAGCAACAGAAGAAACTCAAAACTATCTTCAAATTTGGAAGAATTCTTTTTATGTGCATCTGAAAATGCACATTTGGCTTTCATTGTGCAGCATGCCAGACAGCTACAAAAACAAAGCACAGCCTAGTACAGCTTTAATCAACACTTTAATCTTTGAACCTCTCTTATCCTAAAAGACACTGATCATTTCGGCTTTTCAAGCAAGCCCGTTCCCTCCTGGCATACAGAAGACAATACAGGCAATACAGGAGCTGCTTGAGTTCCACATCATACTTAAACAGGCACTTTGAACATGCATGAGAGCAGCTCCAAACAGGGAGTGCAAAGTATCTACACGTATTACATCTGTAACAATCTTCTTTGCTGGTTTAGTGATTTTACAATCATGTGTTCCCGTTTCCTAAAGCCTGCTGAGGAAAGATGGGTGTTATCCCATTATTTCATGGAAAACACACAAACAGCATGGGAAAAAACGCATGACATTTCCAGCAAAATATCCCATGCACAAAATAAGTTCAATAATTTTTTTCCATGCCTTTATCAATATACTATTTGTTACTTTTACTCAGGCTTAGGCAACAATAAATTACAGAGGTGCTTTTAATGGGATGTTGATAACTTTAGGAAACCTACCTTGAAAGAAACTTTTGACTCGGAGATAGCTGACGCTAAGGCGCAAGACAGAAAGTTTGTCCAACTTCGATACGATGTCAGGTGGAAAAGGCAGGAGGCTGGCCAGATGGTCAAGTTCCGCATTCAGACGGTCCCTGTGTCTCTTTGAAGGATTTGATTTTTCATTCCCAACTGCAGGCCTTCTGTGGTGGAGAACATATTTTCGATTACCTGTTTTACTTCCAGAGACCGAGGTGTTATATGCAATTACTTGATAACAGGAATACTTAACTTAGCTTCTCGGCGAATCTTTAAAGCTCCTGTGCCCTGCCAAATAGAGATTTACCATTCTGTGTTTGCCATAGCGCAAAGACATGGACATTGACTTGTTTTTTCACATCTGCCCAGCGAACACCAAATGAAGAAGTGGTATCTCTTACTCAGGACCCTCGCACCTTAGGGGAGTGGGTACTATCTTCCTGTTCTAGTCAGTATCAGGAAAAACAATTTCTCTTCTATGTTGGACAAATGAGGGGCAGAACAGCAGAGGAAAATTACTGTGACTAATGCATGAACCCATTCAATTCCCACTGTATTCATCCAAAGCATCTTAGTTCCCTCCACTTAATGACTCAAAGCTAACCTGTGGGTCAGGAGATAATTAAGAAAAGAGCCTGTCTTTAGACTTGATTTTTAAAAGTATGGGAGGCAAGGTAAAGAGATGTTCTTTCCTCAAGCTCAAAAATCCCGTATACATTCTCACATTTACCTTTCTACATCAGAAATAACAAAGATAAGAATTTGGTTTCTCTCTTAAAAATATTGATAATCCTCACAAAACATAAAGACTAATGTTACTCAGCTTTCTAGGCCAAGCACTCCTAATCCATCCCCATTTTGTGTTCCTCTCATGCAATGGACAGTACTAGATAACTCAGAAAAGCTGTCGTGAAAATCCATTAAGATGAAATATATCGCAAATGAGTAACTTCAGTTTTGGAGAGTCCGCTGATGTTCTCACAGAACATGTAAGATGTTTTTTCCAAGAGGGATAAAAGGAAAGGAAAAGCTGGTGCGCTTGCCAACAGAAGTAGGGACATTATTTCTAGCAATGACAGTGAAAGGTGCTCAGTGCTGGAGTACAGACTTATCTACGAAACAAGAAGACCAGAGTGGAAGCTTGAGAAGGTGGTTCCTTTCAGTAGACAGCTATTGCTGGACCCAGAAGTAGTCAAATGCATTATCCAGGTATGAGCCACAGGACACTGGAGCTATAAACTACACAGATCCACAATCTCAGGGGGAGTGCAGCAGCCCACTGCTATAGTTGAGCTGGCATCTCCCAGGGAACTTTGTGCTCTGTCAGCTGGTCCTGCACTCACTTCAGTAATGCCCATGTCCAAATTCTTACTATAGCACATTGACACATTCCTCCTGAGGCACCTTCTCCAGGAAAAGAGACACTGAGAGAAAAATCAAGGACAAAAAGATGGAAAAATACTCAAGAATTGGAAATGGTAGGCAAGAAAAATATGGATGTGCTAACAGTTTCCAGTTTCACCTCACTAAAGCCCAGGATTATAATCTTAAGTATCTAGCTAGCTAGCATTCCAGTGGAGAATGAGAGTAAAACTAACAATTTCTTGCACTTTACTACTGCATGTCCATGCTTCATGCATTTACTGAATTCTTTTATCAAAATTTTTATTTCAAGCAGTAGTATTTCACAAGGCAGTTAATGTATTAAATTGCAACAGTATTGATCTATCATTATAACTGAGATTCTAAAAAAATCATGCATAGGAATTAGTAAAACAAAAATCAATGGTTTATACGTGTAATTGCTGTTAATTGAAAACCTCTCAAAAGAAATCAGGTACAAAAAATTCATTGCTACTTTTGAGAGTCTCAATTTTAAGAGGACAACATCAATGGACAGAGTGAACGAAAAAAATATTTGAGGTAGGTGTCAGTGAATATATATAATTTCTGCTTCTTTAGTCAAAACTGCCGATACTGGAATACAGCTCTTCAACAACACAAGGAGTTACTTTCAAAGACATGGAGAAGATTTCGTTGATTGGGAACAATGAACAACTTTCCTCTGCTAGAGAGAGTAAATATGCAAGACGTAATGGAATTGACAAAGAAGGAATACTCTTTTTTACCCTATAACACCAAAAGGATGTCTGACCTGTGGAGAGTAATTTTATGGGAATAAAGCCTACAGCTGAGCAGAAGCTAAAGAACATAAGTTTTTGGTAATTTGTTTTTACATCTGACAAACCAGCTGAAGCAAGGAAGCAATCTAGGACAGAAAAAATTAATCCCAGTAAGAAAAAATTAAACTGATGAATTCAAGAGGTAAAAATTGTCAAGAGTAACATGGACTAGAAACAGGAGTTGTTCATTACCATTTACCACATAAAATAGAGATTATGCCAGAGAGGAATGGGTCGGGGCAATTTAGGTGGGCTACCTTTGTACTGGGCAAAAGAAATAGTTTTCTGGAGACTGCAGGGAATGGTGTAAAAAGACTACAGGAGAAACTACAGGACAGAGTCTTTCTGAAAACTCGAGGAAATGATTCAGTAAGGGAGTGAATGCAAACAAACAAGGGATTGATGTAAATGGCAATTAGGTGCCAAGTGGATGCGATTTAAAACAGTGCCAGTCCCATGAAAAGGCAAGCTTAACTTAGCTAGCCATAAACAGAAAGGGGCAGGCAGGGAAATTCTTCAACAGGGTGCTTCGAGGCAAAAGGAGCTCAAAGGAGATGGTGCTTGTTGTGCTTGTATTAAACTCAGGATTGTCAAACAGTAAGCAGAGGCTTAGCACTCACTCTGATACCTCTTTTACCCTGCTTTCCATACAACACTACTGCAGTAGAGCAGCACATGTAATTAAAACAATAAAGCTGCCTTTTCCTTCTTTGTACTGTTGAACTGCCCAAATTCTGCTCTGCGGTGACAAGTCCTTGTACCTGTACAGTGCCCACATTAGCAGGCCCTGTGCAGTGGGAGCTCGGTGTGAGAGCTGGCGCAGAGAACATTTTCTGTTTCGGTGGTACATAAGGTATCGAGCCATTGGAGTGTTAATGATTCAGCGTGCCCATGACACACAGACCGTCACTAGTGTAAACCAGTTTGGTGAGCTGGCAGAGGAATTTCCTGCTATTACAGCCCTGTCTGCTGCTCCCTACCCTCTGTGGGAGCCCTACCCTCTTAACGAGAAGTTTGCTCTGAATAGGTTTTTTAAGTATGATCAAGTGTTAAACTACCAGACGATCCGAACTGAGAAAAATCTAATCATTTGCTGTGACAGCAAGGTTTCAGTAAGAAGAGAAAGGGAAGAGAGAGACCATGAGTTGCAGCAGATAGGCTAAGTGCAAAGCAACAGCAAGATGATTATTGTGAACATACCGACCAGCACCCACAGCCACTGAGCTGTGCTTGGACATTGCATAGGAATCCTGGCAGAGCTGGGCTCCAGTGACAGCTCTATATGTGTAGATGGTCACCATCTCCTACGATCCAAAAGGACTGAATGAGAGAAAGCTGTTTGAGGGAAAGGGGGCCCTTTGACATCTTCTGTCTCTTCTGCCTCTTCACAGCAAGGAAAGGCAAAAGCAGAACTGACGGTCAAGAAGACATTGCACTGGCAGAGCAGATGAGAGATGGGATAGTGTGATACCAAGTAAGAGGAAGGGCTATGCCACAAAGGGCCTTAAAATAAGAACTAGGAAGCAGGAGAGAGCTGCACCTCCCAAGGTCTTTGTTTACTCTCGCACGGGTATGGTTCTGGCTGAAGTGGGCAGTTTGGAGCAGTTATAGATACACTCAGCTAGAGCAGCTGTAGCTTGCCTTTAAAGAGCTGCAAAATATTACAAGAAAGGTTTTGTGGAGGGAGAGGGTTTTACAAAATGCCAGGGTTTAAGATGACAAAGTGGCTGAAGTTCTCAAATGGTAACTCTCCCAAAGCATTGCCTTAGCATCTCTAAATATTATTTCAGCACAGTGATTTTAGCTTGAGGTTAAAAAACAAGATCTCTTTAATTTCCAGATGCTTGAATTACCAGTAAAATATTAGATTTCCACAGGAAATAAACACTTGGTAGAGAATGTTTCCTTTAGTCAAAATGCCGGCTGTCTGGCTGAAAAGCCTATCTGATGGAAAATTTTTCAATCAGTCTGAGCTCCAGGTGTTTGAACTGTGTCCATAAACCCCAAAATTCCCTAGGGTAAGTCACATCTCATGGGGCTTATCTGGAAGTTTTCCGGGGCAAAAGGAGAACAGCTAGGCTTTTCTAATTTATTTGTGTGTATAAAAATAGAACTTGAACCTGAGGTATTGTCTGAAGAGTGGCAACCTAATGAAGATAGCCTCTGCTAGTTCTGTGTAGAGAAGAAGACTGAAACATATTAGCCCCCTCCAGTAAAACAAATTTTCCACACATTCTTCCACAGTCTTGTGGGTCTCTGCATCCTCTCATGGAGCTTCTCCATACATTTTCATCACTGTTCTGTAAAACTACCTCAGAATATATTTTCTGGGCCTGAAAACGGTTAATGAGCATAACGAACAATATAATTCTGTGATATCCTGGATTAAAAGGTAGCTGTAGGATCACCATCTGGATTGACAGCCTGATCACAAAAAGCTGATGTAGAATTAGAGGGCTGGCCTCCTGGGATGCACTGAGTATGGGTAGACATAAACGTCCCAGTTGTTCCACAGAGGGCAAAGCTGCACCTCTCTCCTTTAAATCCTGACCTTTGAAAGGACTAATCCATGAATCCCTGCTGAAATCCAAGTATTCTGCTCGGACTGAGGCACCTGAGCTCATTTATTCCTTTGTAAAAAGAAAGTTAAATTCTAGATATTATTCACGCTTTAAAAGAGAGGAATCATCACTAGGAGTGACCAAAGAACACCCATCAACTTTTGTTCCTGTGAAAAATTAGGTTTTACAACTGAACAATACTATTCCCAGAACAGGCAGCATCTACCTTGACTGATTACCAGAATGACAGCGGGGAAATAGAACAAGGCTGAGGAGGAGAACGTGCTATGCTATGCTCTAAAACAGGAGGAAAAAAGCTGTAACAAACATGGTATGACATGGATCAAAATAATGGTTAAATATGTTGCTCAATTAATAGACTTCACGTACCCTTCCAAATTCAAGATAAATTATTCAAGGCAGCATAACAGTAAAGATATCTCGGAGTCCTGAAATGTCAGTAAAACCAGTGGGACTGAAGACTGTGAAAGCAGCTCTGTCTGCCAGTCTGTCTGGAGCATTCAGAGCCCCATTAGATGAGAGTAAGCTCCTGAGTGAGGGAATAACCACAGGAAAGGCTTACCAGAGACTAAGCCCACAAACAGATAAGGTTTGAGGAAGAGACCAGTGTTCCTAGGAACTGAGAAATCATCCTCAGCAAGTGGTAACTAACCACAGAAAATAGACTGCTGTTTCCAGTGTGGGAGTTCAGTACTCTAATAATCCAAATATTTCCCTTTGTTTTAACCAAAACCATGTTTCTTAATCAAAATTTTCTATGTCCTGGCTTGATAAGCTCATGCTCAAGTACCTGCACTGCAGTGTCATAGCAAAGCTATTTTCAAGGTAGCATTACTTGTAAAGATTCCCAAGATGAAAATTCAGTTCTGTTGAAGTAAGTGAGAATTTGGTTCTGAGTTTATTGAAGCCAGAACTTCAAAAAAGTTTAATAAGGTAATTTCCATCGTTTGTTAGCAGGTAGTTTTCTTAGTCATTGCATCTATCTTGAAGCCATCTTTGAGACAAGTTCTAGCTAGCATAGAAACTCCAAACATAAAATTCAATGTTTATTAAAGCAACTGCAACTGTCCTTCCTCTCATAAGTAATGATCCATAAACAGTTCTGCACAGAGGTAATTTCATGTACTGGAGTGGTTCCACACCTCATGCAGTTATAAAATTAAACATCTACATTCATACTGAAACAGTAGTACAGAAATCTTCCATACATTTTGGATTCAACACTCAGGATTTTTGCAGGAAGAATAATTTTCTTATGTCATTATCTTTATTGAAATTGTCACCTATTATATACTTTAGACTAAAAGAAATATATTTTTTTAAGTGGGAACAAGTAGTTAATGAGCAAATACTGCCCAAAATCCAAACGATATCAACAGATGCCATTAAAACATTCAGAGAAACTCCCCTTTGACTCTAGACCAATAGATACAATTTTAAGCCAAGTGGGTTATTTTTAGAAGTTCTGAACAACTGAAAATAGGGAAATCTATTTTAGTTACCTTCTCATCCTTAAATTGTCTGTGAAGGCCACCAGTGCAAGTTTATAATCTTAACACAGTAAAAATGTGTGTTTCATAATCATATAATCAAGTGTAACACAAAATATCTGGGATGATTTTATTAAAAGCTTCATGTCACAGAGCGGTTTATGGCATCTGGAAATCATTTTACCTTTGAGTGATAGCAACCTTTTTTCCCCTCCCATTTCAAGCATCTTGTAGTAACAAATTCGCATTGCATTTTCCTTTTTCTGCTTTGCCTTCACACATGCAATTCCTCTCTCACATTTTTCTCCTCATGAAAGTGATCCCATAGTAAAGAGCGGCTTGAAAATGATGTGTTCTTCATGAAAAAAGTGAATCACTGGTCTGCTTTTTAAGTTGGCTGAGTTGACCCACTTTCTGGGCTTGCCCCAAGCAAGGCTAAGCCAAGGAAAGGGGAAGGGTGGAGCGCAATGCCAGTGCATTGGTGCCACTCAACACATGGCTTCTCAGAAAGGTCTTCCAACAGGCTGCAGTCACCCTTCCATCCCATTGCCCAGTGACATTTAGCCCACCGGTATCTTCTGGCTACAAAAAGGTGCTTCCTCTGACCTCCTCACGGCAGTGTATTCTGCACTGCACTGCGGTACACGCCACAACCGGCACTGGCCTCCTCTTCGATACCTAGTGATGAGTGCCCATGCTTGGCATCTTTTCCGGAGACAGGCTTAAAAACGAGCCCCCCGACCAAGGGTTTCTCACTGGAGAGAAAGAGACTAGGTCTGTCCTGCATCAGGGACCATAGGAGGAAGAGAACCCTTCTTCTACCTCTTTTCTAGCATGTACATTTGGAGGGAGATGCGCCCTGATGAATATGATACTTAACTGTTTCTGAATGGGTTTCCTCCTTTTCCTCCCAGCATATAGGCATTCCCCTGGAGGAATCATTGTTTTGACACTGAAAAACAAAAGGAATAGGTTTCTTAGTTTAGAAGTTTCTGTGTTTCAGACCGTTGTGCAAAATAACAGGACCAAGAAAGTTCAACCAAGGAAAATGTTTGTTCCTTGAGTGTGACATTCAACAACACTAAAAAGCACAGTGGCATTAGTTAAGATAGAAGCTTAAGGCTAATTCCAATTTCCTACCCTAATATTGTTAGAATATTGATTTTTACATTCAAATTTCATTTTTTCAAATTAAGCATACCACACAATATAAAATGAGTATAAAATACATCCTGCTTACTGGATATCCTTTTTTTTTTTTCCTTTCCAGGCTCATTTTTAAATTCACCTAAACAAATAAGAATGAATAATACTACCCGTCATCTGCAGGGATGATTTCACAGTTTTTAAAATACACTGGGATATTATCTCCATTACTGGCATTGTAAGTAATAGGATGCAATTATTCAAACCAGCATTTTTCCAGGTTCTCACATCCTCATTTTTAAAGACTGGAAATATATCTGTCAGCAGCTCAAGATGTGACACACAGCATTGTGGCTAGCACTAGGCCCCAAGGCAGTGCTGATAGAGGTGACAATTTTCAGATAAAATTTAGCTTCATCATTGTTCTGTTTTAGCATGCTAGCCTTAGAGACATTGCAAGCTCCAAAACAAGTCTTTGCATTCAGTCTGTTTAAATCTTCTGGAGACCAGCTGAATATCAAAGTCTCTTGATTTTCTGACTGAAAGATTATTTTAGTCATGTGGGTGCTGTTCAACAGGAGGTTCATGCTGCCAGACAGGTCGGTGTATCGCAAGAGTAATTGCTTCTTTGTGTAAGATGTAAAATCAAGAGGAACTTCTATGTCACTGCATCAATCCTATGTTGCTGAAGACACATCTGTCATGTAACGCAAATCATAAACTTACTGAACTTGATTTAAAAACTGTTTAGAAGAGCATTCTTTTCCATTGAAAGACAGCTTTCTGATAACTAGAAACCTTTCACCTTCCAGCTTAAATTTGTTCATGGTCATTTTGTGCCCATTTGTTCTTCTGCCAACATTGTCTTTTAGTTTAAATAGCTCTTCCTCCTCCATTGTGTTTACTCATTGGCATATTTTTTTAAATATCAGTCATACCTTCAGTCAGCCTTAATTTTTCTATTCTGGGACAACCCAAACTCTTTTATTTCCCTCTCATGTTACAAACTCTTTATTCTTCCTATCATCTTAGGAGCCTTTGTTTTCTCATTTCAGTCAATTTGTCTAAAACATGGATAAACAGAATCATGCACGGTATATTTAGTCAAATCTAAAAGTATTTCATAGATGTATATACATATAAATACAGAGTTATTGACAAATCACTCATTCTTTATGGGAATTATCTCACTTGATATTTGTGTGCCTGCATTTTCCTCTTTCATAACCATTACCAAATTCATGGCTCACAGTCATCCTGTAGTCATCTAATACACATAGTTCGCCATCTTCATGTATAGTTTCCAACAAATAAATGCACAGTTTATGAAGGAAATGTGCTCAAGTGCCTAGCCATCCCAATCATACAATTGATCTCCAGGTTATTTTTTACTATGTGAGAATTGTATCCCCTTCTGTATTGATGGCATAGAGAATAGACCTAGAGATTAGCTCACTTGGTCAGAGCATGGTGCTAATAACATCCAAGGTTGTGGGTTTGATCCCTGTATGGCCCATTCAGTTAAGAGCTGGACTTGATTCTTGTGGGTCCCTTCCAACTCAGAATATCTGTGAAACAAAGTTTATAGGTACACATCTGGTTTAGCATGTGTTGGAGTTGGCTTAACCGCAGAAGTTTTCACTGTATTGTAACATGAAGTCTTTACCCCTTTTTCCCGAGTTACCCTCTTTTTCCCCGGACTTGTCTCCCTAATTAGTATGCAAGCCTTGGCCAGGCCAGGTGAGGTCCCCCCATTGGCCCTTTAGTTAACCCCTTCTCTATTGGTTGTTAAACCTTTAAATACCCCGACCCATGTTCAATAAACGCTCTCTCTCTGCACCCTCCCTTGTGGTCTCCGGTGTGTCTCTGTCCCGCGGGACATGTCCGGGGCCACGTGGGCGAATAGGGGGGGGGCGAGGGGGAGCGCTCCCCTCAACTGCCGCAAGCATGAAATTTCATAGTAAAAATGCAATTGTCCCCAAAATGATAGTTATTGAACTCTGCTGTTAGTTTCTCTCCTGGGCAGTCATTTTCCTTTCAGCATGTGCTGTTTACCCAGTTCCACCCCTGAACCCTTCAATTCTTTACTAGTCCTCAGCAGCACAACATCCTTCTCTATACTGAGATTGCTTACGTCTACTGTGTTTCCCTCATCTGGAAAACCCGTCATTGTGTCAACAGATAGATATCAGATTACTTTGCCAAAATCATCTAAATCTACATTCAATTTTTACTCTATTACACAACTAACCACAGCTGTAAATGATTCTTTCCTTGAGAATTCATTCTTAAATGATGCATAATATAGAGATCAGACAAAGCTGTCTTCTCTCAGCTGTAGTTTATGGCGGAAACACCAGTCATTCTCCAATTGGTGCAGTGTCGGGCATAAAGTTCTTCCAGAAATAAACAAAACTACTTTTTTTCATTACTCCTGAAATGATTTCGTGTGACATCAGGTTGGTCAACTGCCTGTCCAAAGTCAATGATGGCTATGATACAGTGCAATAAATACTGCTCCAGGTTAAGAAAGTTTTATCCTACAGCCTCTGCTTAGATAAAGCCTTCTTGCCACCTTCAAAGACCTTGTTAAGTTAGTCTAATCTGCAAGCTCTTTTTTTGTTTTTCCAACAGTCTGCCAGTTTTCAGGATTGCATCTACCCTCATGGATTTCCTACTTCAGTGGGAAGCTAAAATGGTGCAAAGATGACAAAAGAATTGCTGCTCTTCCTTGTGAGACCTTATATTAAAAGATATTTTCTTTATATTTTTGGTGGATTGATGCTGTCTGGATGCCAGATACCAGCCAAAGCCACTCAATCACTCCCCTCCTCAGCAGGACAAGAGAGAGAAAATATCACAAGAATCTCATAGGCTGAGAGAAGGATAGGAAGAGATCACTCACGAGTTACCTTCACAGCCAAGCACCCTCAGCTTGGGGAAATTAGTTTAATTCATTACCAACCAATTCAGAGCAGGATAACGAGAAATAAACCCAAATCTCAAAAAATACCTCCCCCCACCTCTTGCTTCTTCCTGGGCTCAACCCTGTCTTCTCTGCCTCCCCCCTCCCCAGTGGCACAAGGGGACAGGGAATCGGGACTGTGGTCATTTCATTATACTCTGTCGCTTGTTCTTCCTCCCATGAACTTCTTCAGTGTGAGTTCTTCCCACAGGCTGCAGTTCCTCACAAACTGCTCCAGCGTGGACTTTCCCACGAGGTAGTCCTTCAGGAACAGAACAATATGGGTGTTCCGCAGGATCACACATCCTGCCAACAAACCTGCTCCAGCATGGGCTGCTCTCTCCACGGGTCCACAGGTTCTGTTGGGAGCTAGCTCCAGTGAAGGCTTCCCTTGGGGTCACAGCCTCCTTCACCTCCTCCAGAGTGGGGTCCTCCATGGGCTGCAGGGGGACAGCCTGCTTCACCATGGTCTTCCACATGGGCTGCTGGGGAATCTCTGCTCCAGCACCCGGAGCATCTCCTGCCCCTCTTTCTTCACTGGCCTTGGTGTCTGCAGGGATGTTGCTCTCACATATTCTCACTTCTCTTTCTGACTGCAATTTCAGCTGTGCAAGTTTTTTCCCCCTTCATAAATACACTGTCCAAGAGCTGCCACCATCATTGCTGATGGGCTTGGCCTTGGCCAGAGGTGGGTCTCTCTTGGAACTATTTGACACAGGGGAAGCTTCTGGAAGTTTCTCACAGAAGGTACCCCTGTAAAGCCCCACTACCAAAACCTTGCCACACAAACCTAACACAATAATATAATACTTTTGTGTTGCGAGTTCTTCCTGTCCATAATATCAATCTATGACTCATAGTTCTTATTTCAAAACAGTGTCACATGCTAGACTTCCCTTCTCTTGCATTCATGAGTAAAATTAAAAGGAGGAGAAAGGCTTGGAAAGCATAATTCAACTGAAAACTGAAAATTATGAGTTCATTCGGTTTCCCAAAAGGGACACTTTGTTTTAAAACCCATTCTGGGTTGTTCATTAATATGTGACAGCAAATAGAAATAAATAGAAAGACCTCAGTATTCAAACTGAAAACCAGGAAATAAATAGCAAACAATATGAGCTAGAATTTATGATGTGCAAAATGCTGGCTAGGAAAGATAAAGGCCCAAAGGAAAATTCACAAGTTACAACACTCAAGACAAAAGATAGTGTGCTTTTTAGAAAAATATTATAAAGAAAATAATTCTAAAGATGTGTACAGTTCTTATTAGATGGAGATGGCTTTATGTTAGAACTGCATAAAAGGAAAGAGAATAACACAATAGATTTCTTTCTAGTCTCTGAAAAGAAGTAGAATCATACACTCACATCAAACAAGAATAAGCCATGTACTCTTCAGGCTTTCTCCAGGAACTTTCTCAGAATTAGGACAAAGGGTTACGACAGCAACATGGTATGAAGCACTGCCCCAGCAACTGAACACCAACGTCCTAGATATCCGTACAGCCAAGAGGTGCTTCTGCCACCACCACTTATGCCAATAGTGGCATACAGTTAAAATGAGCCTGAGAATGTATGTGTGGGAACAAAGACAAAGTCAGAAAGTTCATGGCAAATTGTCCTAAAATTACATCTGAAAACAGCACTTGGATTTGTTGATCTGCACAGATCCATAAACCAGGAAAACATTTATTTTAAAAGCTGGACAAGAGCACGTATTCACTGTCCCACCTGGACCATGCTTTCTTCTGATCACCTGTGAGCTCTGCTCTCCACCAGTAGGACAGAATAGCCCATCTCCAGCACTGAAGGAGGCTGGGGGCTCCTTCCCTGCCAACCCACCGGTCGGACGTGTGAATGAGAAACAGGAGGAAGTTGGGTGGACGACACTCAGCTGCTTGGAACAATTGTGCTCTTCCCTTTCTCTTTGTCCCTTTGAACACTTGCAGGTTCTCACATTGTCTCCATGTGTTTGAGGCAGGACGAAGACAAACCCAAAGCAGCAACCTTCCATCACTCCAACAGCAGGAAAGGGGGCTTACAAGCTTGAGGAGCTTCAGGAGGATGAAAGGGCAGATGTGGGCCATGATCAGTCACTTCTGTCAGATGCTTTTAATCACTGCAGACACTGGGGAAAGCCAAAGGACTGAAAGACACCTGCTATATGATAATCTTCAGAGCAGGGAAACACAGCGATCCAGATAACCACCAGCTGGCAAGACTGACACCCATCCCAAGCGAAATACCAGAAGAGTCGATAAGAAAGATGAATGACATCACTTAGCAGAATTGTATGGAATACTGTGCTCTTTGGAATGAAACTAGCTCACTGAGAAGTTATCACCTCTGGCTGACACAGGAATTCATAAAATTACTTGTATTACTAAGTAATTTAAGCTAGCAGCACAACATTCTGCTTTTAAAAGCTGCAAAGAAGTATTACAGTGTACATTTTCAACAAGTATATAATCTCCAGTGACAGATTGGAAAAAAAAAAAAAAGCAAACACTTGCATCTCAGGATAGGAAGTGAAAATCATTGCTACTGGATAAAGACTGCATCCTGAAATGCGAGTGATTCTTGAAAAGAATCAGGTATCTAAGTGAAAAATGAATAGAATACATAGCCTAAGTTGGCAGGGAGGAGCTGCTGCAAAGGCAGCTAATGCAGTTGCCAACCTAAGTGAAGTGAGTTTACCTCTGTTTACAGATATGATGAGACTGATGCTGGAACGGTGCATACAATTCCCATGTAAGTGTTTTTCTAGTAATGTTAGAAATTCAAAAGGGTGAGGAAAGAACCTAAAATAAATACTTGCAGGCTGAAGAAATTGCCTCAAATAGAAAAAAGATTTAGGTGATTTGAGTAAAGTGCTTTCAGGGGAAGATATAACTGCTGAATTATTTTAATCTGAAACAGAGCAAGCACTTAGAAAGTGAAGCTGAAGCTAGATACATCCAAATAAGAAATAAGGCATTAATCTGTAACATCATGAGCATTTAGGCACTGGGACAAGGTACAAAAGATTTAATCGATCCTGTTGACTTGAAACCACAGTTAGATGTCTTTTTGTAGTTTGCACTTTACCCTAACAGAAGTTATGCCTAAATTAAATAGAAGCAATTGAGCTGACTGCAGGCATACTCAGAAAAAAAAATAAAATTTGGTAGCTTTGGTAGCTATAGGAGGTAAAATTACATTATCTAATGCTCTCTCCTTTCACTAAATTTTATGAATCATTTCCTTCCCAAATGTGATCACATACCATGCATTCAATGCCTGAACTACAAAAAAGGACTGTGCAGACCACAGCTTCAAAGCAGCGCAGGTTTCAAAGAGGCAGCCTGGGAATGAGAAAGTTGTGTTCTCATCCCTACCACACCGCAGCACCGCAGAGCAGTTTTACCAGCAAAGTAAGAAAGGGATGGGGCTGGAGTGTGGCTTGGCTTTTCACAGGATTATGTGTTTCTACCTTGGAAAGAGCAACTCTGGAAAAAAGCTTCCACTCACAATGGCTCATCAACTGGACAGAAATTACCTGACTGCTGTCACTAAATTAATTGTGATTAGCACGTTGCTGCCAATTTTTCTGCTTCTAAGGAATGGTCATGTGTTAGGAGAAAATATTGTAACAGTTTTGGGTGGATCTTTGCAAATAGCATGTAGTACTGTTTCTAGCTGAGGTTGTCCCACTTGAAAAAAACCAAAACTCGAGCAAAGAATGATGAGAGGTCGTGAAAACGAGCCCCATACTCAGTGTCCAGGAGCTCAAACAGACAGTAAGTAACTACATTAGGTAAGAAACAAACATTTCGTGACAAGAAACAAACATTTCTAGCAAGATTCAATTTACTGAATTTGGGGCTAATTAAATTCAAATTACAAACAAATAAAAATAACTATCAAAATAATTTATCCATGACTGTAGAGAACTCTCCCTTACTGAGCATTTTTTTCCTCAAGAATTTTTTCTGAAGAAAACTATTGGACCTGCGTGGTGAAGAATTTGTTTAAGAATGTCTGATGTTCCAGTTATATATGAGATGGAAACAAGATCACAGTGGCTCTTTCTGGCCCTAAAATTTACTTTTCTGACTCAATCTTTTCTCCAGTGAAAAGCAGAAGGCTAACTCTCACACATGAAGAGCTGCTAGAAGATTATTAAAAAGGTATAAAATGCTTGGTTTACAGAGGGTGTTCTGCAACTACCAGGGATCATATGTTGTCTGACAAACATATGTAGTATCTCCCTGTAATTTCCTTTAAAGCAAATATGTACAAATTTGGCTATGTTTGGAGCTTCTGAAAAAGAAATCCAGTTCGCGTGCGTTCAGAAGACTAGTTGTAGTCTGACAGTTATCTATAGTTTCTGCCTGAGCTGAGC
Organism: Sclerurus mexicanus; assembly: GCA_013396755.1. NCBI lineage: Eukaryota > Metazoa > Chordata > Aves > Passeriformes > Furnariidae > Sclerurus > Sclerurus mexicanus. The sequence goes on along the minus strand of VWZF01002957.1, from coordinate 2,063,728 downwards.
ACACGTCATCCCCTCATTCCTCCTACAGGCATCTGCACTGTACATATGCATCCACGTGCACTTTACATGCTTCCCCTCGGAGCAGCAAAGGCAGTGCCAATCTTTCTCTCTTACTGTTCCTCCCCGTCCTGGTGTGCTCTCTCTGCTTCAGTACTGCCACCCGGAAAACAAAGGACTCCAGATACAAGGCACGGGAACGAGGAGCTGGCCATGGGAAGGATGGAAGTGCCTGGGATGAGGCAGGGAGAGAACAAAAGCAGACGGCTTGTAGTCCTGAGTCTCAGCATCCCTAAGATCTGCAGACAGACACTGTGCTTTGAAACACCCCAGAAAGTGGGGAGCACTGCTTTTGAATTATCATTAGGAATTCAAAGTTACCATTCAAAATTCGGGATTTTTGCCAGAAATGAGGTGGCCAGCACCTCCTTATTGTAATCTCCCTTGTGGGTCTCCTGTGGCTCCTCTGCCTTCGCTGCCGGTGTTAGGAGAAGAAATCTGAGCAGGCAGAGCCATACTCCTGCCCTGCTTAGAGAGCTCAGGGAAGGAATCGGGGCTGTGCAGGGGCTGTAGGAATGAGGGCTGCGTGATGCAAGGCACGCGACTCTAGCTTGTGACATCAGAGGCACCAGCCCCCGTTTTCTGGGAGCCTTGGCCTGTTCTAAAAGTGATGAGCACTCAGTACTGCAGCTGGAGGCAACCAGCACTGAGCTCTGAATGAAAGTACACCAAAGGCTGCGTCTTCCAAAAAATCATCTCCTGAGTGCCTGGCATTGAGTAAATGAGAATATGTCTTTCAGATTTATCTCTACTAAGAAGACCATATGTCTCAGCAGTATAATGAAGATTAATTCAGCCATGGTTTTGATGTAGTTAAATACTGAAGTCACAATTATCACAGAACAGTCTGTGACAAAATTAATAGCACTGTGTTTGCACAGGATTTGAACAGTGTGTAGTGCAGAGCTGGGACTATGAGGTGAATGAGGATAGTAAAAACAAAATATGGAATTGCTATTTTAGTATGAGATTAAGCTTAGTTCCTGTCCACATAGGTGAGGAATCTAACAGTTGAACTTCATGATCTTAGAGGTGTTTTTAAATTTAAATGTTTTATGAATTTATGTATGTATGATTTCACATTTCATCTTTAACTCCCAGGCTTCCTAATTTGCAAGTGTTTGTTTTGGAGATACGGCAGTCCTTTGCTACAGGATGGGTATGCAGCTACACTCTTCAGGAATCTTTAGCAGAACAATAATTTCAATCACTGTTCTTCCTTCATAAACAACTTCATTGGGGACTAAATTATCTCATCAGCCCTCCTTTCTTTATATGTTTATATAAGAAAGCCTGAAATTAAATTCAAGGACACTTTTTTTGAGCTTTGAGGATGTAAATAAATAACTTCTTAAAAAAGCTTAGCTGCAGGTCTGTTGAGTTTTTTAAAGTGATGTTTGAAAAATACATCTGTTTTTAGAACTTCTTACGTGTGCTGTGTCACTTAAGGAAGGATACAAACCATAACACGTACAAAAATCACACACACACACACACAAAAGGATTGCGCATATGCCTGGTGCAATACTTTGTAGTCAGTAGAGTGGTATCTCTTTCAACCAGACTTGACTTTGGTCCGCAATTGTCTTTGCCACAGACCTTCTGAGGAAAATACAGGGTTGCCACAGCAGCTGGGATACCCTTTCCGTAGTAAGATGTGAGCAGTAATGAGAAGTTTTGCTACAGGTGGGGCATTTAGGATACTGTCAGAACCATATGGATTATTTAATGATTAACAAGACAGTCAATCTCACATAGCAATCCTGCCCTCAGTAAGGATATTAGCATAGCATGTTTCACTTCTAAACTCTCGGGAACATAGTATCTTTGAGAGCCCTGTCCCTCTGTTCTGTTTGCTGGAATGTGACTAACAGGTTACAAGAAAAGCAGACGTGAAAGCATAAGCATGATTTCCATAGCAAATCTGCCTAAACCCATTCAGGTAAGTCAATGAAATATTTCTGCCATGGATGTGTAGTGTAGCGGGGTCTCACTTCAGCTCTCTTCAACCTACGGCTAGTTCAGGTTCTGGGAGCAGCTTTGTGCTGGCAATGCAGAGCTCAGTACAAGCAAACAACTCAAGCATGCTTATCGAGTGTATATATAATTTCTCAGACAGGCCAGATTTAGCTCTGTGCTGTCATGATAAGGCTGCTAGAGCTACTTAGTTTATCAAGTTTATGTAGATCATTAGCTTGCCTACAATACTCTACAACTGTGAGGGGTAAATATCCTCAGATATAAAAGGGTAACAGCATCACTTTGAATGAGTTGTGTCACTTTTTTTCACAAGACACATGTGGCTGTGCATTGACTGCTTATTGGGTTATTTTATCTCATGCCCCACTCCCCTGTTCCACCACAAGGTGGTATAGGTTTCATCACCCCATATATTACTGCGATGCGGTGAATTAGAAATGTCACTTTGAGCTGCAGAACTAGCCACAGGTTGTAAATCCAACCATGAACTGTGAAGCTATGCTGTTCCTCCAAACCCCTCTTGTAAGTTCGCTGGCATTCCTGGTGCTACTCCCCCAACCATCTATGTTTTAATACCCTGCTTGTCATTTCATCAGACTTCAACTGCCTGGAGTTTGGGGTTCTCTTTGAAATACTAAAGCAATGGTCTTTGATAAGGCTATTTACCATCCTGCATCCACAAGACCAGACTAGAAGTGTGGTTGTGTTGGGTTTGTGTGGCCAGGTTTTGGTAGTGGGGGGAGGCTACCAGGGTGGCTTCCATGAGAAGCTGCCAGAAGCTTCCTCCAGAGAAGCAGAGCCAACGCCAGCAGTCTCTGAGATGGGCTCACCTCTGGCCCAGGGTGAGCCAATCAAAGGTGATGGCAGCATCTCTGTGATAACATATTTAATAAGGGAAAAAATTATTGGGCAGAAGAAATTGAAGCCAGAGTAGAGCAGAGTGAGAATATGTGAGAGAAACAACTGTGCAGACACCAAGATCAGTGCAGACGGAGGGGGACGAGATGCTCCAGGCACTGAAGCTGAGATTCCCCTACATGCCATGGTGAAGCAAGCTGTCCCCCTGCAGTCCATGGAGGTCAACAGGGGTGCAGAGAACCACCTGCAGCCCATGGAGGAGCCCACGCCAGAGCAAGTGGATGGCCAAAAGAGGGCTGTGACTCTAGGAAGCCCATGCTGGAGCAGGGTCCTGGCAGAGACCTGCAGACCCAAGGAAAGAGAAGTCCATGCTGGAGCAGGTTTCCTTATCAGACTTCTGACCACATGGGGAGGTTTATCACTATGGGGGATCCACACTGAAGCAGTCTGTTTTGAAGGACTGCACTCCATGGAAAGGGACCCACACTGGAGCAGTTCACAAAGAACTGCAGCCTGTGGGAAGAACTCATGCTGGAGAAGTTTGCGAAGAACTGTCTCTTGTGGGTGAGATCCCCATGCTGGAGCAGGGGAAAGACTCCCTTCCCTGAGCAGTGGCAGAAACAACTTTTGATGAACTGACCATAATCCTCATTCCCCATCTCCCCGTGCCACTGAGGGGGGAGAAGGTAGAGCCCGGGAAGGAGGGAAGGGAGGGGAAGGTGTTTTTGAGATTTTATTTATTTCTCACTATCCTGCTCTGATTTTGATTGGTGATAAGCTCAATTAATTTCCCCAAGACAAGTCTGTTTAGCCTGTGATGATAATCAGTGAGTGATCTCTCCCTGCCCTTATCTCAATTCATGATCCTAGCATTATATTTTTGCTGCCCTGTCCAGTTGTGGAGGGCCGTGATGGAGCGGCTTTGGCGGTTACCTGGCATCCACACAGGGTCAAACCCACCACAGTGCTGCAATTTTGGAGTAAGTGCTAGCAGCATGGTGGGAAACCCTGAGTTATACAAAGGGAGGCTACGGGTAGATTAGAGAATTGAATAGATGAGACAGAAAGAACAGAAACACTAGGAATCATTTTTAAGCGTTTTCTACTGTAAAGCCAAAATGGAACTAATTTAAATGGAATTTTTATCAGGAAAGGATTGCTTGTGAAAACCAGGGAGACTCTCCACAGTAGCCAGTATACTGGTGACCCTCTTCTGTGAGTGGGCCAAGATCAATTACAAGTCTTCTGAAAAAGCCTGCCATACACCATAACTGTACTCTCATTGCCCTGATTTCTCTTCTTTTCCACAAAAGGCTTCTTAAAAGACTTCAGTTGCACTCCAGTGCAAAATGGGAGTCAAAATATATGGCAGCTCATACATTTTAAATATATATTTTTCCGTATATATATATATAAATCATATATAATTCATATATATATCATATATTTGCATTTTTTCTGTATCACTAAAGACAGCGTGGAAAGAGACAAAAGTGTTTGTCTTTGGCTCAGAGACACAGTCTCTGTGACACCAGCAGAACACAGCACAGTATTTTCACTAAGAAAAGAAGCAAAAGAAGGTTGAATCTAAGGCAAACAAAATGGGCACTGATATCTTTATTGCTATGAAAGTTACTATGCAATGTGTGTATGTAGGACAGGAAAGCAGAGAAGAAAACTAATTATAAACCTAGATGTAACATCAGCTTATTGGGAAGATCCAATCCTATTCTTCTCCTGGCTTTACTCTTCCGTGTTGTTCCTCCTTGGTTATTCAGTGGAAGAAACAGAGGATGAAATGCCAAGTGCACCGTAACAGAAGTTCAGTAGACCACAGATATTTGAAGATCCGCAGGAAAAAAAAAAAAAAGACAAAAAAGGTGTTTTTCTCAAAGCTTGAGATGGAAAATGGGAATACACAGAAACACTGAAATGAAACCAAAAATATTTTCTCATGGAACTCTGAAAGTTAAATTAGCTTGATGCTTAAATTGGCATTGTTGTTATTATTACCACTGCAAACCAGTCTTCCAAAATGTTTTTGCTACCAGTGTAAGAAGCACAGCTTTTGAAAGAAGCAGGTCACACGTTGGAAACACACACCAAAAGCCAGGCTGGCATGTGAGCTGTCAAGCTTTTGCTGAGTTCTTGCAAGTCTTCAGTTTAATGACGTACATGAAAATCAGAATGGAAACTCAAAAGTTCCTGTTCTTTCAGATACTGAATCTGAAAACAAAAGTAAAAATAAAACCTGATGTAGCTAGTTTTGATATTATAAATGTATCCATTTTTGATGTAGCCAAACAAATGATACTGTTTGAAAGTTCGGCTGGTTTTGTCTGCTATGCTGACAAGGCACTATCCCAGCACTTTGGTTTGGACACCCACTCAAATTTAGTGCAGGTCCTTAACTTGTACAAGGCTCGTGCAAACCTCATAAAGTTGAACAGGGCCAAGGGCAAGGTCCTGCACATGGGTTGAGGCAATCCCAAGCACAAATACAGGCTGGGCAGAGAATGGATTGAGACAGCCCTGAGGTGCAGGACTTGAGGATGAGAAACCCAACTTGATCCAACAAAGTGTGCTCGGAGCCCAGAAGGCCAGCCGTGTCCTGGGCTGCACCAAAAGCAGCATGGCCAGCAGGCTGAGGGAGAGGATACTCCCCCTCTATTCTGCTCTCGTGAGATCCCACCTGCAGTGCTGTGTCCAGCTCTGGGGCCCCCAAAATAAGAAGGACATGGACCTGTTGAAGTGAGTTCAGGGGAGGCTGTGAAGATGATCAGAAGGCTGGAGCATCTCTGCTATGAAGACTGGCTGAGAGAGGTGGGGTTGTTCAGCGTGGAGAATAGAAGGCTCCTGGGACACCCTACAGGAGGCTTCCAGTATCTAAAGGGGGTCTACAGGAGAGCTGGAGAGGGACTTTTTACAAGGGCATGTAGTGGTAAGACAAGGGGAAATGGTTTTAAACTGACAGAGGGTAGGTTTAGATGAGATATTAGGAAGAAATTCTTTGCTGTGAGGGTGGTGAGGCACTGAAACAGGTTACCTGGAGAAGCTGTGAATGCCCCACCCTTGGAAGTGTTCAAGGCCAGGCTGGATGGGGCTCTGAGCAACCTGATCTAGTAGAAGGTGTCCTTACATATGGCAGCAGGGTTGGAACTAGATGATCTTTAAGGTCCCTTCCAACCCAATCCACTCTGTGATCTATGATTCTGTGTTTTTCTCTTCACAAACATGAATTTCTCCTTCGTAAGCAAAATAATATATCTATCCCCATTATGTTTTTGAGATCTGTGGACATATCTACCTTTCTCATTTGTTATTCGACAACACCTGGAACTTTTTATTGTAATTTTTTTTCTGTTATAGAGATGTATTCAGACACACACACACACAAAAAAATGTTTAAATACATTTGCAAGTTACCTACAGTACCACTCTCTTCTAATATGATTTATATTTGTTACTACCCTAAAGTAGCTAATATATAAAAATTAACTCACATTAATAATCCCAGCAGTGATATTTCTATACACTCATTATATTTTTGATCACACATTTTTAGATGAAAAAAATATTAATTTTCATAAACAAGTCATCACTGCCAAGTATTTCACTTTATATAATTAGGGCAATACATCGGAGAAAATTTGACCTCTTACCTTCAAAACTCCCAGAATTTCATTAGTCTGTAAGATGAAAAAGCGAACATTCTATCACAACACATCCTATCACAGTATCACTTGTCATAAAGCCTTGCTACCATCCAAAACCATCGGACACTAATAGAGAAGCGGGTTTAAGATTTACTGATTCTTATCCACTGCTGAAAAGTAATAAACAGGCATTTTTAATGAAGTGAAAATCTCAGAGACTGTCCCCAATTGCAGGGTAGGAGAGAGCTCTTTTATCTGCTTTTATAGCCTGCCTTCTCTCCCCAGTCCCTTAACACCCAACTATCCCAAGACAGAAAGATTTTGTTAATCATTGCAAATGGGGCTGAAAAGCCCCTCAAGAGATCATACAGAACACCATTCCCTGCTTCACACAGAAGCAGCTGTACCAAAACCATTCAGAGATTTCAGATCAGAGAAATGGCTTGTGAGCATGAAAGACTTGTCTGTTTTTTCTCGCTAAATCAATTGATTCAATAAAGGAGCACCACATCTTCGTAGTCTTTTACATGCTTAGGCCATCATAGCTGTAATGACACAGCTGTTAAACCACTCCCCAAAGCTGCATTTACTGAAGAAGTATAGTTTCTATGAGTACCTCAGGGATTTTATTCCAGCATTTAGCTATCACTAAAATCACAATTTTTTCCTAAGCATTTTAACACTATTTTTCCTTACTGCAACATATGGTTCTATCATATTTTCTTGCCCTAGCTAACACGAACTTGAACAACAGTTTAAGTTCAACTAACTCGGCAGTTAACCCTATATTTCTAATGATTTTTAACCTTTTTCCCTTTACTCTTCTTGTCTCTAGACTAAACAATTTTTTAAATTTTTCCTTGTAGGTGTTTTCTTGATGTTTTCTAGACATCTGATCATTCCTCTTACTCTTCTCTGGAATCGTAATTCTATATGTTCCCAAAAGAGTGCAATATGCAAGCTAAAGACCTACCTGGGCTGAGCAGGACAAAAAGATTGTGTATCATCGAAAAAACATTCCCATTTTTACACATCATTTTTACAACAGTGCAATGCTACTGACTCATATTTAGTTTGTGATCCACCAAATTTCCACATCCTTTTCTTCTTAGCCATTCCTCAGGTTGTATTTGAGGATGTGATTTACTGCTAACTGAAGATAAACCTTTGCACAAAACCTTAGACTCACATCCTGCTCAGTTTTCTGGAGGTTGTGACTGTCAAAAATCACCGTGAATTTGACCTGTCTTCCAGAGTGCCTGAAACTTGTTTCAGATTGGTGACCTCTGCAGGCTAAATGCCCACATGCTCTGACCCCTTATTTGGGACGTTCATGAAACAGGGAACAGCCCTGACACATCCCTGTTGAGTCTCAACCTGAATGACAGTCTTCTTAACATACCCCTCCAAAATCTCTAGGGCCTGTAGCCTTTGCCCACAGAACAACCTCAGCAAATTTTGCTTCTCTATAACTGTGCTCAAACAAGAAGAAAGCACAATGTTTGTGGAAAGATTCCTCATTTGAGGACAAGGAGAGGGAGACTCAATCTGATAACTGCACCAGGAGCTCTCAGACATCAGAAAAACACATTTTGGAGAAGGAAATCCCTGTGAAAGACGAGGCCAAGAAGAGCTGCTTTCCAAACAATGCTGCCCTGAGTGAGAGGTGAGAGCATAATATTTGGAGTTTCAGCAAAGGAAAAAGTTCAAGAGGCTACTTAGCATTGTGACTCCAGGGGATCTGCATACTACCAAATGTAGCAAACAGCGCCCAAGACAATGAACGCAAAACTGCCACGTATTCAGGTTCACTCCATCCCAGCTCCAGTGTTACAGAAGACAGAGAAATCCACTAGCAGTGGTTTTCTAAAGTCCCAACAAGTTATAGAATTTGATTTTATGTTAGCGCATGTTTTCAGCAAACAAAACCGACTGAAATGACCACCATTTGGTATCAATACTAATAAAGTTTAAGGGTAAGAAATAAATATTTAATGTATTTAGTGCATGCACAGATATTGCTGTTGAATACAGAGCAATAGCTCTGGTGCAGCACTGCAGTCACAAGACAGGTCAAATACATGACTGCAAACACCATGTTTTGCAGCCTTAGCTTAATAGATTGCATCATGCCAATTGTTTATGCGTTGCCTGCAGAAGCAGCCTTAGTTCAGAACCACAGACAGAATGGTCCAGCCGTCATGCGACAAGTACCTGGGTACAGACTAAATGCTTTGTACACAGTTGCTCATTTTAAATGCCTTCCACCAGCATAGGCTGCTAAGCACTGCCATCTTGAACAATTTTACACCACCATCCTGCACTTGCCCTGCCACCCCATACCAGAAGGCACTTATCAGAGGGGGAAGATAAGATTCAGAATAAGGTTTTAAAAATGTAAAAGAGATACAATGGGTTTGTTGTGATTGTAGCTGCACACCTGCGTACCTGAGGGTTGCACTTGAGTGAACAGGTCCTACCTGGTCTATGCTGAAATGGTTTTATCACACATTGGCACTGGGAACCTTGGGAATTCATAAGTATTTGGGGTGCATTTAGTTGGCACTATGTTGGCATCATGTTGACATATTTTGCCCACCCCACTTGTGCAATCCTGTAAGTCCATTCATTTGAGTTCTACAGTTATCTATGACATATTTGTTATGTTCACAGCAGCACAACACAAACAGAACTTGCCATAGAAACCTCAGTGTTCAAGATTCTGAAGGTAAGTTGAACTAAATCCAAAACGACTGTCAAAAGCTCTGTGGGAGCTCTGGACTGACAGAGACATACTCCTAAAGCATTTCCGTCTCAGGATGTTCATCTGGTTCCTGACTCTCAGTCAAATTCCTTGCAAAGTACCTTGAAATTTTCATTCTTTGTGCAGAGCCAGAAGTCTGCACTAGGGTCATCTTCCTCTTAAAACAAAGAAGAATCCACCTGGTAGCCTTTAGGTTGCATATTTGCTCTCATGTCCACCTTCTTTGCTTTAACCTCAAAATGTTTGTAGAAATTCTGGTCTGTGGTTTCCTGGAAGCAATTTGCATAGAGGGCTAACAATGAAACAGCTTGTCTCAAAAGCAACAGCTCTTGCTTCTGCTAGGCAAGTATGGCTGGATTTTTTTATATATATATATTAGCATATACCTCTGACATATAAATGATCTTCTGGTATCAGCTGGTAGGAAATTAATTTCTGGGGCAAAGGCTTTTTTTTTCTTTTCCTGCCTTGTTGCAGTGGTGCCCCATTCTGAGCACCAGCAAGTGCCAGACTGCTGCAGAGTCCTCCTGGCCCGCTTGCCATGACCGTGTGGTGACAGTGTCCAGCACCAGTGAGCTGTCACAAACATGGCATTCAGACAGTAATTGTGTGGGAACATTCAGGTTGGCAAACATCCCATTGCCTACCTCACAGCCAAACGAACGATGTCTTTGCTCTGCCTGTACCAGAGAAACGGGCAGGTGCTTCCTGCTGTCCAGGTAACCCTGTTCAAGTGCGAGCAGCCAGAGTAGAGCAAAATCCCTCTTGTGCAGTTCAGGCAGATTGGGTTAGCAGCTGATGAATTGTGGTTATCTGAGCTATAGCTTATTCCTCATGGGTAAGCCAACTCAAATTGAAAACATCACCACTCTTCAGCAACGAGTTTGTATGTGTGGACACGAGTCAAATTAGAAGCAATGTCTGAGTTAGGACTACAGTTACTCTATGGTGAAGACAAGTCCATGTTATCCAAATCCACCCCCTTCCCAGGATTTAACTTCAGTGGTTATTCAAACATTACTGTAAAAAAAAAAACAAAACGCCCTGGCTGCCACTTCCTACCCAAACTTGGCAATTCCTTAAATTTTCCTCCAAAATCTGCTTTGTCCTAGCTGTCTCTGGGCACAAAGAGACACTCCCACATCCTTTACATTCCAGTTGGGGCTAATTGAACTCACATGTCAGCATGAGTCAGCAGTAATTACCAGGAATATTAAGGAAAGATCTGGCACCGAACCTTGATAATTCAACAGCAGAGCCCCAATATTTAGTGGGGTTTTATATTGGATCAACCCCCTTGAAAACACAACACCAAAAGCTATATCAAGTTCTCAGTCCAGTTCAACTACGTATGGGCAGTTCCTAATAACGGAAGCATCTTTACAGTATTTTTTGATATACATACAAAAAGGAAAACCTGATGGAAAAATCATTTCTGACTACTAAATCCTCCTTGCTGGAGTTTAAATCTGTTTATACACTGAAAACGATGAATCAATATTAGACTGGCTGGCTTGTTTTTGTAAGCACTTGCACTGCAAACAGGGCCTAGCAATGCATTTCCTCCTTACAATTCCTGGGCAGAAATCTGAATCAATGGGAAGCTGAGGTAATAACCTACCTTCCCCTTCCACGACTCAATTGGAATTAAAATCTTGAAACCACGACAACCAGGGTTTTCCACATGTGAGAGTTTGCTTCCTGCTACTCTTCCTGAAACACTCCCCCTCTGTACACCTTCACCCTGTGGACTGTGGGACCTTGTGCTCCCGGAGCTGAAGACTGGTGGTGCTTATGCATTAGCCCATTGCAGCTTCTAAAATCCTAGTCCTCTCCTTGAGACTGGAGAATACCTGAATACACTTTCATAGTCAACTCCAGCAAAAAAACTAGGTTGTCCCAAACATATACTGGTGTAGAGACGCGGTGGATGCGGCAGTGAAAAGTGAGGATGGGCTCAGCGTGGGCTCTGGCAGGAGATGCCGGCAGGAGCAACGGCATTAAAGTCACTACCAAAACCTTAACTGGTAACTCTTGCTGGATCTTAATATCTACAATATTTTAGGTACTTTGTTTTTCAAGGAAATAAATTCTTGCTCTTGGTTGCAAATTAACCGAGTGTCTAGCCCGTGAATTTGATCTTGTCGGTCATTAAGTCTCTCAACTTAAATGAAATTATTTAGTCTTAGCCCTGGTTAATAACACTCTTTATAGTTCATAAAAGAGAACTGTTTTATTCTATCTACGGCAAACATATGTGCATGAACATTCTTCTCAACAGATTACTTCTGAACCCAACCAGATCATTCAGTTTTATTTAAATCCAGTCCCGGTTGTCTTTTTGAAACCTCCAACTACCAAATGTCAAGCATATTCTTGGGGTTTTCTGGTGGGTTTTGTTTCTTTCTTTCATTTTTTTTTCTGGTTTAATAATCTATCTCCTAGAAGCTCCCTAAGTGACGTATAAACATTTTGTGCCCATCTTTAGGAAAAAAAAAAAAGTTTTTTACGTGATATAACTTGGTTTTATGCTTTTTGCCTTATTCTTTAAAAAAAGATGTAAAACTACAGCTTCATCCAAAGACGCACAGAATTCTTGTTTGCTAAACAAAGTAACACAAAGTCAGAAAAAGCACCAGAGCCCGTGCACACGCTTTGCCTTTCCCTCACTGCTTTTTCGCTCTTCGGTATGTCAAACCGAAACACAACAAGGATTTGTAGCTCTGAAGTTACAAAACGCTCAAAATGATTTCCAGGGCAAGTACTGGCTGACCCCAAAGCAAACCCACCCTGTTCGGTGCCAAGCGAGCGCACTTGAGGCTCGAAAGAGGCGATGTGAAACTTTATTTCACTTGCTTTCCCCTCGAAAAGTCTCTCGAGGCGTCAGTGGAAAGGATGTGGCCAAGGTGCCACGGCAGAGCACTCGGCCGCCTCGGTTTCAGCCCTCGGGACAGCGAGGCACCCCTCGGGCATCACCCACCCGAGGGCCGGCGGGCACCGGCACGTCCCGGGGCTCTGTCCTGCGAGCAGTGCGGAGCAGCCCCGGCGCCCGAGGGGGAGCTGCGGGGCTGTGGGTGCGCGGCTGCTGTCCCACGGCCGGCGGGACCACCGGCACCGCCGGGACCACCCGCACCGCC
>VWZF01002957.1:2010734-2050934 GCA_013396755.1 Sclerurus mexicanus | reverse complement strand
CGCCGCCCGCCGCCGGCAGAGGGCGCTGCGGGGGCACCGCGGTGCTGAGCGCCGGTGCTGAGCGCCGGTGCTGAGCGGGGCTGCCCCCAGGCACGGACGGACGGACGGACGGACGGAGGGGCACAGCCGCCACCGCGCTCCCCGCGGGGCAGGGCACCTGTCCGCGCCGTCCCGGAAAGGGGAAAGTGCCGTGAGGGTCCGTCCCCGCCTGAGGGGAGACTGGGGCGGCCTCAGCCCCCTCAGCAGGGGCGCCGCCAGGGGGGATTCCCTCTGCCGCCCGGCTGCCCCTCCGCCCGGCCCGGCAGCAGCACGGCTCCCTCGGCAGCGCCGGTGCCTGTCGTGCGGCACCGCATCTGCCGGCGTCGCCTGGAAGCCGAGTTATAGCTCGGATCATTTTTTTAACTAGTGTAGTTTTGGGTTTTTTTCCCCAGGACTTTTTGCCGACGGATTTCTGGCTTGTACAGGAAGCGGCAGGGGACCGAGTCAAACACCAAGACGTTTTGCCAGTGGTGTTAGATGCTGGGGTTTGGTGAGTAGCTAAAGTGGCCCTTGCAGGGATGGCTTAAGGAGAGGACAGACCAAACCAGAGCAGGCTGATGCAGAAAGTCCAAGGTAAGAAAGCGAGAAACAGTCCTCTCCTTGACGGGGTGCCAGTCCTTAACCAGGAGATCCAAACTTTGAACCTCCAGCAGACTTCTGGGAGTGGTTGCTTTGGGGAGAAACTGTCTTGTTGCTCCTCAGACCTCGACTGCTGAGATGTCCCTTCAGATGCAGATGCAGTGGCAGGTACCACCCATCAGACAGCAGCGCCCTGCACCCCCTGCCTTCATCCCAAACACAGGGCCTCAGCTTCTCAGGCCTCAGCTGACTGAGATCTGTATCCACAAGCAATCCTTCTGGGAAAGTCCAATTGTCAAGATACGGGTGGCAGGAATATAGAAAAAAAAAGACATATATACACATGTATTTGCTTTTCTATACGTATAATACAGGAAAGCAAAGAACTCCACTTTTGCTAATTGTAAACTAGTTTGGGTTGGAAGGGACCTTCAAAGATCACCTTGTCGAAACCACCTGCAATGCACAGGGACATCTTCAACTAGATCAGGTTGCTCATCCAGCCTGACCTTGAACATTCCCGTGGATAGGGCATCTACTACCTCTCTGGACAACCTGTTCCAGTGTTTCACAGCCTGCATTGTAAAACACTTTTGTCCTTATGTCTAGTGTGAATGATCTAATAGCTCTTTCATCCATATGAAGCTTTACTCTCAGGTTGCTTGTGGCGCAGATAAAATGAAAATGCACCACCTGAGCATGAATTTACTGGAGAAAAAGAGGAGAGAAACAGGAGTTCTAGAGGGTGCCTGAGCCTTCTCCGCTCTCTCTCTGGACAGTGATGAGGAGGGTGGCCCCAGCTCAGTGGTTGATCTCCATGGTTGTTCTTGTGTGGCTTCCCAGCTTTGCCAGCTGTTCAGAGCTGTCTCTCCCTGCAGTGCCCTACCACCTGACCTCATGATCACTATTAAGTCTCTGGCTTGACTGCTCTTATCTTGGTTTTAGCAGGGAGACCACATTCTGGCAGATGAACCTACATAATAAGCTTCCATCCCTCTTTTGCCCATGTTGTTCAGGATGAGGGAAAGCCCAGACCCCAGCCCTCCTGTCCTGGGCATAAAGATGGAAGAGCCCAGCTCACAGTAACACTATTGTTCCAGAAAAATAGAACCAGTCAGTGTTGTTGATTGCTCTGTTACATCTACCCAGACAGAGCCTTGGCTATAAAAATAGATGTAATAATCCACATGGACAGTTGCAATTGTAAATGGCACTCAGAAAGCAAAAACGGAATTCATAGCTTGACACAGACATATCCCCAATCCATCAGGATGTGACACATTGGCACCGTGTCTGTGCCAAACTATGAACGTCGTTATTTACTTTTCCTCTGAATGCTATTTAAGATTGTAACCTTCACTGTAAATTAGTGTATCTATTTTATATCAAACATTTTCTGAGTGGCTTTGGTATTGTGTGCACTCATTATATTCACAGGATTGATGTAAGTTAGACCAATTGGGCCACAATAAATCTTCAGGGACTACAGACTGTGCTTATGTTAGGAGGATTTGCCAGCATAACCCTACCAGCAAATCCTATCTGGCAGAGGCAAGACCTATGTTTGGAAAGAGAAATCAAAGGCCATCAACACTGAATAACTCTCCACTCGATGGAACAATGGTGTTTCTGCTGCCAGGCCATTGACAGGGAGTGATTTACCCAGAAGAGGATTAGGGGGGTGGGAGTGGTGGAGCCCAGAAAGTTCTGGATAATGGTGAGACAGTCATGGGACGACTATTGTTCATTGCTCCTCCTGGTGAACTCAGTGCCTCGGAGGAGAGCAGCTGAGCTAACCTCTCTGTTGGTATGTGAAGACACATCAGAAATCATTGACCCGGCATGAACCAGCTCTGATTTAGAAGCAGTGTCACCACATGGTGTTCAGGTCACTCTAACAAATCTCGTAGTGAGCTTGTTTGACTGGGAATGGGGTCCCAAGCTAGCGTATGTCCAGCTTGGAATTTGAATTCTTTTGCACCTGTCTGCATTGATACGTTCAAAGACAGTGGTTCAGATGTTTTCTGGGCACTTATTCCATGTACAGTTGAATGACCCAGCCTGTGGAGAGAATATTCGTGCTGTGTTCTCTTCACTCCCTGGGTTTTAAATTTTGTTAAAAGTAATTACATTTGCCAGGCAAGAATTGTTTTTCATAATCTCATGCTGCTGACTGTTTATACTTATACCAGCTATGTGCAAATCATTTTTATACAAGTTAGACTTACTGAACAACCGCCAGATAGTTCTGCTTTCCTTCTTGAATTTTAATTGCTTACTTGCCCAGCATCTATTTTTAAAATGGAACTGTAAATGGAACAGTAAGTTCCATCATTCAACATAGATACAGGGATGCAGTGCCCTCCTTAGTCCTCCTTTGCCTCCTGCAGGGAACGTGGAGGAATTAAGGAAACTTCCCGGTCTGACCATTCATGAGACTCACTGGCAGTCACGCTTATAATACCAGAGACTTTCACTGCTGGGACCGAAGATCCTCCACAACGGGCGGCTCCAGTGAGCCGACTGGTGCCCCGCTTGGCTCCCCACACACCTCACTCACACACAGCCAGGCCATGTTTCCTTATGAGTTCGACCCTGGGTTTCCCTTAGCAGAGTCTTAGAAGTCAAATTCACCAAAGCACTTCATTCCCATCACAGTAACATGGCAACCCTCAGGACAGTCCTGCTGAGAAGCCACCAGCCCAAAGAACCACTTGGCTTTTATCACCTCACAGTCTTCCCCATGTACCAGTTCCCTTCTTCCTCCTCATTCTTTTGTTCCTGCGCCCCCTCTCTGTGTCCAATCCACCATCACCGAACTTCATGTCCTTTGTTATCCAAAAGGTCAGCAATTCCTGGCTTCTACTATGTCTCTCGGTGTCCATTCACCTGGCTGGCATCACCTATCTTTGAGTCCTTTCCTGCAGTCTCAACCGTGTTGTGTGACCAGAACAAAGGGTTCTGGATAGTGCTACAAGGTGGCTTATAGACCGTTCATCCACTTAGCAAATCTGATGCCTGAGTAGGGTTTCAAAGCAGAACCTTTGAAATATCAATCTTCTTTCTCCTCAAATGCCTTCTACTTGGTGCAAAATGTGTGTTTGTTCAATGGGCTGATTTGAACACTGAGCCTAGACTCACACCTTCATTTTCAAGACCACATGCCATCAATTTCTTACATAACCCCACTTCACTTCTGGAAAATAATTACAGACTTTAGTCTTCATCTATCTTCTTATGGTCAAGCACCTACATACTCAGAACATCCATTTTACCTCTAATGTTATAGCTTTTTGAATGTAACTGGCTTCTCACCTGCATCCTTTTGGATTAATTTTTTAATATTTCCCATTATTTTTAGACTATCAGGAAGGGAGGTGATCATGTATGGGAAACTAGCAGGGAGCTGGAAGCACATGTAATTTTCTTTTTGATCCTTTAAATGACACATGGTATTTGAAAAAAAGAGACAGACATTCTTAATATTCTCATAAACACAAGCATTTCCTCATGAAGCAACACTGGTTGCTTCCTATTCCTTCCATACTGCTTTTATAAACTCTGAAATTACAAAATTATTGAAATACACTGAGTCTCCAGATTGCCAATTTCGAACAATTTCAAATTACCTTCTTTTCTTTGAATGGAGTGTTTAAGACCCATCATATGCTATTTCAAGGAAGAAACAAAAGGCATGTAAGATGTTTGGATAACATTCTCATTAAACTGCAAGCTGTCCTCACTCTAAATTTAGCTCCCAGTTTAATCAACCGATCATAATAAATGCAGAAGAAGTCAAATGACAGCTCAAAAGAGCATCTTCATGACCAGGAATTTTATTTTGTGTTTGTTTGCTGGCTCTTTTGTTTTAGTTTTCCATGTTGTGCTTAGCTGGTATTGGGTACCCCTCAAAGTTTACATACTTCTAAGGATTGCCTGTATTAACCTCAGCTGGCTGTGTTACACAGCAACAAAAATGTCATGATCTGAGCTATTTTTACATATATTTCTTACTCCTTGAAGGGCTGCAGGTTGGTAAGGCTGTGGTGCTGATGTTTACTGCAGGCTTCTGAATGCTGCAGGGAGGGAAAGAGGAACTTCAGGTGCTGCGCTGCTGCTGCTGCCTCTGTGCAGGGACTGCTGCTTGCTTGCTTGCTAGCTAAGCAAAAAGCTGGTCTGGGAGCCTGGTAGAAAGAAGGCTGAAAGCACTTCTTGCTGGTGGCTGGAGTAGCAGTAGATCTGAGGTCTCGGGTAATATCACTCTGGAAGTGACCGTGACCTCAGAATTGAAACTCAGTCACTTTTGTCTTCACTTCCCTGCCCAGGGGAAACTTGACTTCAGCAGGAGTGGAATCTGGTGTCTAGCACAGGAACTGTAGGTGAGTGTCTGGAGTACAGAAGCACCTTTACAAGCCACCAGAGAAAGGGAGATGAAAAGGAAAAATGAACTGTCTTAAATGCAGAGAGCTCAAAAGATGAATGTTTATAACAAGATACTTCATGCATCCTTCTGTGGCACTGTTTGTATGCTTCTGTGTGCTCCAGTTCTGCTTGTAGCAATTCCCCTAACCTTTCTTACAGAGAAACCCATATGAACCTGTGAATTACGGAAAAATGCAAGGAGAAATGTTTAGTTCACTCTCATAGAGACTGGAGAAAGAATTAAAAATGTTTAGAAATCTAAATTTTCCCAAAGGATGTAAGCAGAAAGAAAATTGTAATACAGTATTTATAACAACACATTATGAGATACTAAATATGGTTTGTTATATTACTCATTTATTGTAAGAAATCATGCAGTCAGCTAAATAGACTTGATTTCCTTAAGTATTGAAAGAGGGTGCTAAAGCAACAGGCAGAGCAGAACTCTCACAGGTCATTATTGCTTATAAAAATCAATAAATAACTGCATCATGTCAGTGGATTTTTAAGGCAGTTCATTCCATATGGTCTATTTTTCCTCAGACAAGTCAGTTGCTAAAAACAAGCAATGAATCTTCCCTGTTCTTTTATTTTAATACTGTAAAGAATATTTGTTTTTATAACCAAATTGATTTAAGACTTAGCGTGACCACAAAACATTCTAAACAGATGTCTAACTTGAAAGACGCTAACATGCTTTCTTTCCCTGTAGTTATGGAAATTTGGGGTGCGTGCAACCTGAAACCTACACTTTTAAGCCCAAAGGAAAATGTGTTCATAAAAAACATTTATGTTATTATAAATAAGTATTTGTAATAACACACTCCAGTGAATAGAAAACATGCTTGCCACACAGCTCTATAACTGAGATAAAAGCTGTGCCGTCAGAAAAATTGTTATGATAGTCAGGATTTATGAGCAGAGGAAGTATCACTGTATTAATACGTGGATTTCTGTTTACAACTGTAGATGGATCAGAGTTGAGAAAATTGTTATTGACATATATATGAAGAATGTGATTCATTGCACAACCCATGAGCTTTCATAATTGTGTGTAGCACTTCCTCTAGTAAGTACCCAAAATTTTTCATCCTGAGAGATGCAATAACAGAGAAGCACCAAATAGTTCTGTCTTTGACCTTGGGCTTTGAGTTACGACAGTATGGCAACTATACCCTCTTCAGAAAATTGCCTCCTGCCTTCCTCTGTCTGGTGCATTGACTGACAAAGCAGGAATTCACATTCATCAGACTATTCTGGAGCTTTTTCAGTACAGAATTAGGACTGCTAAAGAGACTAAAAAAATCAAAGGAGGCAAAATCAACTGCAGTGAAAAAGGTGATCATCCTGATCTTTTTCTGAGTCCTGTATAAGATAGAGGGTATCTATTCTATCAGGTAAGAGCTCACAGGTCTGATATGAAGCTACACCAGTCCATCTCATCCCTGCACACAATTCACTTGGATAGTGCAGGCATCAGAAGTGTGTGTGACCGTCTAGAACCAATCCCACAGTGGCTCATCGATGCCTTCCTGCCTCTGCCCAAGCTGCTCGCTCTCGACAGCCCCCAATGAGAGACTACCTTTAGGCTATTTCCTAAAGCAGACTGTCCTATGAAGCAGAGTGATACGGGAACAAGTGCCAGTCTGTGGTGTGGGTGAGCAAAAAGGTGGTGATGGGCAGGGATGTCCTTATCTCAGTTCATAGTCTTGCTGTGGAGAGCTTGTTGAGATACTTGGAGCAGCTTTAAGCTGCTCCCTCCCAAAGACCACCAGAAGCTGAGGAGAGGGCACAGTTGACTTATGCTGTGGAAGGCAAAGATATAGATCAATTGTTTACTCATGCTCTGGATGTCCTTATGAATTTTCAACTGTTAGAACATCACCTGCCAATTGTGTATGCTTGTGTATATATATACACGTGGTAAGGAATGGGAAGGTAGATCTGGGCACATTTTTGTATTTTCATTAAACTTAAAATGCTGACTGCTGAAAACTGTAATTTGATGTCCAGTTTGAACACCTGGACCTACCAGGTTCCTTATGGAGGGCTTTGAGAAACAGAAGGATTGCACAACTGAATGAGAGCTCTGCACGATCAACAGCTTCTTGCCTCTCCTCCTGTGAAGTATTCATCTTGGTGGGAGGTACTGTACGGTTGCTTGTTTTCCCACAGAAAATAGTTTGGCTGTAGGTATTTCATGGGCAGGACTTTGTACTTAAAGTCTAAGTGCTACCAAGTGTGCAAATTTTATGCGCTGTGCTAACAGTAAAAGTTCAAATTTAGGAAAGGGGAGAATTTGAGACATTATCTGAAATAATATCACCTTGAAGTCGTGCAGTCACTGCAGTAGACTGCTTTCCTCAGGGTTGTTGCAAGAAGACAGCAACCCAATTTTTAGACCTAAAAGTTTTGTTCCCTCAGGAAGGGTAGAACTGAGACAAGTAATATTATTAATATAGTAATAATAATTGAGAGGTAATAATTGAAATAACTGAATAATTGAAAGGTAAAATATTGAGACAGCAAAATACCTGCACCCTGGTTTTGGCTGGGATAAAAATTTTCTTCTTAGTACCTGGTACAGTGTTGTGTTTTGAATTTAGTATGAGAATAATGTTAATAACACACTGATGTTTTAGTTGTTGCTCAGCAGTGCTTACCTTAAGTCAAGGACTTTTAAGTTTCCTGTGCTCTGCCAGCAGGCAAGTACAGAAGAAACGGGGGAGAAGCATAGCCAGGACTGCTGACCCAAACTGGATGAAGGGATATTCCGTACCACTGAACATCATATTCATGTATGAACTGGAGGCAGTTGGCCAGGAGCTGCCAATCACTGCTCAGGGATGGGATGGGCATGTGAGCATGGGTGGTGAGCAATTTATTGTGCATTCTTGTCTTTCTTGGGGTTTGTTTCTCCCTCTTTTTCATTACTATTATTATAGTCCTCATTAGTATTTTGTCTGTTTGTTTGAATTATTAAGCTGTTCTTATCTAAACCCACAAGTTTTATGATTGTTTTATGATTCTCCTCCCCATCCCACCAGGGGCGGGGAGTGAGTGTGCAGCTGTGTGGTATTTAGCTGCTGGCTGGGATTAAACCACAATAACCTAGTAGTGGTTTAATCACTTACATGCTGATAGAAATAAGGTTTGGGAACGCTGTAGCTTAGAAGATAGGAAGCAGTCAGAAATTTTGACAGAGCCTGTCCTCATGGATTTTGGCTGTTCACCTTTGCAAAATGCCATGTCAACCTTTGTATCAGCTATTGTTTTGAACAGACACATCCCCTTTCAAATGCCTGAAGTCTCTCTTCTGCCAGGTCATCTGGCAAGTTTAACACTTTCACCTCCCTCTGCTGTCATCCTTGGCCTTTCATTCTCTGTCTCCTCCTTTGCCTTTTCCTTACTTCAGTGACACCTTTGAGAAATCCTGAGGTTTGTCCCAGAGGTCTCCCTTTCCCTCATACAAGCCAAGTGTTTGGTCTTCCTGTATCTCAGCAGGTGTGTATATTTCAGGAACAGGCACAGAGCTGTGTTTGTGAGTACAAGGCTTCTTGGAGAAGACACAGCCAAAGTGTTACTCCACTGTGCCCTTGCCATCTTCACTGTGATTTAGAGACTTGAGACAGAGCTTGATAACTATCAAAAAATGTTCTGCCAAGATACATACTGAAAACTCACAATCTTTTTCTGAAGTTATTTCCTTTGTGATCAAAATCCAATATGTATGTGGTAGGAGAGAAATCTTCAGCTATTCAGTGCTCGGCTCTCAGATGTTTCTGTGATAGGGTTCATGGTGTGTTGTGGTGGCCCATGAAAGCCAGGTATACAGCACTGCAGGAGAAGCAATGGCCAGGTTAGAAAGGTAATGCAGGGGAGAATGCAGTGCTATAGGGATTGATTTGATTGATTCTGGAGGGTGAAGGAGGAATAAGGTTGGGCTTTCCTTTAGATATTAAATACCTCTAGATATTGTGAATAACTATAAAACACATTTAATACTAATAGTTAAGGAAATACCTTAATTCCTTGGTAGACACCTTAGATATTTGAGCCAAATTTTGGCATCTTTTGTAAAGACAGGATAAGTAGCATTAGCAGGTCTCCCACTCAATATCTGGAAATTGTCTCAAAATCAATGAAGTGTTACAGTTCTGATGTGACAGGTCAGCTGAATTGGACAGCACTAAACCTTTACACTTGTTTGTCCAGCTCTGGCCAATCTGCCCTTGTCCCTTGCTTTCCCAGGCACTCACCATTTGAGCTGGGGTGGATTGCTATCCTTTTTCTAAGCTCACAAGAGGCAGAACTTTTACCCCCCAGAAATCAAGGAGACACAAACAAGAGTAAAACCAGACTGAGAGGGCATATGTAGCAGAATGCGCAAGGGCTCACATTCTGACATTTCACTAAGTTGCTAATTCTGATATTCCAGTAAAAACCCTGAGTCCCTGGAATGAAGCAAGGAACATATAATCCTTATAAACCTCAGGGAATCCTAAGGGAATTCTTCTGGCACTTTGGAACTTTGAAATCAGAATACCAACCTCAGGCACAGAGCAGTTTTTACTGTCTTTTCTGAAGTGTTGCCAACAGGGCAAGTATTCTCAGGGGAAGGAAGCTGGCTAGTGCTGGAGCAAGAGGTTGGGGTGCCATCTCCATTTTTCCAAAGTCTTGTCAGGCATCAGCTATCTAGTTCACTCTTTCAGGACAAGTCATCAATCTTGTTTCTTGGCACTTGTTGTCTGTCATCAACATCTCCTCTGTTGGCCATGCCTAAGTGTGTGGATGTGAATGAGTGCACCATGCCAACAATCCTGTCCAATTTCAGAGCTGGGAGACATGATGGGAGTCTTGCCAAGAGTGCTGTTTGCCTCAAGTGGTGTTGTTGGCCACTTTCGAATCCTTGCTCTTTATTCTATTCTGTAATGTCACATCTGTAGCCCTAAAAAAAGCATTACAGTGTCACTACCACCAAGGCTATCAGTTTCTGCCTTGATACAGGACTGTCTGCATTGTCACTTTACCCCAGGGGCAGGCATCTGTTGAATATGATGGCCAGGACCAGCTGAGAAACGTCAGAATGATTTGCCAGGGTGTGCCGGTTGAGTCCGAGGTTGTGCAACTTGGCTGTACCAGAACATTACGGTGGAATGGTACCATCTGTTCACTTTGACCCCAGAAGCAGTAACATGCTTCATATTTGTCCCTTCACCCCTCCCATTCTTCCCAGGGAGCACGGCAGCAATAGGTATTGCCATGCCTTGAAGCAAGAGGCATCTGCAGAACAGCAGACTTTACAAATGGCTAGCCAGTACTTGACCACACTCTGTGATTGCCCCTGTAGATAGAGCAGGTGTGAATATCCCTCTGAGGCAAGAGATAACCTTGGGCAGAACCTTGGGCAGTTGGAGTTCAGTTCTGGATTCCTAGACAGGGACATAACCAGACAAGAGGTAACTGGCTCCCTCTATCTTCAGAGGAGTTGGAGAGCTACATCAGAACTATGGCCAGTCACCGTGGTGTGGGAAGCTCATCTACCATTCACCAAGACTCTGATAAAGTTTTCTGTCACTTTCTTTCCTCAAGAATTCTCTATAAATCTCCTCTATGCACCACTTTTTGTGAATGAAAAGTCTTTGCTTGCTTTTGAGTACCAAGGTGTGCAGATAAATTTTCCTGGTTTGGGAGTAAGAAGTTCAAGACATCTTAAGCATTTTGGTGTGTATGCCTGGAAGTTGAATCTACTTCCTTTTACATTAACCAGTAACCATTGCTTGGCAAAAAGGCTTATATATAAAAATTGGTTGGTGATGCAGAATATAATACTGCAGTCACAGATTTATACTAATGGTGAGAAGCACATAATAATGCTAGTTTTGCAAACTTGTTAGTTTTGAACTTTCAGAACTTTTGCTTAAGTTGTTCACCTGTGCTTTTGAGAGGCTCATCCTGTATGTTTAAGGACAGAAAATCACATGCAGAGTCTGGTTTTATTGTAGTTTCTTAGTGAAAGAAGATAATATTAGGGAAAAATCATGCTAAGTGGTAATAATATTGTCACAGTTACTTGTGCTTTTCATGTATTCTAAGGGAAATAGATTTCTGACTAATAGGTAAAATGATATGGTGCATCCCATTTCCCTCTTCCTCTACTACTCCAGCATGATCTGCTAATGTTATTCACATTCTTGTAACTTTTGAGGACAGATATAGTTAGTGTGCGATAGTGAACAATGTTGGCTTTGATCTTCGTTCTAGTCTTTGTTTTATAAGACTATTCTGTGGAACTCTTGGAAAAAATATGCTCCCAGAAATTTCACTATAGTCATTTGAGCAATCCCATTTGAGATTCCTATCTTTTTTCCAATTTATATTTATGTACACTTGTTTATTTACTTACTTATTATGTAAATACTGGAGAGAAGTCCAATCTCCTAAGCAACTTCTTACCCACTGTTGAAAGGAGAAACTGGTACCCCTTGTACAAATCTACAAGTCGTTCCTCTACAGATACTCCAGCTAGGACCATCTCCTCATCCCCTTTTCCTTCAGTATTAACTGACCAAGGAAAGGGAACCATCCATGTCCTCTTTCTTTTGCACTTCTTTGTGTAGGAAATCATGGTCTGCGGTGGGGAGACAGGCACAGAGGGCGCATAGCTATCAAAGCCTCAAAGACAGAAGTAGGAATACTTTACAGATCTGAAAAGAGCCGTTCTTGATTGTGTCATTTCAATATGCTTGTTTTGTTCAGCTGTGAGTGTTGGTGAAGACACAGCTTCATTTCACTCTCGAACCTCCTCTGCTGCAGGTGGAAGTGTGCAGCCACCTCCCAAATCCTGGCCCACAACATGCATTACTTCTGCCTGCAGATGGTACCTGCTGTTCTTACAACTCATCATCTTTCTCCTTTCCTGGATGGGTAGGGAAGAGAAGGATTAAAACAGTGAAAGCTTGGAGAAGAGTAAGGGAGAATGTATTGGGAAGAAAGTGATCGAAGCTGCTGTTTAGAGGACAAATGATTAGAGCTGTTTCCTTTAAGGCCGTCCTTAATCACTATGTCTGTTATGGAAGGGCCCATCCACTCTATACAAGTGAGGTGCAGGGTCTAACAAGATCATCCTTTCTAGGTCAAATCACTGCACTGAGACACTACTAGCTGTATGCGGACCGTGGGTGCATGAGAGACTGACAGTGAGGTTCCAGAAATTCCTTTAGTGTCCTGTTCAAGTGTTTCAATAACCTATTAAAAATTTTCCCATTATTGTTTTCTGCAAAGCAAGTCCATTTATTCTGGTCTTTCTCTCAGCAAAGACTAGTAATAGTTAATCACCATTCCATTCTAACATGTAGAACTTGATAAATTTCTGCTAGAAAAGAGAGAAAAACAGAAAAAAACAGTCTCCTTCTGTCTTTTTCCAGACATTACTGTTTCTAAAACTTATCATTCTTGCTACCCTACTCAGGTTCACTTTTGCGTCTTTTTCACTTGAAGTATTGTGTTTAAAACTGGGCACTGCTTCAGTTTGCTAGTAGCCTCTTATCTGAAACCAGCACTCTCATTTGGCCTGATCAAGATAAGCTGGATGATGCTTGTCAGCATGGCTCAGTTCTTCAGTGAAAAGGAGGTAAAAAAGGAGTAACAAAGCAGTTTACTTATGTGCCCCTGGAGAAAATGTGGACTGGGGAACGTGAAGATTCAAAAAATCTAATTGATATAGAAATTAATTGTTCATATCTATCTTTAACAGAGTTATAAAGTTATCCAGTGGATACTTTGCAGACATCCAGTTTTGCTACACTCAGATCTTTGGAGAGAAGACAAAATATGTTTGTCCCAACCAGAACTCAACTCTGCATGTAATTTCTCCCTCTTCAGAGGTTATAGAGAGCTTTGCAGAATAACAAAACCATGCGTTTTTTTTCCCTAAAAAGACTCTTCAGGATAAGATACAGCACCTTCTTTAGAATTAGATAGCCCCAAGCTGCTCATGTCTCGATGTTAGTTCCTGTTCATTCCTTATATTAGAGGCTAATACACCAAAGAGTGACAAGATTATTTAAAGCAGCCTGGCAAAGCTGTTTAGGGTAGGGGACCTGCACTAGAATACCCTTAGCCATATTTGAATGAAGAGCTTTGCATATTGTGTCAGTGTCATGGTCAGGACATTTTCCTGCCTTAGAAGCACCAGCCTTATGCAATAACATTCCCCGTAGCTTTAAGGATGACAAGTCCCAGCAGGAAAGAAAAATGAAGCAATAGTGATTTCTGGTGGTGTTCTGCAGCAACTTGGAAGCTTTCCACCTTCGAGACTTTGTTTCCCATTATGGAGAAAGACTGGAACTGTGGAGAAGTGGCTGGAACTGGCACTTCTCAGTGCTACCACTGATAATCTTACCTTCACTAATGGTGTTTGGGAGGGGAAAGCCAGAGAGGGACATACTCACTGTGCATTGCTAAAGGTGGACCTGTAAGACTTCTGCGATATTCTTGTCCCCTGTTTTCAAAATGGAGCTACGGCATTAGATCTGTCTCTGGCCAGGTTGCAGAGACACACATTAACCAGCTATTGAAACCTGCAGACTTCTAACAGCATCTCCAAGTGTGTTTTGCTCCTCAGCTGACCTCTGACTTCTTCCGGTGTTTTTCTCTACATTATGTGCCATCTTTACTAAGCTCTTCACAAATGCTTGTACCTTACGGAAACTGAAGTCTTGTGGAGCAAACAGCTGTTTCCCCTTCCAGTAGCTCACTTATTTCTCATGATTATCTGTGAAGTAAGGACAGATGGCTCAGATCTTTGCCTAGGAAAAGGAGTGGATTGTTCCACTGCTAGTCCCAACAAAGGTCTCCTCCCACTGCAGGGAGAAAAAGAAAAGAGGAATAATCCCAAGGAGTCCCTCTTGCATGCCAACTGGAATGCTGTCGTTTCTGAGTCACCCACCGCTAGGGCTTTGAGTACTCTCTTCACATGCCTCTTATGTACTAGTCCAGCCCTGACAGACAGTGTGGGAAGAATGTAAGTGGTGTCATTCCAGAAGTCATCCCCCGCTGTCCTCATAGCCAGAGGAGAGGCTTTGAGGCACGACTGTGTTGCTGTTCATCTCCACTGGGCCCCCTTAGTCCCAGGCTTCAGGCTTGTCTCATGGGAGCAGGAAGAGCAAGGCATCTCTGCTACAAGCCACTTGCCAGCAGAACTTCTGTGCACCAGAGATTCGTTTTCTGAATCAGGTCTTTATTCTTTTGCAGTATAGCATTTGGGTTAAACCCAAATAATTTTAAAGCACAAATGGATCATCATCACACCTTTTTGATCATATCTAATGCTTGTTCATACATGCTCTGTGGACTTAATGCTGAAGGTAGCTTCGCCAGCTTTTCAATTCAGTGTTTCTTTGGTTATATTTAGATAGTAAAGAGTATCTTATACAGCAAGGGAATAAGGACATATGTGGAAAAAAAGAGGAATCTTAGCAATGTATATAATTACCTCAGGGGGAGTTGCAAAGAATAGCCAGTCTCTCTGCATTGGTATCCAGTGGCAGGACGAGAGGCAGCGGGCATAATCTGAAACACAGGAGGTTCCCTCTGAACATCAAGGAACACTTTGTTACAGTAAAGGTGACAGAGCACTGGCAGAGGTTGCCCAAGAAGGTTGTGGCATGTACCTCCTTAGAGATATTCAGGAGCCATCTGCAAATAGCCCTGGGTAACAGTGTCTGTGTGACACTGCTTGTGCAGGGGCCTTGTCTCAGATGACCTCTAGAGGTCATCTTCCCACCTCAACCTTTCTGTGATCTGTTGTGATCCAGGATTCTGCGAAAAAGACACAATATTTTTTGTAAAAAAATTAGAATACTCGCTCTAAGTCAAATGTTTCCGTCACTACATTAAATTATTGGCAGAAACATAGTTGAAAAGTGTCATTTTATTTCAGTTAAGTATAGCTTGGTATCCCCTAAGGAATGTTTTGCTAAGAAAGAAATAGATACCAATTAACTTCCTGTCAAAATACAGAATTTCTACCAATTTTTTATCTATTTTGTATCTTCTTCAGTCACATAGAACTGTACTCCATGAGAAGGGACAACTAATACTTTGATGAGTCAGCCTGCTTATTTTTCTGTCCAAGTTCAAAGTCAATGAATCCTGGCTTTGCTACTGCTTAGAAGGAATGGAAATGCGGAGACAGAGATATGCAGGGTATTCCTGTGACAAGTGCGTCAGTCTTTCCCTTAGTACATTTCTCCTGTGGTTTTTGTGGTATCCAATATGATACACACCATTCTCATTGCTGAGTGCATTCAGTTCTTCTGATGCCTGATGTCTGTCTCTTGTTTATTGGATGTACTGTTGACACACTCTGTAAACCTAAAAGGAAGGAATTTATCACTAAAACATACGTGTTACCAGCAGTAATTCTGTGTACAGTGGTCAAAGAGTCAAAGATGCTTGAGGGTTTTGTTTGCAATTGCTTTGCTGATGTATCAAAAAGGGTGGAAAAGGGAGTGGAGTCTGGAGGTATTCTGGACATGAGTCCTTCACAATCCTTCCTTCAGGAATCATCCCAAGTCTCCAGTAAAAACAAGGAACCCTTTAACTGTGTCTGTAGATTTGTTACCTCTGTATATCCAACAAACCTCACAGGTGTAGAAATTGGTTTCAGGCTTGTGGGACAGACAAAAACGGTGTCAGGAAAAAAGTCTGGAGTCAGTCTTTTCAGAACTGTACATTGGTGATGCCAACAGAGCAGTGAAGTTACAGTAATATCTGGTAGAAATGAGGCTGGCGGGGGCAATCCTGTGAGGTATATTGTTTATGCAGGTTTCAAACATGCCAACCTCGTTTTTCTTGGTGGCATGGGAAGTGTCCTCATGCTTCCTGCTTAGACAAGTAGCACGTTCTGTGGGCATACTGATGCATGCCAGGAGATGGAAGGCAGAGCAGAGCTGGTTTGGACCTACTTCTAGTGGTCCTGGCTGCAACATTTCTAGGAAAGAGCTGATGTACCGCTAGCATTGGCACTTTAATAAAGCACAGAGCTCAGACCCATAGATCCTGCAGGACCTCTGACTGCTTGCATAGACCGGGTGTCCTACAGCTGTGGGTCTCAGGAAGGTTTGTCATCTTGGGCACGATGTCAGAATCAGAACACCTCTGAGTATCTATGAGGGCCTGAGCATTGACAAGTAAGCTTTCTGGACAGCAAGGGACTTGGGAGCAGAAGGGAGAAACCACATCTCCTTGTGTCAGCAGGGGCCCAGTGGACTGGCACTGACCCAGACCTGGTGGACTCTGGCTGAACAGACCACTCTGCCCACCAGGCATCTGCATCCCATATACTCACCACTGTGTTCCAGCGGTAGAGCATTTTTCTGAAGCTACTAAATGTTATGAGACAAAAGCCAGGACAGGCTCTCTTCACATATCTTGCCTTCCTTATCTCCTCTGCTGATCACTGTGTTGCCCACAGTTCCCATATCCTGCTATGGTAGTAAGCCCGAGGTTGTTCACATCCAGGAGATGCTACGTGCTGTCTGCCTGGTTGAGCAGTGAAGGTAATAAGCCTTGCTGGATTTCAGAGCACTAGGTATTGGCATAAGATGCTCAGAAAGCATGCATTGGGACTTTGCCAAAGGCGACGAGTCCACATAGTCTCAAGCTTATGGATGTTCATCAGACAACTTAACATAGCCCAGAAACATCTTGGCTATTTTGCTGACCAGGGCAGTGCAAAATTGGTGGAAAGCAGTAAACTAGCAGGAACACTCCAGACTTAGCCAGACAGACAGTGGTCTTTAGTTACTTGTTTACATTCTGTTTCTTCAGTAATACAATAAATATCAAGTAACTCTTCTGGAACTTGAGATAGAGATCTGTCGCATTTTTCAGTCTTGGCACTGGTTCTCTTTATTAAAAACAAAAATTGGGGGAAGAGGGGAAGTTGAAACCAGAAAACTTGTCATAGATGGTTCTTCTGTTAGTGTGAAGGAAACTGATAATATCTGTAGATTGAATTTCATGTACTTTGTGCAAGTGCTTGGAGAGCAGTAGTCCACAGGTTACTCTTTTCCGCCCATTGCGGTCTTCTGATTTTCCTCAAAGTGACTGGAAGCAGACAACTGTTTACTATTCATTCAGTTTACTCTGCTATACAGTACATAACTTACTACTTATTCCTTGAATGCTCTCACTTGTGTTTAGAAATTTCCTTTGTGTATTTATATATTATAAATATATTGGAACACAAAAGATATTTCTGTGTTAACTTATGTCCTCTGCAGGTTTAACTGTCCCGTTTCGAATGAGATCTCAGTGGCCAGAGACCACAGAAGGGGCTCACAAGTGAAGGGGGATGAGCCGCTCTCAGGCATCCTCCAGCAGAAAGGCTGTGTGAGCTGCTGACTGGAGTGGAGTGCGTCTTAATTGCTGCCTGTTTGTAGCTTTTGGATTACAGCTATCCCATCAAAATAAAGGTCTTTGGGATTATATTTGTATTCAGTGACAGAGGGCCAAGAGAAGTATGCCTGTGAGTCTTTGATGCCTGAGATGAAGGAGCCCTGGGCAGGTGAGATGGAAGAGGGAGAGGAAATAAAATGAAACGATATGTCTTTCTTTTTGCTTGTAGGGACTAGATGTGTATACTGTTCAGCACTCATTAACCTCATAAGATAATAGACTTGTGGCACCTTTGGATCTGCAATGTCCCCAAAAGGTTGAAGAGAATGGGGAGGCAGAAGGGGAGTGGGCTGCCAGGACTGCAGTGGCTGGGCTGGGCAGCAGAGCAGTGACATGCAGGCAGCTGGCAGTAGGCACCAGTGGCAGTGACTGCTCTGCTAGCCAGTGCTGAGGCCACGGACACTGATGGAGCCTAAATACTCATTAGCAGCAAACTGGGACACAACCAGGCTGAAATGATAAGCTGGGAGCAGGGTGCAGCTACTAGCTGGGGCAGCTGCTGGTGGCTGTCTTACCCACCGTGCAGTGCTGAAAGTCAGATTGAGTCAGGATGATTGCATGGACAGCTATTTCTCATATTAGTTAATCAGGTTTTCCAAGTTTATATGTTGTTGCAATTTTCACTCTTCCCTGGCCTCTCTCCTTGGGTTAAAAAATGTGTAGTCTAGAGCCCTTTTGTTTAGCTCTCAGCTCAGGAGTGGGAAAAAGTTACTCATGTCTGAGCTCTCTGCATATAATTTAATTTCCCTGGTCTATGAACAGTGATTTAAACTGGTGCTATTTAGGACATTTGTAGCAAGAGCCCCTAGAAGCTGAATTGGCAGGTACAGGTACTTTCTCTGAATATGAAAGCCAAATATGAGTGTTATCAAGAACCAGGAACTTCAGTTATTTTGTGTGTACTTTAGTGTTATCTGTGCCGATCAGTGTCCCCAGTATTTGGCTGTCTTTGTTTTCATTTTCACATGAACACAATGATGGTGCTTTTAGACTGAGGTATTTCAGGCACTGTGTTACGCAATTTGCTCTTAAACAGCTGAGGCATGGGTGCCTATCTGTCTATGACAAGGATTAGTTTATTGCTTATTTAATAGAGATCTTGAAAACTTGTTTATAACTGTTTACATACAAATTTTTCAACAATTCAGATTGCCTAAGGCTACAGCATGTTCCCTATGCTTATGTGCAGTGTGTATCCCCCATGTGGCCTCAGGCAAATGGAGTGGTTAAAAGATTTATTCACTGTGTGGATAAACAAAATCTGGGAGAATTTCCCTGAGGCTTCGACCGGATTGGCAAAATGATGTGATATTGGAACACGGTAGTTAGTACCTGGCATTCCTCATATATGCTGGCTTGATGAGGAAAAATGTGTTTGAGAGTACCAGGGGTTTTTAAGAAGGTCCACTTAGGTATAGCAGATGTTCACAGCTTGCCCTGACTAATTTTTTATAAGACAGCAACAACTATCACTGAAATATAACCCCTTTTTCTTACTGTAGACATAACCTGGCAAAACAAATACTGTAAAGACTTTCAAGAATTTCCCTGACCAGGCGATGCAATGAACTTGCTAGACACTTGGAGATTTAGGGAATTTCTCTTTCTGGGGAGGAAGCAAAAGAGAAGGCTGCCAAAATCTCCTGCGGGTTAGGATCCTTCCCTGACCCTTGTGGAGGATTTCCTGGAGCCCACTATCAATGGGAACACTTCCACTGGCTGAAAAATTGGTGGATTTCACCCGCAACGTGGTTCCCTTGTTCTGGTTTTGCATTAAATCCAAGAAAGCCTGGAATTTAGCGGAGCGGGGGTAGCCAAAGGATTTGGAAAGCCTTGCTTACTCTCGCCGGGCTTGCAAGCAAAGTACAGCGAGCTATATATAGGCCGTGTGTATGTGATGCTGATTTCTCTAGGGAAGTGATTGATTTTCTTTCAGCGTAAACCAGTCCCTCGCCGGCTCAGGCCGATACCAGAGGGAGATGCTGGCTCCGCTTCCAGCCCCGTCCCTGCCAGCAGCACCATCCGGGGGAGGTCGGGGCTTTCCGGGTGGCGGTCCCGGGGGCCGCTCACAAGGAGCGGGGTTCCCTCTCAGGACCTGCAGCCGCTTCCCGGGATCCCGGCGGGGCCGGGGGACCCTCCCGTTCCTCCGGGAAGAGCCGGCCCGCGGGTGCCGCCCGCTGGAGGGAGCGCGCAGGGCCGCGGGAGCAGCGCGGCTCCAGCGCTCCGCGCCCCCCGGGACCGGCGTTCCGCCCTCGGCCCCGCTCTGCTCCTGCAGCCAGCCCCTCACTCGGCTAGCGCATCCCCGGGAGAGCCACCGGCGCTCAGCGGGATGGCATCGGAACGAGCGGCGAGGTTACCTGCGAGGTTTTTCTCTCCGCCCAGCACTTCGCACTCTCGGGATTGCGCTGCTAGAGCACCTCCGAGGAGCACCCTACTGGGACTTGTGCATGTTTTAATGGAAAAACCCCAATCCTCCAAACTTGTTCTTTCCCTCTAGCAAAAATCTGATGTTATGTTTTTTGTAGAAAGGACTGTGAGGTTCTTTACCATCCTCATGTGACAAACCAAGCATCACCCATAAACCAATATCTTGCTGCTTTCCTAAATACATAAGGTACTATTCGTTTTAATATTTGCCTTTTCTGTATCAAAACCAATTTAGTGTTGGCTTATAGTAACAGAAATATATAGTTTAAATTTTTAACTGTTTTTGTTCTCTGTCTTGCACATCTCAGAAACTCTCTTCTTGTGTTTAGACATGCTAGACAAGAATTCTTTCCCCACTGTGTTTAGCTTTTATATATTACTATTGAACCTTATTAACTTCTTGCATATATTTACTAGTCTCTACTTTAATTTCCTTCTGTTTGCTGATACTACCCTTATTGCCAGCAGGTACATTTATCTCCCCTTCAAAGGAGACTTTGCCTGTGTTGTTCTCTTCACCTTGCCACCAAGAACATGAAGTTTTCACTTCCCAACCCATCTGATTTAGAAACTAAAGGAGTATAGTGGCAGCATGGTAGTGATTGCCACTTTGGGGAACCAGCCAGGTTTATAATCATTTGTCAGAGGAGATCCTTCAATTCATGGGTTTACATTTTTCATGGAACACTCAAATTTGCTGAAAAAAATTACAACTCCTGATTATGGCATACTGTACTGAATCTTATAAACTTGATTACAAGGAAAAAATGTTACATTTGATGGTGTAATAAGCCACAAACCTGGTTCCTTCTGTTCAGGAATCAAAAGGGATAAGATAAAGGTTGTAGACAGAAGCCTTTAGACATGTCTTTTGCTGTTATGTGGTCACATTCTGGAAATCTTCAGTAAGACGAAATGATTTGAGGAGCACCCTGCTGGCCAAAAGTATTCATCTAGCACAAAGCCTTTTTTAACACAGTGGAACTATTCTTTCCTACTGAAAATGAGTTAGCAAAGAAAAAGAGCAACCTTATTTTTAAGTGGAGAGTGGCTCCTTGAAAAGTATAACAGTGAAGTTCTGTCCTTACTTTTATATATAATTAGGCTACCCTTTCTCTTTTTTTTCAGATTTCGAGAAAGTATTTGTTGTCTTCTGATCAAATGTACTGGAAGAGAGTCACTGATATTTTCTGTATCAAAAAACAGATGTGTTGATGTAAGAGAAACCGACTGAATGAGCTGTTCTAACCCTTAGCTTATTTGAACCAGTCTTAAGACCTGTGAGTTCCTAACTCAAGGTCCTGCATGGAGAGATAGGGCAGCAAACTAAAACAGCAGAAATTGGCTTCAGAGCTAATAAAGGAAGGTATTTCTTCACTCTACTTATATTTCAACCTTGGAATACATGGTTACTGATAGTTTACATAGGTTCAGAAATATCTTGGACAGATTTCAAGAAAAATCCATTAAAGATCATTATTTGCAAAGATTCCACTACAGTCTCGCAGAGTACCTGCCTCATGGAACAGCGCATACTGTGAAAACATTGTACAAACTTGCATTTATTTTTGCTTTCTGCTGCACAGATGCTACTAGTCTCTTTTGTTGGCAGGATACTGGATTAGATGGAGCTGTGGCCTGATCCGGAACAGCTTTTGCAATGTCTTATGTGCATGAACCCAACTGTGTCTAAGGTCGTGTCCCAGTTCCTCTGGACATCTTATACTCACTACCAAGTTCTATATGTGGATAGATGAGACACCATTGGGCAATTGTCCCATACCAACATGGTTTTCAGCACATTTGGTCTGTGCAGAAAAACCTGGAGAAGTAGGGGGAAAGCTCAGGTTATCCTCATCCACTCATTGCTCTCCTTCTCCTCTCCTTTGTCCTAAGGACTCAGCCTTGTAGGCTTCCAAACTTCACTATTCATCGTGCTGCTCATGAGTGGGACAGATTTTCGCTTTCTTGGATTTGCCACAGCATGGTTTAGTTTCCTGAATTCCAATGTAGGCTTTGAACTGATATCATTAGTGTGCTCTTAATAAAAATCCAATTATTTTTACTGCCCGTCAGTGCCTGAGACAGGCTGCCCAGAAGCAAACTGCTTAGTGTTTAACGCAGGTTCAAACCTGATCTCCCAATCAGCCTACAGGTTGAACATCTGAGAGGAACCTATGATTGTATCAGAATATAAAGTTCTGTGGTGAATATGTACGACAGAACTCACAAACAGCGCTTTCTCCAACAAAATTTGATGGTGCAACTAAGAAAGTTTATCTGTTTCTTAGAGTTGAGTGGAGTTTAGTTTAAGAGTCAGAAATAGCACAGCTGTGTGTAAATTAAATGACATTATTTGAAAACAATTCTGAAAAAATAGAGACTAGAAATCTTGTCTAATTAATGTGTAACAATAGTTGATGATTTATTGACTTTTCTGTGAATATACAGTTTCTATTAGCAATATTTAGAAATGTATTCTCATAAATTCATAATTATTTATGTTTAATAATTTATGATTAAACATTCTACAAGAAACAAGGCACTAAAATGTACAGTTAGTCATCCTTATTACATACCCTGTGAGTTTCAGACATATAGTAGATTCCCCTCACTTAGACAATTGTTGAATCTCTTCCCCCAATGGTACTTTTTGTTACATTTCATACATCTCCAGCCATTAGAAAGTATACATTTTAGGGCTCTACTTTTGTCTCATTTTAGTGACTGTTTCTGTAGGAAAAACAAAGAATTTGCCATGAAAATTCACAATAAAGGTAATAAAAACTCCATTCCCTGAAAACTCCATTCCTCACATTTCTAAGAACTCAGACATACTATGAGGTTTTTAGAGATTCAAATTATGATGTGGGTATTCTTCATTAATTAAAAACAACAGTACAAAAAAAGATTTGTTTAAAGGTGCAATTCCAGAAGCTACTTCCGTGCAGGGCAGAACCAGCTTTGGTGGTCTAAAAAGGGATCTTAAATAATGTATAGTTTTTAGTGCAATTTAAAAAACAAATCCCCCAAACTGCTGCTAATAAAAGGCAGAGACCACAAGAAATACCATCTAATACTTCACTGAAATATTTAGTATCAGAAGGAGTGTATACATTTTCAAGTATCGTATGACAAATATCCCAGTACTTAGGTGCTCACTGTATTTTAGATCCTCACCAACTATAAGCACAAACACGGCACAATGCAATTTTACATGTTGTTAAAATTCAACAGAATCCAATGTCTCATAATAAATACAACACACTGTAAAGAACCAGTGGTTTCCTAATTATTTGACCACTTATACAAAAATGACAATGAGGAATGCCTAGATTCAAGATTCTTCTTGAGATTCTCAAGCTCTTGTACTGGCAATATCTTAGAGGTCTGCTTTTCAGTGCTTCTGAAGTGATTCTGAACCTCCTGAACACACATGGAAAGATTACCACTTTCAGAGTTTTCAGAGGATCCTCACAGTCTCCTGGACCAAAAGAATTCAGGTGGAATTTCAGCACTGGTGGAATATATGCGCAAAATAGGGGAAGATTCTGCAGAATAAGAAAAGGTGATAGTGGAGAGACAACCTCATGGAACAATCTCAAATAATAAGCTGGGTCATTGCCAAATTAAAGTTTCTTTTTCCCCTTGGATAGTTAAGACTTCTCAAAACATGACTAACATGATGTACCATCACAAGATGGTAGTACTAGCAGAGATGGCAATAACATATTTGGAAACATCTCCTTAAGTATTTCCACTTCTTAGGTATCTTTTTGGAAAAGAGAGGATCTCACTAGGCAATATAAGTCACTCAAAAATCCAGCAGGTCAGCATGTCTGGGAAACAAGCCCTTTAACTACATGAATGCTGCTAGATGGTAGTTGGCAGTAAAGCAGGTTGTACATCTTGTGGCTGGAATTCAAAAATGCAATCACAAAAAGAAAGGCATTGTTAAGGCTATGCCTTATAGTTCTACGGGAAGCAGGATAGACTGGAATATCTCTGTATTTGTGTTTACGGATTACCAGAACTTTTTTTCGAGATACTGCTCTAAAATGTCATAACATATGCATTGTGAGAAAATGAAGATAGGTCTCATTATTTAATCTTAGACTCTTCAGAAATAATAAAAGATGCAAAGTATAAACAAACACAAAATATTACAAACAGATATTGTTTATTTGCTTGAATTTATGTATATATCTAAGTGGGGATGGATTAGTACAGTTGGCTTTACTTTTTTTTTTTTTTAAATTTAAGAACATGAAATAATTTGATAGAAGTAGTAAAGATTTTACAAGGAAGAAAGGTGAGAGCACACCTGTGTGATGTATCAACCATACCAGTTAACTGAATCCTAGCAGAAAACTGCTTCTGAGAGTTTAACATACTGAAGTTGTGCTTATTTATTGCTCTTGGTAGTGGAACACTGACAGGGCATAATTTTAAGCCTTGCCATGATTTGGAAGGTTTTAATGCACAACAATTTAAAAAATCAATTGCTTACCACCCAAAGCCATTTTTGCAGATCCCTAAAGTAACCCACTGCTGCTACTGTGTCCTTACTTGTGTTTCATATTGTGACAGGATGTGGGCTCAAGTTTGCTGTACCATGGGACTTGAGCCAGTCATGTCCATGCTGTGTGTAAGAGAAGGGCTTAAGTTTAAGCCAATCTTTTCCCACATCTGATTTGCTGGCCTAGCTCCTTGACAGCACACTTGTGCTGGATTTACAGAAGTAGAGTTGGTAACTATGGCATTTGGACCAGAATGAGAGCAGAGATCAACCCCAAGCCCATGACACCATGTAAAGAAATTTGTTTGCTTCAGTGGGATTGTGGGAAGTATAAATTGGAAGGATGTGAGTTATTTATCAGTCTGCAAGAAGAGCAAGATTTACCCCAGAAGACAGTATTTTAATTGGCTGAGACAAAGGACCGTTGCGATCATTTATTGATTATACCTCTAAATTTGCCACCTTATCAGCATAACAAGGCATCTCAGTGACACAGTTAACAATGACAGCTGCTCCTGCTGGCTAAGCCCATTATTTTTTATTCAAATACATCCATCAACACTGATCTGGTAATTGGAAAAGATGCCAGACAACTTGAGAACGTGAGCATCTTGCCATGGTTCAACTGGCACCACCGCATGGCTAAGTGTATCTCAGTAGGAGTATTGCATTCAAGGGGAACAGGATAAAATCAGTATGGGAAGTCCTCATATGCTATCAGCCACTAAAAAAGTGCAAAAAAAAAGCCCAGTCTAGCCTCAGATCCCTCATGCAAGCCAGCAATTGAAAGTGAATTAAGTGCATTTTGGAAACCAATGTTGCTTTATTTGGCAAGGACTTCTCGTTATGCCTCATTTTAGACGGAAAGTTGGAGGCAAGGCAATATTTGAATTGGACATTATTGTTCCCTAAGCAGAGGTTGAACCTTTCTAACAGGTCAGAACTGATAACTCCTAGCTTGCCAAAAATTCTACCCTGGTTTAAATGCCAAATCCATCACATCACCTTCCTAGTTTGTACTTTTCAGAATCTCAGTATTTACAATGTATTTTTTAGATAAATGGAATTTATCTTGTGTATGTCAATTCAGACTTTGTACAGTCCATGGGACTGGAATTCCAAAGTTTTAAAGTCATGCAGTTCATTGGGTTGAAGGACCGATCAGAGGGAACACACAGGTGTCTAATAGAATAAAGCAAAGCTTTGGTGAGGGTAACAGGTCAAAATTTCAAAACTCCACAATTACAGAAGAAGGACTTTTTCCACACACACATTATAGTGTGACACAGAATGTGTGACAGGAATTTATAGGTGCGATTCAGCTGGTCCATTTGTGTCTTAGTACATAATTTCAGGGCATAATTCTAAGAAAAGAAAAGGGATTTGTACAGGACCAAATAATGAGTAGAACTTGAGCAGCTTATATGTCAACTTGTTAGTGCCATATAAATAATAAATTACCATGAAATTGGTGCATAATTCCAGTTTCAGATTCAGGGCTGTCCAAGAACAGCCTCTTATAGCTGAGAAGAAATATCTGAAGATTTGTGGAATACAATCAATCTCAAGTTGTGCTGAATACAAACCTACTTCTACTCTTGCCAAATCAATTTGATTAATGAGGTGCTCTAACAATTGGTTAGAGACTGAAGCACACAACTCTTCTGAAGCTGGACTGAACAACAAAAGGAAAACAAACTCAATCAACATTGTAAAAAACTCACCTAGATTAAGTAAGGACAACCTACAAATCTATCTGGCTTTATTTCTGCTAAATTAGAGTTATTTCCCTATATATATATATATATATATATACATGTGTGTGTGTGTATCTAGTGTAGGCTTTGTATCTAGTCAGCTCTTCATCAAGAATGCAACAGATTGTTTCTAGCTATTTTGACTGCTTAATTAGTTTTCTTTTTTTTTTTCCTTTTGTTTTTTTCCTATGGCTGTTTTGACTGATTAGAAGACTTGGCAAATATACTTCTAAATTCTTAGAGAGGTTGACTGTCTGGTGATATCCATCCGCACACCCTCCTGAGTATAACAGTTTTATAACCCACAGCTATGTGGTGGACAACCTTTTCCCTTTTCTTGCTCTATAACCTGTGCCATTTGGCAGACTACGTGCTGGACAGATTTCATGTGCCTTTCCACAGTGGATAGCATGCGTGTCTGGATAATGTAGTCTTGGAAAACTGTCCAACTTCAGTTTAGTAAAGAGTGAGGACTAATAACTCCTGCAGGATTCCCATTTGAAAGTGGCTACTTCTCTTATTTTCAGGCGTGGAGCTGTGAATTCCATGATAAAGGTGTCCAGAGTCTCAAAGGAAATAGAAGTGAAGACCATGCAGAGAAACTGCTCGACATATGTGACATTATTACCCCTTGGGACAACTAAGAACTGTCTTGGCTTCTGACTAATTCTAAAAACCATACCAGCCCTTTTATATTTTTTTCCCTTTGCAAATTTTAAATTTCTTATTAACATGACTGATGATGTTGTGGGATGGCTAATCCCTTTACTAACAGAACAGTAAAGTGTTCAGAGCCACAGCTAGTACATTGCCATTTAATAGCTCTCATTTTAGGTCCAGAAATCTGTCCACATTTGTATGTGCACCTTCCTTAGGTATAAGCGAATCAAGCTGATCAGCAACACGAAGTCTATCTGTGATACCAGAAATAGAGACCACTGCTTGCTTTTGCTGTAAAAATATATTGTAGATAGCAACAAATTCTCTTCACTCTTTTTATCAAATGTACAGAGCTGCCCTCTGTAACATTTTAAATTATATTAACAGTTGCTGCATGTCTTGGTACTTGGTTTATTTTATTAGGCTAAATGTATTAATTTTAGTATGCATTAGTACTTAATTTGCACAGAAACGCTTTTGAAT
Source organism: Sclerurus mexicanus (assembly GCA_013396755.1). Lineage (NCBI taxonomy): Eukaryota > Metazoa > Chordata > Aves > Passeriformes > Furnariidae > Sclerurus > Sclerurus mexicanus. The sequence continues at coordinate 2,023,583 of VWZF01002957.1, read as the reverse complement.
ATCTAACTAGAGACAAAGTTCAGGAAGAGTGACGATGTGTGAATTCACAGTCAGCTGCTTTGAGAAGAAATAAAAATAATGTGAAAATACAGGTAATTATCTTATGAAAGAAACTAAGATGCATTGGTCCTATAAAAATAGCTTTGAGCAAGCTAGCTCAAAATATGAAATCACGGGACTACTTGTGAGGGACTTGTCTGGGGAAAAAAAATCAATTAAATGTTAGTGTAAGATTTACATGTGATTCCCCTGCCCACAGAGTAACAACAGATAAATGTGTAGCAGTTTATTGTTTCAATGCCATAATGAGAAACATACCTGAAAGTATGATGCTGCACAAACATGTGGTTGTACAGATTGCAACCACAGAGATTCAGAACAAAACTGGAAGCATTACAATGCAAGTGGGGAAGAAGGAAAAGGACACATTCTAAAAGCTGCTGTAACTACAACCAGAAAAGAAAACAATCTGCAAAAGATCATTGAAAAACACCTATACAACCATACAAATCCTTGGGAGACTGCTGAACTTTGGTATTGGAAACACGCAAAGACGAATGATTAAATAAAATTCAGCACAACATCCTCAGCTGCACTACTTGCTCAGAAAAGGGCAGCCCTGAACCATCCTGGTCACTGGGCTGCAATGAGAATATTGCAGGCCTGAGTTGCAATAGTTCAGAGTCCAAACGCTGAGCCCAAAATCTGGGTGCCGAGCTCAGCCACATCAGGTGCACCCGCTGTGTAAGGATGGCTTCTCTGAGCAGCGCCTGGGGAGGGCTGTGCTTTCAGCCCTGGCTAAACACATCTCTGCAGTGTAGGAAGGAGCATGAGAGAGAGGATTTGTGGTAAGCAGCAAGATCCCTTGCTCCTGTGATAGAGAAGCCTGGGCATTGGAAGAAGTAGTGTAACAGCAGGATGTGTCATTTTTTTGTCAAGGTAAGAGCTTTGATTTGAGGAAGTGTCTGTGAAAGCCTTCCACTGAGACTCTTCGACTACTCAGAGAGAAGGAACTTTGTTATCAGGAAACCTCAAAACTAACTTTTGCAAAACCCCAAGGATTTATGAAGCATCAGCACCACTTGCAAACTTCAGCACCATTCATTAGCTCTGGTCCTGATGAATGACTTTGTAGCCAGGCTGTTCTCCCAGAATTACACGGAGCTGACATGGAGAAAGTGATCTTCTCTATACAGACCATTTGCAAAACTAACCTCTCTTCAAAATTCTCTGTTTCCTGGCCTCTGTGCAGAAACCAGAATGTGGGGGCAGCTGTGTATAAAATGCTAACTAACCACGCTTTTGGTGGAAGGGGAAGGTGACAACAGAGAAACGCCCATTTCATGTTCAAATGTTGTGATAGAGGCAGTCTGGGCAAGAGACAGGAAAGAGCAAAACACATAGCTCTGAATGAAATCCCCTGCTCACAGTGCTGGTTAAAAAGCTAAATGGGAATAGTGACATAAGGAATAAATGCAGGGAAAAAAAAACCAAAACAAACAAACAAAAAAACCCCCAACAAATGGAAAACTTTATACCAGGCAATAAATTAGATGACCTCCAAGAGACACCTGGAGCCAGGCTCATGTCGGTTTGGGGAGCATAAAGGAATTCACCACACCTTGTCTGGAAGGTCATTGTTTCTCTTCATAAGAACACAGAGGCTGAGAACAATGGACACTACATGTCTGGTACACATTTCTTCTTACGGAGTTAAGCAGACAACATATTGACCAGTGTGTCTTTTAAGGTCATTCTTGACAAAAACTTGTACAGCAAACTCAAAGAAGAACAGGCATGTTCTTTTTAAAATACTCCTGTACTTTATCTGTGGAAAAGCCTTGAGAAAATTCATACATAGTTTGGCCAGATGGTTAACAAGAAAACACAATTATGTGAAAGTATTTGAATGATGTAATCTAGAAAAAAAAAAGGGAGAGGAACAAATGGACATACTGTCTGAGATGGCTATAAAACATACAAGAAAAGTCAAACAAAAGAAAATGTAAACCCTAATACCAGAGGAAGTAATTGCAACAAAACAAAATTGCAACAACAAAACCCAAAAAAGCTAAAAGTCACGTTTCTAAACTAATTTCAACTCCACCACAAACACTTTATAAACACTTTATAAAGCCTTCAGATGGAGAAGCCAAAGCCTGCCAAGGAGATACATTACTTCATCTTGTTCATCTTTTACGTTTTTCTACATCTATCCCTCAATCCCACAGCAACCAACAGTTGGCTACAAATGGGGAAACAAGAGCCAGTGTCACCTGTGAACCGTAAGTGTACCACAAAACCATCTTGTATGATCCGTGTTAGGTGTAACATTCCCATTTTTCTGCTATGCGTGTACTGATCTTTCTTTCTTTCTTTCCTGTCTTCATCTTGGCTCTTTCTAATCTTTCTCTTGTGATTTTCTTTCTTTTAAACAGAAACGGAATTAAAAGGGTCTATTGTTCAGCCTAAGGATTGTAACTTTTGGTCTTAGAATAAGAAAATATGCCAAAAAGGAAGGCATTGACCACTTAGTATAGTTTGAAAACATGCAGATTTTAAAGGATATTTAAATACAAAAATAAAACTATCTTTCATGAGCCATGGTATAACTTTCAGGAACCCAAGTTACCCTTATCTCACATTTCATGCGATTCTCCCTGGACTATTTCACACCTTTGCTAGATCTGGATTGTCTCTCTATTCTTGCCCTGTTCGCGGTGTTGAAATTATCTCCATTCATCACCTTTTAAGGCCTGGTTTCCATTTCATAGTTCACAATTATTTTCACTTAGAACCAGTGTGGAAGGAATCCTATCATTGGCTAAGACAAACGTCTTCTGTATTCTTTTTTCTGGATGGTGCCTGAACAATTGTCATGACCACTCAAATAACTGACTCATCCTCCAGACCACAGAATGCCATCTCAGAACAAAAGGGTCCTCACTTCTGTTTACTTCTTTCTTTTGCCTCTGCTCTTATTATACCTTCCAACAGTGTTTCCATTCAGCAGAAAAAAAAGAAGTGTTCATAACAATATCCTTCTTTGGAATCCCTGTGTTTCCTTCATATGGCCAATTTATAAGAAAATTGAATTTGCAGTCAAAAAGATCTGTCTTCAGATTTCATACATGGCCAATTTTGTTTATCTTGCAGCAGCTCTGCATATTTTTTTTTCACTGTCATATAAAATAACTTGTAAGAAATAGCTCCCATTGTGATTGCTGGTGTTAGCAGGTTGAAGGGAGGAAGGCATGTAGCAACCACAGTGTTAACCACAGCGAGTACTGTGGTTGATAATGGCAGTGCTTGGAAAGATGAATCACCAGCAGCAAAAGCAGTTCAAGAAAAAGAAACACATACACACGCACACACACAAAATCCCAACCCAACCCAAAACAAAGCAAAACAAAACAAAACTGAAAGGAACTCACTCCAACAGAAAGAACACCCAGGGAAAGAGAGTGTAACTGGGAATGTATGCTTTGTAACATACTCTAATTTGAATGCATTGCTCACAGTATGGACTTGCCCTCATGAATCATGATCTGAAAATACTTTATTGAATAATGTGATACTTAGATTTTTCAGAGAAAATTTACGTTTTTGTTCATTATTCTCACTGCTTCAAGTGATGGTTGTACAGCTTTCTGTAAAACAGGGTTTCACACATCAGAAGTTCTTACGAATCTTTGCGGGGTTCCGCATTTCACATTTTCTTAACCCTTGCCCCACTAGAATAAATGATTGCCTGGGTAAGGATTACCTTTATTTGTGCTTTCCTACCATCTACTATTCTGGGCACCCAAACTCTGTGGGGACCTGGGTGTGAATGCTTTCATACAAATCATTTCCATCATCCTTCACTGACAGCAAATGCAAGAAACACAGCACCATAATGCACAGGACAGAACAAAACAGAACAGTGCTTCTAGACAGGAATGATTCCCTTGAACTGCTTCCCACCCTACGTGAAGGGAAAGAGGGTGAGTTTCAAGTCTTTTCTTCTAGCTAAGGAGACACTGAGATACTCAAGCTAGCTGCTACACCACTGGGTATTGCATAGGAAGATAGAGGGAGACCTTGCCGATGGACTGGCTAGCTCACTGTATTTGAAGAGCTTTACAAGTTGTTAAAAAGCTCTTTCCTTCAGAATGACTCCAGGTGAACAGCACACAGTGCTGGCAGCAGCATTTTACCCTCCTATTTCAGTATTCTACTTCAATACAACATGGGCCTGAAAAAGAAGGAAGAAGCACAATGGCTTTTGAGGAAGAAGTCACCTTCTTTTTAAGTTCTTAAGGGTCAAGGCTCAAAAAACCAGAGGGCCAGTCCACAACCATTCTCTCAATCAGCCAGCCAGCTGGGAAATATTACTGTTCTTCAGAAGGAAATGGTTCAGTTACTACAGTGGTCCTTTTGCTACTTCTTTCATTTTCACATCTTCTATGAAGAATAAGTTATGGACTATACTAACTAGAGATAAGTATATTTTTACCTAAGCCCCAGCATAATGATCCAACTGATACCTGTCAAGCAACTTTTGTCTCAATGGCAGAGAGAAACTCCAACCCTTGCCTTCATTTGGGAAATGGTAGATAGGAAGAGAGAGAAATCAAAATAAACACTGCAGCCTGATGTTTAAAGCTGTTAAGTTTTCTTAAGAACACCCAATATAAGAATACCTGGAGTACCTTAAATTTCACAAGGATGCAAAGGCATTCTGTTAGGGGAAAATATGTTCACATTTTAGAACACTGTGCATGTCTGAGTTAAACAAATCGGAACTACCTACAAGGGAACAATACAGTTTTCCCCCTGGTGGACTATACCACTGTTTCTCTAAACATTAAGAGTCATAGTGTATTCGCTATCAGCTGGACACGTATCCTGTCACTGTACATTCACATTAAAAAACCTTTCCAGTGCGCGTTACTCATAAATGTGCTGAAATCAGACTGACTCTCTGCCCCTTTATGTTCTAAGGTGAATTAGGAAAGGGTCTGTTATAGGATGATACAGGCCACTCTTTTGTGATGGTCTGCAGTTTTCTCTCCCAATACATTTTCTTTTTATTTAGCACTTCCATTTTTATCCTGTGTTCTTCTTCGGCCATCTCACACTCTCTTTCTATTTGCTGTATTTTTGCCACATGAACTTCATTCATTTGGATTAACTGCAGTTGCAAAATTGACATTTGCTGATGATGTTCTTCCTCATGCATCTTTTTCAGAGCACTTTCCTGAGATGCTTTACTTCTGTAGTTCTTATCTGCTGCTATTCTGACATCAGAACACGAAGGCTCAGGTTGGGAGGTACCTTCACATACTGGAAAATGTACCAGCTCTTTGTCTTCATCACAAAGTTCTCTGTTTGAGACAACAAACGGCTCTGCAGAACAAAAGAAGAAAAGGTATTATAGTATTCCATTCCCCTCCTTCAAGAAACACAAATGTGATAATACAACTTACTGATACATGCATCTAAAGCTTGTGCTTCTGCACCAAAGTTCCGAAGCCACTACCTAATGCAGTTCTGTTACAGAATACTACGAGTTTAATGGTCTCAACTGAGCCACTTTGGGTTCTGTTGATACATCTCCATGGCTATAAAGGATGCTCAGAATACTAAAGCGAATGTAGACATTTAGAAGTGGATACCTAAATTTAGGTTGCTGAGTCTGGAGATAAACTTTAATGCAGCTGTTCAAGCTAAATCCACATGTGACTTGCAATATTTTTATGAAAGATGTGAGTATCAGATGAAGAGCTGTATCAACATGAATACCAAGAGAGTGAGGAAATAATAGGAAGAATATTTCTTATTCCTTCCTTATCACTACTGCAGATATTGTAAACACAGTAGCATATATTTTTAGGGAAAAAAATACATTATTCTAACTTTGAGAAGGCTATATCAATTTTTCTGAAATAAAAAAGACTACTCATGGAACAGAATAGTTACCACTGGAAATGAGGGTCTCAAAATACATTCCTTTACAAACATTGATGACTAATTATGGTAAATATAATTATGAAAGAGACATTTTAAGAATGTTATCTAACAACATAGCTACTGCTGTCTTTTGAACAAGGACAGTCTCCTATGTGAGATCCTGACATAATAAAATTTGCAAGAAACCATTGTAGCCACCCTCCCTTCTGGTTTTGCATTATTCCTTCTGTGTATGCTTGCCAAACAAAGAAGAATGTAGTGCTGAACTTTCTCAGAAAGGCCATTCTCCAGTGTGGACTGCAGTGTGTCATATGGCTCCACATAGCGCTTTTAGTCCTTGAAAACAGAGGAAAGACCTACAGGGAACTCTTGCAGCAGACAACTGTGTATCAATTTGCTGCTGGTGGGTTTGTTTGTTTGTTGGGGTTTTTTAACCAGCAAAATAATACTTTATAAAGGATAAGAATATCCTTGGGACAGTCGTCTGGAAAGCCAGCATGACAGCTACTGTGATGCTCGCCACAAAGCAGCAGATACGGCAGAAACTGATGAAAAAAATTTGTGAAAAACCTCAGTTTAATTCCCAAAGGCCTAGGGAAATACACAAAGTCTTCCAATATCATAGCTCTGAAATTACTTTTCTATAACCAGCAGTCACAGCTAAGTGGAGAGATTTAGACTGCTGAAAGAGAATCACTGGGAAAATCACATACAAAACAATAGTGCTTGCATCATTACAGTAACATTTATACCTTGACTAGAAGCATCAGGCTGATATTCAGAATCTTCTTCTGGCGGGCTCTGCAAAAAGTACATTTGCTCAGGCATTATGCTGGCAATCTTCTCTTTCCCTACGATGTGAGTATTTATAAGCGGACTAATACTTCTTTTTACCTTCTCCCGCCTTTCATGTGCCATTATCTTTTTTGTCCGTGCCTTGATGTTTTCCCAGCATTTCTTTAACTGTTTGAAGTCTCGCAGTGATACGCTGGGCTGTGAATTATATTCATGAGCTAGTGCTTGCCAGGTACGTTGTTTCAGAGCAATAGTTCTTGCATCACTTTTTTTACATTCAAGCACATATTTGTATTTTTCAACTAATGCAAGCAGCACACTCTTCTCCACTTCTGAGAAGTATTTGGCAGGCTTTATTATTTCGTTTTGCATCTTCTACTGTTTCTCCAAGAAGCCAAAATTCCTATGAAAACAAGGTTGAAAGGAAAAAAAAAAAAGAAACAAACACAAATTAGGACTAGTTATACTATCAGGAAACTATGCTTCAGCAAATGACTCCTATGCATAGCTTCTGGTTAATTTTATTTTCTAGAATAGTTTGTGAGTGGTTCTAGAATACACAATGGAACAATCAGGTAACATATAGTACAATTCCATGCTGGTTTGTGTTGCCACTTTAGTGGGTACACAGTTCCAGAAGTAGACCGTAGCAAGAGTTGTCTTTGTTACAATTCGTCTTGATACAAAATACTTGTTATTAAATTTACTTAGTAACTTGTTTTCAGTGTCTTGTGTTCCTGTTCATTGCATAGTTTTTTACAACCGAGAGTTCCTAAAGGCCTGAACCCTAGAACAAGTCTTGAAATCCAGCCCTTGATAACTACAGGTTTAAGTCTAAAGGCATTCTCATCAGGTTCGTTTTTTCTTTGGTACACAAAAGACCCTCTTCTGCCCTTGCTGACTGTGTATAACTAATTTCTCCCCTCTCTCTACAGTGTTTGCAAGTTGTTTGAGAAAGGGCAGTAAGAAGTTTTCATTTTAAAGACCTGTCAGCTTGGCTCTCCCCCGTGCTCTGTCCTCTCTGACACCCAACAGGCAGCAGGATCCTGGCCTGTATCACAATACCGAGGAGAGGCAAGGCTTGCAAGAAGACATGGAGGAGTGATGGAGACAAAGTGCTTGGAAGGTACAGTTGCTTCACTGTTTAGTGCCTACCCTGTGTGTGTGGCACTTCCTTTTGCTTGCCGTGCTCATCACTCTCAGGAGCAAACGGCCAGGCTAAAAAAAGTTTTGGCCTCACTCGGTACAGCCACTGCCATACACTTACACCACATCAACAACAGCCTCTCTTCTCACGCCTGGGACTTATGTAGTCAATAGGAAAGCAGTTGCTGATACCAGGGAATTCTTAGCCATTAACAAAAAGGAATAAATCAGTGTTGCCTTGAATCAGCAATGCGTGACTATGCTGCAAGATATATTATTTTTCTTTTATCTTTTCACACTTTTCCCCCTTATTTCTTTTCCCCATAACTATGTAGCTCACATTACTTTTACATTTTGGGCAGATACTTCAGGATAATTACGTAGAAAGAGAACACCAATGCTGCCTTAATTCATATTTCTTCTGGTTTTAATCATAAAACTCAGAGATAAACATAAATAATTGGTTCATATTCCTAGCAGTTTAGGACTCTCCCAAAAATAACTTTCTGGTATTTTGCCCATTGTTTCCACTACTCCTCTCATAACATTACGTAACAACACACTAGATATCAGCACCAAGTTTCCTCTTTTCACTGTGTCTTTCCTTTAGTCCAATGCACTAGGACTTTGTGCCATTCTTGTAATTCCTTTCCTCCAAACATCTTAATAGTTATAGTTATTCTCACCTCTTTCATTAAACTACTTGTATTTATAAAGAAAGCTAGCAGACAATATCAAAAGGAGAACCCAAGCTTTCTCAAGTAGCCCATTAAACACGACAAAACCCAACTGTCCTGGTTTCAGCTGGGACAAAATTCACTTTCCTCTTAGTCACTGGTACAGTGCTATGTTTTGCATTGAGCATGTGAATAATGTTGGCAACACACTGATGCTTTAGTTGTTGCTCAGTAGTGCTTACTTAAGTGCTTACTCCTTAAGTCAAGGAGTTTTCAGTGTTCCATACTCTGCCAGTGAGCACAAGCACAAGAAGCTGTGAAGGAGCACAGCCAGGACAGCTGACCTGAACTGGCCAAAGGATACTCCACACCATAAAATGCCACGTTCAGTGTGAAAATGAGGAGGAAGTTGGTCAGCAGGTGGTGGGTAATTGTATTGTGCCTCACTAGTTTCTCTTGAGTTTTGTTCCTCTCTCTTTCCTTTTCATTACAAGTATTATTACTATATTTTATGTTGTTTCAATTTTTAAACTGTTCTTATCTCAACTCACAAGTTTTACTTTTTATTCTGATTCTCCTCCTCGCCCCACTGGGATCAAGGAGTGACCAAGCAGCTGCACAGTACTTAGTTGCTGGTTGGGGTTAAACCATGACACCACCAAAACAAAGAGGAGTCAAAGAGAGTCAAAGGACTCAAAGAGAGATGGCAGTAGAACAAAGCAGCAAAACTGAAGCAAAGTGAATACAAATAAGCAGTAGTCTAAGCCTAAGGTAAGTCAGTAACTAAGTACTACCCCTACTGAAATAGGCAACAAACACTTGGTTTGTACATTCTGTCACTGCTTGACTGGGTAAGGCCGGGCACGCACTGAGTGGGCAGCTGGCACCTCTGTGGTTCCTGGCTAGGCACAGTTCTGCTCTCTCTTACCAAATACTGGCGTCATGAAGACATAGGAGAGCTGGAGTTTTTGCAGCAGACAGGATTTAGGGGACTAAGGGAAAGATCCAGGAAACCAGGCTTTAATAGTGCTACTGCTCACAGAACAGCATGTTTATTTTACATGAAAGAAATAGGTGGAAGAAGGAAGAGAGCTGGGTGGCTGAACTTAAGGGAGACAGTTTCCTGACCCAGTATTTCCCCCATCATACTATATCAAAGTTATTTTTTCATGGTCTGTGAAAACTTCAGTCACCCCACATGTTAGTGACAGGAATTCTTTTTAGCAGCTACAATTGCACAGAACAAACTAAGCACAAATAAGAAAACTTCTTTCATCGCATACCAATCAATATAACATCTAGTCCTAATAGAAGAGAACAGCTGCTTCAGAAGTTCCTTACATAAAACATAAATTAAGAAAAAAAAGGAAAAAAAAAAGAAATCAGGAAATTGACATCCTAACAAAGACACTGAAAACTGTCAACTTCGCTCCACAAAAACCACTCTGAAAGCATCCATTTTACTTATATATTTATTGTACCATTCCAAGACATTAATCTGCTTTGGACAGCTGCTGAAATGAAATTCTTGGGACTAAATATTGGTACTCTGTCTTAGCCTCAATTCCACCAAGGACTGGGATGAAATGCAGTCCCACCAGCAAGTCATAAGATCCAATAGCTTATGACACTGAAAAGCCAGGATCAGAGACTCCATGTGATTAGAAATGGCTAATTCTACCTTCGGCTGATGCATGTAAATCTTATTTCTGGCTTTGAAAAGGTGTGAGAATCTCATACAAAAAAATCATTACATGTTTGTGTGTAGAAAATCCATGTATTTAGAAAAACTGCACACTTTAGAGATTAAGTTCAAAAAGTCAAACAATGTTACTAGGATTTCTGGGTTCCAGGTGCTACCTACAGGTTGGCAGAGATAAACCGATGTCACTAAAAGTCTACAACATTTCCAAATAAGACTACATATATCATAACAAATTATGTAGTAGAATAAAAGCTCATTTTTCATGGATGGAGTCACAGCAAACTGAAGTATCACTTTCATACCACACTATAATTTATTTCTATTATTTTTACTGTGGTAGCATCTGAGATCCCCAGTCATAAGTTCAAATACTGTATGCTTAAGTATGGAAACACAGGTCCTACACTGAGAAGAATATATTAGTCTTCCCTTCCTCTAATCACATTCCTAATATTTTTTTCATACACATATACACTGTACGTGTATCCTTTCTGTGAAGAAGCCAGAATTATGATCTAGGATGCATAAAAGAACTCAAGAACTGGTGTAAGCAGTTTTACGCACTTACTACCCAGAAGAAAAGAGTTCTTGAAGATTCTTCTCAAGCTCTTACATGCTTAGCCTGCTTGCTTCAATATACTAAAGCCCATTTGCAATTAGGTGAACAGAAAGCCCTCTGCGATGTCAGAGAACTTAGAACACTGAAAAGTTGCAGCAAAACACCACTATATATTTATATTCACCTCTTTTTCTTTATGCATATTAATCACCTTCTGGCAGCCCACTGGCTCCTCTGCAGAATACAAGAAAGGACTCTCACAAGCCCACAGAATTTCCATTTCAAGGCTAAGATATCTTTCCAGGACATATGCCCAGGATATAATTTAGCAGGTAGAAATCTGTGTTGAAATGGAAGTAGTTTTTACTGTCTATAGCTCATCCAGTAAACAGAATTGATTTGTGTGGGTGCATGAGGACAGCTGAGGAGTAAATTCTAAGAAACAAAGAATGAAAAGCTTCTCCCACTCTTACAGGTGCCTAGGCTGCAAAACACATGCAGTAAGGAAGCATTTATCCTAAATATCTTCTCCTGGCAAGACTCAATTCACAACTTGCTTTAAATCGGTGTTCTAAGTACTTGTCCTCTCACACAAACCTTTATATCTTTAAGATAACAGAAATATCTCTCAGCTCCTCATCTTTACTTTGAAATGTTGTGCAGCATTCTTCATTTAAAGACTATAAAGCATGTGCTGTGATCTGCTGGAAGAATAGCTTGAAAAAAAATTATACAAGTTAAGAAGAGCATATACGTTCATAAGTATGTTTTTTATATATATATTTAACTTTGCTTACACACGCCTAAAGGGACACCTGAACTCCAGTCAGTTGCAAAAAAGCCCTTCAGATTGGCATGCATGAGCATTTTCAGTCCATGAAATATTCTTTTAGGCATAAGAAAATGCAGAGAAAAAGTTGTGGTGGAAGACTTAACTCAAATGTTAAGGTTACACTAAGCAAACCCAAAGAAAATAGCAAACTGTGGTCATGGTGTGAAAACGAAGCTCATTTACCAGTGCCAACAGAATTACTACCAGAAATAGTCACAGACTGAAAAAGAGAAAATTTATGTATCCAGCTTAAATTGCAGGTGAAGCTTCGAGCAGAGTCAATAATTAACAGCATTGGAAATCAATCATAATTGTATCCTTTTCATTCAGCGTTTGAGCGTGAAAGAAAGGCACAGAAGTGACCCAAGCTAGTCACAACAACAGGTTAATATCTCATTTGAATGACAGAACCAGCAGTAAACAGCGTTCTTCAAATGTTTTCCTCACTGAGCTTCCATCACTGTTCCAGGCCTGACCCTGTCTACCTTGAGACTTGAAATCACTAGGTCGTTAGGTGCATATTCCAAATATGAACGAGATCTATACAGAAATTGTGTTTTAATCAGATGTAAAAAAAAAAAAACCAAAAAAAACCCCCCATCTCTTTGGGTGCTCCCCCCCTCCCGTTTTAATACAAATGAAGTTATCACAGATCATAGTTATCATAGATGACCCGGCAAATGAACAAAACAATCTATTAGTAAAAATTCACGGTACTTTGCCTAAATTTCTCCTCTTGAATTGTATATAGCAATACACATTTTTTTTTTGTTTTTAATGTAGGATATTAGGCTATATATACAGAGATTTTAAGCGGGTCATCCAGCTACCTATGGAAGACATCTAAAGCACTTTATGCACGCAAGGTAATGGATGCAGGTTGTTATTCCGAACGACTGCCTGAAATCCACCAAAAATAGCCAAAATACAGGAATCCTACCAGACTCTCCCGCACCCGAACTTCTCATACATTAACTCGAGCTTGCGGTTGTTTGGGGTTTTTTTTGTTTTGTTTGTCTGTTTTGGGTTTGTTTTGTTTTTTAAATCCCCTCGCTAGCTCCTCTTCTGCTGCAAGGCGAACGGAGAGCAGGTCCCGGCTCCATCCACAAAGGCGGGCGCTGCGGCGGGGTCGGGCCGGCTCTGCCGGGGGCGCGGCTGTCACCCCAGCCCCGGGGACACC